>JAJHSJ010000004.1:109786975-110011732 GCA_021015155.1 Magnolia officinalis
GATGAGTATAAAGTGCATAACCTGGTCATTCATTGTTGTATCATAGGTTGGGTGCATGGTGCGGTTTTGTATAACACTACATGCATCTTTACACTCCACAGGGCTGACAAGTTTATGAGAAATTTGAACTGTGCAATACGTGGGCCCAACCAATTTTAATATATGGGTTA
Organism: Magnolia officinalis; assembly: GCA_021015155.1. Lineage (NCBI taxonomy): Eukaryota > Viridiplantae > Streptophyta > Magnoliopsida > Magnoliales > Magnoliaceae > Magnolia > Magnolia officinalis. Next base: position 109,787,146 of record JAJHSJ010000004.1, read on the forward strand.
AACATCAAGGTAGTCCACTTAAGGGAATTGACCATGGAATACAGAGAAATGACCGTGAAGAGAAGCGGAATCGCCGGAATTGACCATGAAATGAATGGAAATGACCGTGAAGTGAAGGGAAATGATCGTGAAATGCATGGAAATGACCGTGAAAGTGAAGCGGAATCGCTGGAATTGGCCGTGAAATGAATGTAATTGACCATGAAGTGAAGAGAATTGATCGTGGAGTGAAGGGAGTTGACCGTGAAATGCATGAAAATGACCGTGAAGTGAAGCGCAATTGCCGGAATTGACCGTGAAATGCATGGAATTGACAATGAAGTGAAGAGAATTGATCGTGAAATGCATGGAAATGACCGTGGAGTAAAGCATAATCACTGGAATTAACTGTGAAATGCATGAAATTGACCGTGAAGTAAAGGGAATTGATTGTGAAATGCATGGAAATGATCGTGAAGTGAAGCGGAATCCCCAGAATTGACCATGAAATGCATGGAATTGACCGTGAAGTGAAGGGAATTGACTGTGAAATGCATGGAAATGACTGTGAAGTGAAGCGGAATCGCCGGAATTGACCGTGAAATGCATGGAATTGATCGTGAAGTGAAGGGAAATGACCGTGAAATGCATGGAAATGACCGTGAAGTGAAGCAGAATCGCCATAATTGACCGTGAAATGCATGGAATTGACTGTGAAGTGAAGGGAATTGATCGTGAAATGCATGGAAATGACCGTGAAGTGAAGCGGAATCGCCGGAATTAACCGTGAAATGCATAGAATTGACCGTGAAGTGAAGGGAATTGACCGTGAAATGCATGGAAATGACCGTGAAGTGAAGCGGAATCGCCAGAATAGACCGTGAAATGCATGGAATTGACCGTGAAGTGAAGGGAATTGATCGTTAAATGCATGGAATTGACCGTGAAGTGAAGGAAATTGACTGTGAAATGCATGAAATTGGCCGTGAAGTGAAGATTTGACCGTGAAGTGAAGCGGAATCGCCGGAATTGACCATGAAATGCATGAAATTGACAGTGAAGTGAAGGGAAATGACGTGAAATGCATAGAATTGATCGTGAAGTGAAGGGGATTGACCGTGAAGTGAATTGAATTGACCGTGAAGTGGAGGGAAATGACCGTGAAATGAATGGAATTGACCGTGAAGTGAAGCGAATTGACCGTGAAATGCATAGAAATGACCATGATGTGAAGGGAATTGGCCGTGAAATGAATTGAATTGACCGTGAAATGAATGGAATTGACCGTGAAATGCATGAAAATGATCGTGAAGTGAAGGGAATTAACCATGAAATGCATGGAATTTGTAAGACCCGTATCTTAGCCCGTACTGTTCCATAGGCTTCCGCAGTCATCCCGGTCGAATTCCGGTTACCCGCGACGCGTAGACAACATTTGTGCGCAACCCTGAGTCATATATTGTATTTCAGAGTCAGCTCGAACCGAGACTTGTACCCTCGCAACCGTGCCATCGCTGCAGTTCCGATGTCACGTCTCACGCACCGAGGCGATACCCAGGTCAAGAGATGTAGGCCCGCGTTCAGTTCGAGGAAAACACCGCGCGTTGCGAATTCCAAGAGAATCTTTACGACCCGCCATATCAATTAATCAATGTACAAGTCAAGTACATATCCAATCACACCCATCCCTCTCTCACCCACAAGTCAACAACACCCATACATATCCCATCCCATTCTTACCAAAAAGTCAAGGCAACCCATACATTCCCATGTCGTATCCCTTACACCACTCCTCTCTCTCATTTCTCATTTTCATTCCAAGCAAACCCCAAGCAACCCAACGTCCAAACATTTTCCATGGGAGAGGGGAAGTTACGTGTGGCCCACCTTCCTACTACCCAATCCCACCCTCAAGCTTCATCTCGACCGTTGGATCTCATTCTTTGGAGCTATAGAACGCGTTGATGGAAGAAGGAAGAAGAGATCTTGAGGTGGGTGATTTTATTTATTTGACTTGTGATTCGAGGGCCCGCATATATGGGACCCATCTTGATGTATGCGTTGTATAGGGAGGGCCCATAGTGGCGGGGTCCCTTCCCTTCTCACGATCTCTCTCTCTCCCTCTCTCTCTCTTTCCCTCTCTTTTTCCTTGATTGCATGGCCCACCTTGATGTATTAATCCATGTCGTCCTGCTGTGAGGACCACGGTGATGTATGCTTCAGATCCACACCGTCCAGATTTCTGGACGGTGGGTTGATCACGAGGTGTGCGTTATATCCTAACCATCCATCCATTTTGGCTAGACTCTTAGGCCCACCAAATGATGGCCCACCAAATATGCATTCCATCCATCCATACACGGCGGAGCACACCTTGTTATGTATTGTAAACCACACCGTCCATCCATTGCTGGACGTTGGGACCCAGGCGCATGTGTAGGGCCTCCACCGTCCAGACGTGGCAGGTGGGACCACCTGGTGATGTATTTCATACCCACGTCATTAAAGGACGTCCAGAGTCTGGACGATTTTAAAATTAAATAAATAATCTAATAATAATAATAATATATACTACATAGTATATGAGGGTGGGCCCTATGTGGACGCGCCACACCATCTCACTGTCCTTGGATGGTGGGACCCACCTCGCGTGTGAGGCTACCTTGATGTATTTATTAAGTCTGCACCGTCCAGCAGATCTGGACGGTGAAGATCTGCCCACCTTGATGTATTTATTAAATATGCACCGTCCAGATGTGTTGGACGGTGGCCTCGCCATGATGCTCGGGTTTTATCAACAGCGTCCATCTGACGGTGGAGTGGACCCCATTTATGTGGTGCGTGACCGTCCAGACGCTGGGGTCTGGACGGTGGCAACTCCTGGCCAGCTCCTTCAACGCTGGTGGGTCCACACGTGTGGACCCTTGATGTATGTGTGAGGCCCTAACCGTCCATCTGCACGTGTAGCCCACCCTGATGTTTGTGTCTCTGGATGGTGTGGCCTTGATGCATGTATGTGTATATCCAGCCGTTCATCTGCTGGGTCCCATGCAGCAGGCAGCTGCTGCTGCCGCCCTGCACGTCAGAAGCTCTGTGGGTCCACTGATGTATGTATTCTATTCCATGCTGTCTATCAGGTGGAATCCACTATGATGAATGGGTCTTATCCACCACCTAGACGTGGCAGGTGGGACCCACCCCTGATGTATTATTTTATATCCACGCTATCTATCAGGTGTGGACCACACTGCAACCAGTGAGGGATTGAACGTCCACCATTGAAATCCTTTTGGGAGCAAGAAGCTCTGGATCAGTATAATAATAATAATTGTTTTTTTATCCTGGTCCTTATAACCGTATGGACAGATTGGATGGAAAATAAACGTTATGGTGGGCCCTACCTTTGCGATGTGCTGTGTTCACACCGTCCATTCATTCGCTGGACTGGTGGGCTACTCGTGTGGATCCCACCATGATGTATTTGTTTCATCCACACCGTTCAGATATGTTGGACGGTGCTGGACAGTTTAGGCGGTGGTGGACACCATGAGACGGTGCTGCGGACCATTATGATGTATATTTTGATCTATGCCGTCAATCTATTTTGGGAGTGGGCCAATCTTGATGTATGTGTTATAATCATGCCGTCCAGTCTGCTGGACGTGCGACCCACTGTTATATGTGTTGTGCATCCATGCCGATCATTTGGTGGGCCCATTTTGAAGGTACAGGCCCACCTATTCCGAATATGAGGCCCATTAGTGCGGCCCATAGATGTAGCCCACTTGATGTGTATGATGCCCATTAGTGCGGCCCATTGATGTAGCCCACTTGATGTGTATGAGGCCCATTAGTGTGGCCCATCGATGTAGCCCACTTGATGTGTATAAGGCCCATGTGTTGGGCTCACCTATTATGTATTTGAAGCCCATGAGACGTGGCCCATGGTGATGTATATTAGGCCCTTGTGTGAAGCCATGGGCCCACTATATGTTTGGCCCTATGTGGGCCACTCCTTGGGGCAATGTTGGTTAAATTTCCACATTGATGGGCAATGATAGTTGAATGTCTACATTGTGACCTTCCCTTAGGCCATGTTAGGCCCATTCTCATCGATTCTGATTTTGATTGTCGATGCCGAGATAGATTGTCGAGGCCGATTATGATTATTGAGGCCGAGTCCGATTCCGATTCCGATTGTCGAGGCCGATTTCGATTTGTCGAGGCCGATTGTATAGGCTGATTCCGATTGTCGAGATCGAGCATCGAGGCCAATTTCGATTTGTTGAGGCCGATTGTATAGGCCAATTCTGATTTGTCGAGGTCGATTGTATAGGTCGATTCTGATTTGTCGAGGCCGATTGTATAGGTCGATTCCGATTGTCGAGACCGATTCCGATTTGTAGAGGCCGATTGTATAGGTCGATTCCGATTTGTCGAGGCCAATTGTATAAGCCGATTCGGATTGTCGAGGCTGAGTATCGAGGCCGATTTCTGATTATCGACGCCGAGTATCGAGGTTTGTTGAGGCCGATTGTATAAGCTGATTCCGATTGTCGAGGCCGAGTATCGAGGTCGATTCCGATTTGTCGAGGCCGATTGTATAGGCTGATTCCGATTATCGAGGCCGAGTATCAAGGCCGATTCCGATTGTCGATGCTGATTGTATAAGCTGATTCCGTTTGTCGAGGCGGAGTATTGATTTGTCGAGGCCGATTGTATATGCCGATTCCGATTGTCGAGGCCGAGTATCGAGGCCGATTTCGAGTGTCGATTCTGATTGTTGAGGTCGATTTCGATTGTCAAGGCCGATTTCGATTGCTAAGGCCGATTGTCGAGACCTATATGATGTATATGCGACCCGTAGTTGAGGCCCATTGTGATGTATTTGAGGGTCAGGCGATGGAGTCCATTGTGATGTATATGAGGCCCATGTGAGAAGCCCATCGTGATGTGTATTAAGCTCTTGAGTGAGGCCCATGGTGTTGTATATTAGGTCTTTATGTGAGGCTATGAGTCCACTATATGTTAGGCTCTATGTGAGCCATTCCTTGGGGGCAATGTTGGTTAAATGTCCACATTGTCGAAGCCGATTCTTGATGTCGGTTATTGATACCGATTATGAGTATGTGATAGCATAACATCATGATACATGCCCATACACATTATCTGTATGTTTATTGTGAGATATGATTGACCCTTTCATATGCCATAGTACAGATGGTTTATGAAACTCCTTGATAGGTGGGGTTATCCCACACGAGCGCACGGTATACGCATGATTGATGCATGATTGGACTACATGACTCATGCATCTTGCATTGTGTGATTGTGATTATTGTACGCCCTAGCAACATCAGGGTTGTGACCTCCACAGGCATGTCATGGATTACCAGATGGGACATCAGAAATATTTGGTTCGAACATCTGGGCACTTTGGATGTCCGTGGGTGAAAGTCCCTAATCCTCCGAGGCCAGGAAACGCCCTAACGTCTAAATCGAGTGGATACATGAGCGCCCGAGTGCCGAATAACAGTAGGGCGCGTCTCTCACTGTGTCGTGGTCGGTTGGGAAGGGGCGTGGCCATATCCACCCGAGTGAGGGGGCTATAAGCTAGGTTGAGTTTGACCAGCTCCCAAATGGGTCCGCTATCGACGAGCTGGGCAGACATTGGTATACTATTGGCAGGTGTGTAGTGAGGTCTTTTCCACTCGCTGGGATACGAGGCCAGCTGGGGCGGTAGCCAGTTTAGAGTGTACTAGACCCCGGTGATGATCCCAGAGATGTACGATGCAAATATGTGGACTTATTGAGCAGAAGTTGCATACTCATTCATTCATTCACTATTTCCTTGGGCTGGTGGTGCGCAACTATCTGTTATGTGTACTTTCGGTTGGGGCGCGCGACTAACCTGAGATCAGGAGTTTACCACATTGAGTCTGACTATCCAAATTTAAGTATAGGATTGGTTTGGATAGAAGTCCCTTGTGATGGACCCCATAGCCTGCGATACTATATACTATCATCCGAAATTCACTCCAGCTTGTTCATTTCATTCGCACCGCATATTGCATTGCATCCGCAATATTTAGCATTTTCGGGTTGCTATGTTTCTGCATTGATATGACCGTTAGCATTCACGCATTGCATCGATTAGCCTTGGTACGACTGATGACACTCATGGACTTATTAGTATATTTCCGCTTACTTTGATATCATATGATTCATGATCTTGTCAGTATTTCCGCCTATTTCGATATTGTATGATTTATGACATTGTATTACATACTCGGCACTTATCTTGCGTACACACTTTCACCACCCACTAAGCTTTCTATAAGCTTATGTACGATAGATGCGTGCAGGTGGAGTTAGGTTGCATCAGCGTCGAGCATGGAGCGTGCAGCGGTCTTATGGAGCTTTGACTTCAATATATATATTTCCCTTTCAGCATTGTATTCAAATGTTTATATTAGTGGATATGTGATGATGATGTTGCCTTTGTGATTTGGGTATATTTGTAGTTATGTTTATTACGAGTTAAATGTACATTAGAAAATCTTGCTTGTAGGATCCGAGGATCAGAATTTGGCGTATGGACGCTGGGTGCCGAGAATGAGGTACTACGGAGGCTGTTGGCACCGGATTCGGCTATCGAGAATTTTGTTAGCCCGGTTTCCGAGTTTGGGGCATGGCAGAATTGACTGTGAAGTGAAGGGAATTGACTGTAAAATGAATTGAATTGACCGTGAAGTGAAGGGGAATGACAGTGAAATGCATGGAATTGACCGCGAAGTGAAGGGAAGTGACAGTGAAATGCATGAAATTGACTATGAAGTGAAGGGAATTGACCGCGAAATGAATTGAATTGACTGTGAAGTGAGGGGGAATTGCATGGAATTAGCTGTAAAATGCATGGAATTGACCGTGAAGTGAAGGGAATTGACCGTGAAATAAATGTCTTATTGGAAATTTGAATCATAGTGGTAAGAAATTCGTAATTTCAAAGAAAACAACAAATGTATTTGATATATAATATTCACAGTCGTATTACAAAAAATGCATTACAAATTCATAATCGTATTACAAAAATGCACTACAATTTGACAGTAAAATACGTGAAATTGACCAAGTAGTGCATGAAGTTGACCGATCAATTCAATAAATTGACCGGGAACTAAGTGAAATTGACCGCGAAACTTCATTAAATTGACCGCGAACTTCTTGAAGTTTAATGGATAACCACTTAAAATTAACTTAACAATGCATGAAATTGACCACAAACTTATAGGTAATTTCTTAAGAATTTAAACGTCCTTATCTCCCATAGTCGCTGTATCAGTGAAATTCGTGATCGAGAAAAAGAATAAGAGTGCGTTGATATGAAACGCGTTCTTCGGAAAAAAGCCTACAAGATTTCACGTTTATCAATACATCTACGTCCTCTCAGAAAATGAATGCACTTAGCATTGAGTAGAATGCAACATGAAAGATGTAATGTGATAGTAGGATGGAGATTCCATGGAGATTTAACGAAGAAAATGGGTGAAAAGAAGGAATAGGGCTGACAGAGATGAGTTCGGACGTGTATTTGAGTGTAAGGGAGTGAATGGAGTGAAATTGATAAAGCATGGGTATTTTCGACCCGTGAAAAGCTGTCCGTACAGCTAGGGCTTATTCTTGGGAGCTAAAAAGAAGTGGGCTTAAAAAGGTTGGTAGGCCATGGGTTGTACAGTAGGAAAAAACTAGTCGAAAAACGTTGATAGTCTGGTAGTCGTGTGGATGATACGGAGGTACTTGGAATTACTCATGAATTACATACTTGTAGTAGCTAAATATTTAAATTAACCCTTATAAATTATGGTTCATATTTTTGATATATGATTAACAAAAATCTATACTTATTTAGTAATCTTAATATTGGGTTGGTATACATTTATTGGATGGTTAGGTATGAAAAAGATCCACTGGTCCTGTGTGAACAAATAAGTGCCTGAGAATCAGTGGCTATGATTATTCAACCAATCTGATTTTGAGATATGACTTAGCAACGGTCGGTTCCACAGCTTAGTAGGCTTAGTTTGAATTAGTGTATGCCATATATATAAATTTTGAGTATCTGCATATCAAGCATCATGGTCTGCTAGAGCATCAACTTATACACCTATGCTACCTATTATACTGGGCCTATTAACCGGTCAGATCGAAATGGGATTTGGGTGGATCCGGAACTGATCTGATTAAAAACGTATTGATATCTTAGGATCTAGACCCGACCATTAAACATGTATAGTCCATCCAGACCTGCCTGGCCAGGATCTGTCAATGGGTCAGAGCTGAATTGAATCTACTGGCTACCTATCTAGGTCCCATCAAGGCATTGGCATGTACCCATATCAAGCTTGGGACTAATCTAATATATATATATATATATATATATATATATATATATATATATATATATATATATATATAAAACTATCAAATATTAACTCATCATGTTAATTAATAATTTAGAAGTATTAAAAAAAAAAAACAAAGTCACGAAACTCTGTCAAGTATCAACTCCAATAAAATATCATGCATATTTTTTCCCTACCAAGTTGAAGAAACTAACCTTGGCAATTCTAATTTATACTCTACTCGTATAAATGATGGGAGAAGAAATACCTAATATATACATAAAATAGTAATTATAATTTATTGTATAAAAATTTATTAATTAAAAGTAATTTAAAATAATTTTTACTTGCTCTTTTTTGGATGCCGCAATCAATGTTATCTACATATTAAAGCCTTCACAATTTCTGGAAGTAAACAATTACAAGTCTTAGTAAGCACTCCACCACCTATACTAAATATTGATTATAATGTAACAATAGATACTCCAATCATGAAAATGTCATGTGTCATTTCTGAAAATGTTAAGAACTTTGGATTGTTAATTCATCACTTAATATATTAAACTCTTGTTTAGGAGGAAATAGTGATTCTTTCATATACCAATCTACTTCTTATTGTTTAAAGAAAATATGATTGTCAGGATGTACATGAGAATACTACTTATCAATTCCTCAAATTTTATTTTCAGTATTATCAGAAACACCACTAAATGATGAGAAATTGTTACAACTTTTACCAACGGAGAGAATGAGGGAGAGAGAGAGAGAGAGAGAGGACGAAGGGGGATATATAGATTTTTTTTTTTTTTTTTTTTTTTTTGTTTTTTGTAACTTATGATTTTTCTTTAGACGTATGAACTGAGAGAAGCATTCATTGAAATATATATATATATATATATATATATATATATATATATATATATTATATATATATATATATATATATATATAATTTTTTTTTTTTCTTTTCTTTTTAATTTTTTTGCGTGGAATATCAGTAGTGAAGAGAGACAGGAAAGGAAGGAAAAAAAAGAAAGAAAGAATCGTTTGCTTTAAAACTTTTTAGATGAAAAATGAGATTGAAATATTCACTGCAATAATTGGATCGGGTTTTAATCAAATCGAATCCGGATGGATCCGGAATTGATCCGATTATAAATGGATCGGATCGTATGGTATGGTGGGGTGATCCAATCCATTGACAGACCTAATTATATATTTTCTCGTACCAATGGTTTGCATAATTACCAAGGGATTAAGGATTTTTCTATCTGGAATAATGACGGTGGTACCTATAAATGTCAACGGTTTGGATCAAACAATGTACTGTACGGAGTGAAAACAGGAACGGTAATGTACAACACTTTATTACGGCGCCGATTAAATGCTACAGAGGCTCGCCCACGAGGCACCGCCAATCCAGCCGTTGATATCAAATGCCCCACCATGGATGAGACGCACGGTGAATATCTCACTCAATTGAGATCCATGGATTCGTACAAAGTTGAATTTGAAGCTGTGGTCCAGATTTTGAAAGTTATTTATGGATGGTGGATATCTCTAGTGAGCACCGGGCCATATCGGTGGCGTAGCCTACCGAATGAACGGTGTGGATCGCAAAGGGGCGTTGAAGGGAGGGTCAGCAGCATGGGCAAGTGTACTCGCTTGCTTGAATGCATTGAGGGCTTTGAAGCACACGTGTCAGGTAGCACATGTGTAAGGGATTTAGAGAGTTCTTCGGGTGCATCGCTAGACCCAGCCAAGCCATCCAACCCAACCCAACCCATGGCATTCAATATTCAACCCTTGGAGTGGATTGCTTCTTTGGCTCTATGGAACTCATTACAACTTTGATAGGCTGAAGGAGCCCTGAGTCAACCAAGTCATGCCGAGCCTGCAAACTAGGACATTGCTGATTTTCATGATCAACCAACTAGCTAAGGGTATAAATTTCTTATGATTGTTGATGCAAGGAGCCCATGTAAACAAAAGCTCTGTTGGGACTGTCTATGTCCATACGACATCTCCATCTCTGGGTTTTGTTGGCTCATGTTAAGACATAATTTTAAAAATAAATCCCAAATCCAAAACTTAGTTGAAACATCCGCGATCGATATGCCGGCCATTAAAGCCTTTAGAGAGTTACTGCAAAGTAAACAATTTTTTCATTAATATTACCATTTTAAAACTTTCATTTTTAGATATTTCAAGAAAAAGATTATAATCTCCTCATTTTATTTTTGACATAATGGTTGTGATAAGCCTGCTTAAATATATACTTTGCCTGAAAATGATGAAATTCCAAGTCTCAGGTGGGCCACAAGCACAAGATCATGTCTAAGTGACTATCTAACGATTTTTAATCGTTGACAAACATGGAAGGTGCTGGATAGTGTTTAGATGGTGTTGATCATCATTAGTGGGCCATGTGCCCAATTGAATTATAGTATAGTGACACATGTTACATCTGCAACTATTGAAATGATTTTAGGTGTAATCTAATCTCTCACTGTGGATTGCAAACCCCCTCAAAAAGGGGATTTGAAACCCCCCGTTAGTTTATGTTGCCAAACAACTAAGGGATTTGAAACCCCCTTAAATCCCTTCCGATCCACGGTGCCAAACGACCCCTCAAGCCTCCAATGGGAGCTTGTAAATGGAGTTAAATGGGAAATCGAATATGAGGTAAATGATTTGGGAGTAAATGGTTTAGATAGTTGTGTTGGATATTTGAAAGTCAAATATTCTATTTGAATGAGAATAAATGGAAGGAACTTAAATACATTAGAAATTTTCAATATATTCATGGGTATGTATATGACATTCCAAATCAAATTTAATATCTAAAATCAGTGTGCATGTGTGATATGTAATGGAATGATTATAATAAGCCCATTAAATATATACTTAAGCTAGAAAAGAGGAAAATTTGAGCCTTCGGTGGCTACAAATATAAAAATCACAAACAAGCAACTTGCTAACATTTATTAATGGTCCATTTAGATGGTCAGCCTTTGGACAATTTAGATCATGATGTAGAACGTGTCACAAATACGTTCCTAGCATGGTTGGGCCAAAAGAAGATGGACCGTAAATTGACCATAACTTTTGATCCGGGTATCGTTACGGGGCACACAACCTATCAATCTTTACTGAAATGGGCTATCCGAGGTGAACCGACCCACAATGTGGGTCGTATTTGTTCGTTTCGTCAGAAAATGCGCGCTTTCAGCTCAAAAACGAATTTTTAAGAAAATTTTACTATTTTTAGTAATTCCGATTTTTTAATATTTTTAGAGTTTTAGATTTTCTTTCATTTTAGAAATAACTTTTAGTTATACTAGGACTCTTCTAGAGAAAGTTTATTTGCAATTTTTATTTTTAGAAACTAGGCCTTAGAAGAGTTTTATTAGAATTAGGATTTTTATTAGAGTTAGAATTTTGCTATTTTTGGTAATTACGAATTTTAGTTTATTTTTTTCTTTATTAATAATGTAAGGAGGCACATTAGAGAATTATCAATAATTAATTAAGCTATTTCAAATTTATTTAGAATTTATTTCTATTTTCTACTCTCTTTTCTCGTGGATTCGAGAAGTCTCTATGAGGAGTCCAGAGAAGTTCCGTGGATTCGGAATAGTTATCCTCTTGAGGAAGACGGTGCTCGACCTCACGTCCTCCCCTGCGTCAGATCATTTTATCGCTATGATTTCAATGTTATAGCCGATGATTATTGAATTGTTTTGGAGTATCATTAGCATGTCATACATTTGTCAGACATGGACATAGCTGCATTTTGGTTTACTCTTGTGATTCTCTAAGGAGCATAAAAGGGCATTCCATCTTATTTCTAAATCCTTGGTGCATTTGATTTGCAAGTTCATTTACTCTTATTTCATTTTATTTTCATGCATTCACTTGCATCCAAACACACTTTAAATGTCATTTATCTCAATTTACTCCATTTCATTTTATTTACAAGCATTTACGTACATCCAAACATATTTCAAATGTCATTTACCTCTACTTCCATTTTCCCCCATTTACCTCCATTTATTCCCATTCAAACAGCCGGGTTGTAAGAAATTGCACTTGACCTGCTTGATTTGGAGTAAGCTGACTGGTTTAGTTTTCATACTACAATTTATGCGGCCACATAAATGTCTTAATCTAGAAGCCCACTGGAATACATTTATATGCATTGCTGGGCTGTTTGAATGGGAGTAAATGGAGGGAATTGGGAGTAGACAAGGGACTCTCTGATTTTCTAATTACAATGGTAATTTCAGGTAAATGGGTAATAATTATTTATCTTTATATTTTTCGGTTAGATTTACAAGGTGATGTTGACCGCTACCTTCATTTACAACAGTACTCCTCATGTCACCCGAGGAGAAAAATATTAAATCATGGGGCCCATCATGATGTGTGTCTTATCCACACCGTCCATCCCTTTAGCCAGCTCATTTTAGGGTATGAGCCTAAAAATGAGGCAGATCGAAAGCTCAATTGAACCACACCACAAGAAAACAATGTGAATTGAACTCCTATCATTGAAAGCTTCTTGAGGACCCCATCAATTTTGGATCAAGCTGATATTTTTGTTTCCCCTTTATCCACAACTGCGCAACCTGATTAACAGGTTGGATGACAAATAAACATCTATGGGAGCCCAAGGGATAAAACAACTTTCAACTGCTGTCATCTTTATGATCATCATTCCCTAAGGTGTGGTCCACTTGAGCTCTAGATTTGCCTCATTTTTTAGCTCATGCCTTAAAATCCGCTGTTAAAAAGGACGGATGGTGTGGATAAGTCACATATATCATGATGGGGCCCACATATAGTTTTTATGGACCCAATTTTAAGACATAATTTCTAGCCAATTTCAAACAGGTGGAGTAAGTCATAATTACTTATTTCCATGTTTTTATCGGAGAAATAAAATACCAAACAGGAAAACGGAACAAGTTGGGTCCCTAGCGTCAGCCTGTCTAAAAAATAAATAAATAACGTTTGAAGTGTGTCGGCGTGAGAGTACAGTAGCATGGAAATGAAAGGGGAATAGATGGGCTTGTAATAGCCCATTTGAGAGTTTGGATTTCAAATGCATGGGAATCCAAACACAATAAGATTGGAGTGAAGACCTCTAGTAGGAGGGATAGGCGAGGGAAATTAATATCCAGCCCAACCTTCCCCATGATCTAAGCCATCCGATCGCAAGGCCCAGCCCAAACCGAAAGCGGATTTGGTGAGGCGGTGACTGTAGGGCTCACCTTGCTGTATCTGTTGTATATCCACGCTGTCCATCCGTTTTGCCAGGTGGACCACACCAAAAGAAAAGTGGTGATTGAACGTAAGATCCACCGTAATGTTTATTTTCCATCCAACCCATCGATGAGGTCATAAGACCTAAATGAAGAGAAACGCAAGTATCAGCTTGATCCAGAGCTTTGGTGGCCCACAAGTTTTTAATGGTGGTACTCAATTATCACTGTTTCCTGTGGTGTGGTCCACCTGAGAGTTGGATCGACTTTTCTTTTACGGGCTCATGCTCTGAAATAAGTTGGCAAGAGGGATGGACGGCGTGGATATGTACAAAAGATACACTAAGGTGGGACCCACTCTCACGGCCTCACCGAAGTTGGTGTTTCCCCGGCCTCGCCTGCGTTCGCCCAAACCCGGCCAAATTCAGGGACGCGGATTTCCTGCGAAACCCTTTCGCAGGAAGTTCCTGCGCAAGATTCTGTGTGGGTCCCACTTAGATGTTTGTGAGAAATCCAACCCCTCTATCCATTTTTGAAGTTCATTTTATGAGGTGATATCAAAAATAAAGAGGATCCAGAACTCAAATGGGCCACACGAGAGGAAACAGTGGATATTTAGTGATCACCGTTGAAATATCTATATGTCTATAAAAGTTTTTTAACGATATAATTTTTGATTTTTTCACTTTATCGGAGTGAAAATGACCTTATAAACGGTTTAGATGGCATAGAAATAGCAAGTTGGAGCCTAGGAAGGTTTCAACGGTAGGAATTCCTTTCCCCACTGTTTCATCTCCTATGGCCCACTTGAGTTTTGGATCCTCCTCAATTTTGGTAGCATGCCTTAAAATGAGGTCGAAAAACGGATGGACGTATTTGATTTCTCAGAAACATCGCAGCGGGCCCCACCTAGAATCCTTGCGCAGGAACTTCCTGCGAAAGGGTTTCGCAGGATATCCGCGTCCCAAATTCAGGTTGGATTTATATGGCCCGTCTCATTCGCCAGCTAGCAGCATTCTCTGCACGCATGCACGTGGGTGGGATGCTGACGGTACTCGCTCGTATGAGGTGTACGCATGCCTAATGATCGGTGACGTTTATCAGTTGGTCGGTAATGAACATACCGTGGCCTGTGGATAAGGCCGCCCTACAGGTAGATGGGACCCATACTATCACAAAAGTGGCCACTTAGAAAAATTTGAACAATGACCTGTGTTCAAGTACGCACCGGTCTCTCCAGATTAAAGGTTGGCATGTGACGATCTGACTCGACTGAACCAAATGGGTGAGTTGGTCCGAACCGAGTAAGCTTCGCCCAATCCAAACTCAAACTGAGTCGAGTTACCCAATAACTCAACTCGACTCCACCCGAAACTTGATCCGATTAGACTCGACTCGATCCGAAACCCAACTCGACCTGACTATCTAACCCTACCCTGGCCCGATCCTAACCGCCCTCCCTCCCTCCCTCATCCTCCTCCTCTTCCAAGCCCGACAACCACCCACCCTCCTTCTCCTCCTCCTCCTCCTCTCCCCTCCCTCGCTCCCTCCCTCCCTCCCTCTTCCAAGCCCGGCAACCACCCACCACCATTACCTCCTCCTCCTCCTCTTTCTCATCTCTACTCCCACCCTCCCTCATCTCTCAATTCGACTCGGTGCCAACTCGACCAGACTTGATACTTCTGACTGGATTAGACTTGGTTCAGTTCAGTCCAGGCCAGACCAAACTCGGATCAAGTCAGGCATGTTAGACTCAGCATCGAGTATGATCGTGTGACGCCCCATCACTGTGGTCACATGTGGGCGGGCACACATGTGGGCGGGCCCCAAGATGGCTGACAGGCTACTGTGTGGCTGGCAGGCTACTGTAGCTGGCAGGCTATTGTGCACACAGTGAAAGGTGAAGCTTTGTCGCACATCGGAAGTGCCGTCTGAAGTTGTGATGGTTATATGTAGAGTTGTCACCCTATACTGTATGAGGCCTTTTGGGGCGATCCCAAGAACAAAACCGTGCGGGCTGTGCCCAGAGCGGACAATATCATACAGTGTGGGCGTGGGCTGTTACAAATGGTATCAGAGCTGAGGACGGCTCTGCCCTCGGTGGGGGATATTATGACGCCCCATCACTGTGGTCACATGTGGGCGGGCCCCAAGATGGCTGACAGGGTACTGTGTAGCTGGCAGGCTACTGTGCACACAGTGAAAGGTGAAGCTTTGTCCCACATCGGAAGTGCCGTCTGAAGTTGTGATGGTTATATGTAGAGTTGTCACCCTATACTGTATGAGGCCTTTTGGGGCGATCCCAAGAACAAAACCGTGTGGGCTGTGCCCAGAGCGGACAATATCATACAGTGTGGGCGTGAGTTGTTACAGATCGAGTTCGGGTCAAGCCTATTTCAAAACCGGATTGAGTCGAGTTAGCCCTAAATCGGTCTGACTCGACTCAATGCCCAACTCTACTCCTGATGAATATACTGGCCCACTTCATGAATCCAATTGTGATCATAGTGGGCCTCACCAAATTAATGGCCGGGATTTTGTAGATGATGTTGTCTATTAGGCTCCCACAATTCAAACACAAAACTTCAGTTCTGATACCATATCAAATCACCACTTGATTTAAAAGTTGGAGCTCTCAAAGAGTGGTTTATCAATGTACGTTTATGGACTTTAACGTACTCATATATGTCTTACAGATGAGTGGGCATTAATTATTGGACACTTAAAAAATGAAAATATCAATCCAACTTTTCTCAACAAACAAACAGCCTGTGCACATGCATACACGTGATGGAATGATATCTTCTTCTTCATTTTTGGCTTTTTTCCTTTATTAGTTTTAGTTTTGATTTGATTTAAATGCACAACTAACTCAGACATCAAGGTATGCTTAACTTAAGTTGCCACTAGCTTTAAAAGTAAAAAATATACAGTTACGTAGAAATCATAAAATTACTTGAGTGATTCATGTGGTTAGTATGCCATTATAGATTTTGAGTAAGAGTCTTAGTTATAAGCGATGAATGAATTAGGCACCCCTTCCTACCAACACTAAGTGTGGTGTCTATTTTAAGGAATGTACATCTATCAGAAAAATTAGGGTAATTGTCAATATGTTAATCATGTAGTCATGTTTTGTGTAACCTCACAAGAGGCCTGGGCTAGCGAAAAAAAAAAAAGAGAAGTAAAAGAGACTGTAACTTCGCTTCGCAAATTTGAAAACCAATGTACATGCAAACATAATAAAATAAAGGGAATAGAAAATAAATGTAATTTTCTTTTTAAAAAGAGAGAAATAAAAAGCTGAGTTAACTGTAAGGGAATGCGTACAATAAACCATATTCTAAGTTTAATTGAGATGTAAGAAAAACAAAATGGAAGTCAAAAAATATTTTCTTTAAGTAAGAAAATAGATATGGGATGTTTATAACTCTTGAATGGTTTGGCATAACGGATCCCCGAGGTATAATGGATTTTGAAATTCACAGAAAATCCACAAGCATTTGTTGAGATCCATGGAAAATCTTGGAGCATTTACTGTTGGCATCTGAATATGTGTTGTTGTTTTTTGTTTTTTGGTTAGCTTGTTAGTGCACCCATCCTCGGTTCACACTTCACTCTTAGCCAACCCACTAGGGAATCGATGCCAAGACCTCAGTGTTGAAACAAACTATCTTTCACTCAGTCTACCAAGTGTAAATTACTAATTACGGATAAAATTTACATGCTAAAATGCAATTCCATACCACATGATCCTATCTAATATCATCCACCTAACAGGCCAGTGATTTGATGATCACCCCTGTCCATTTTCAAAGAAGTGAATTGACAAGACCGCTGGCTGAAAATAGTTTCCGTCACAGATGTACCCAACTATCCCATTGCCATGCGGATTTTGAATTTCCTGCAAAAGGATGTTGGGTGGATTACACTGTGATGTTTGCAAGAAATTCATCCCTTCGTCCACTTTTCAAGATCATTTTAAGACGTGAGACTAAAAATTAAATGGATCCAAAACTTAAGTGGGTCATACCGGAGAAAATAAATTCCTACGGTTGAAGCTTTTGATGTTTACGTCCCATCCAAATCATTTGTATGTCATTCACAATGGGATGAACTGAAAAAACAAAAAATATATCCTGATACAAAACTTTTACAGCCATAAGAATGTTTCAACGGTGCTCATTGAAGAACAACATCGAAGTGGGCCCCACACAGCATCCTTGCGCAGTAACATCTGCGAAAGGCTTTGGCAGGAGATCGTCGTCCATCCGGTTGCTGGTGACTTTTCTCGGTGGAAGATGACGAGTGGACTTAACCTAATGACGGTCCAGATCGGATAGGTGACGTGGATTCACATGCAACTGGGTGCATAGGAGGTTTCCACGCACTTAGCCGATCGATCATTACGTCGTTATTTCCTTGTGGGACGCGTTCCAATGAGCTTTTTGACGATTGTGCTACACAGAACGAGTGTGCATAAAGGGCCGTGCCTAGCTACTTCTTATGTGGGGGCGAATCACTTGATGTGCATGAGATCCACAGCGTCCATCAGCTTCGCCATCTACTTTTTGGCCCTTAACCCGAACATTACACGGATCCAGAATTCAGGTGGGCATGTTTGGGCAGTGGGATTAGAAGGGATTACGTGGGATGGGATTGCATCTGGTCCTGGAAAAGCTTGGAATTAGACTATATGGAATAGCATTGGTCCCGTGCCAATTTCACTTAATGTTAGCAAGTTGTGTTGGTTTCATCATGATGTGTGGGCTATATCCACACAGTCCACTCATTTTTAGAGATTATTTTAGAGCATGGGCCAAAAAATCGGGTAAATCTAAAGCTCAAGTGGACGCCACCATAGAAAGCAATGGAGATTGAATACTTACTGTTGAAAACTTCTTTGGGGCCACATAAGATTTGAATCTGCCTTATTTTTAGACTCTTGTCATAAAGTGAGGTTACAAAACAAATGAATAGTTTAGATATAACACATATGTGTTATTCTCATTAATTTTAAATGATGGTGAGTATATCTATTCAATGTACTAGCGTATTATCAACAAAGCATGAAATTAACCTTATCCCACGGCGGCAACAGCTGCCATGGGTAATAATTATATTTTTTTAATCTCATCCCACCTAATCCCTTCTAAACCCAACGCCCAAACACGCCCTAAGAAACAGTGTAAAACCGATTGCGGTGTACCCGAATTTTGAAATATCCATTCATTCGAGTGATTCGAGTTAGATGAACGGACTGGATCTCGCATATAAACCACGTGGGCCGCACACTCAACCAAAGCTCGGCGTTCCATCCCAACTCGTCTTTACGGTGTGGCCTACCTGACTTTAGGTCCGGCCTGATTTGTGTGTGGACATTAGGCAACGCAGCTGATGGACGGCGTAGATCTCATGCACGTTGTCCACCAAATTCCGGTCGGTTAGCAGTGGCCCGCCCCCGGTTTGCCTAGTCAAGGCTTGGGCAAGCACCGGTTTACAATAGAAAACAGCTGCGAGGAGTTTCGCTAATCCCATGCGCGCGCGTGTGGGAACCCATGCACGTAATCAGATCTTCTCATTGCGTGGTTTATACCTTTTAGATCATTTGGTCTAAAATCAGTCCATTTCAAACCTTAGGTGGGCCACAACAACTGGACGGCTAGAAAATATCTGTTTTAACCGTTAGTTTGATTTGAATACTGTTGCTCACCTGATGAGGAAACTGCCCAATTTTTGAGGCAGAAGATCTGAACACTGTTTGTAACTAGATAGGAAGCTCAGATCACCCATACGTGCTCTATTTTGTCACTTGTGATTGCGTGTGGACGGGCATGGCTACACACGCGTGCGCAGTTATCAAACCTCATAGTAGAAGAGAGAGCACCAGACAAGCTCGTGAAGATCGTCACTTGGTCGGCGACTCGCCATCACGGTGGGTCCCACCTGTAATCATGCGGTGAAATTTGGGGAATTGATATTTGCACCCACCTTAGTGGATTTGAAAAATACGATCCCATTTTCCACTATGGAAGTGAGATAACAAATGTGTACACTTGGGGCCGTGGTTTCCGTGATCGAGACCATTGATGTGGTCTGACCCACCGTACTCAGGGAATTGAAGAATCTGAACCTTTGATTTGGTGGAGTACAAAGCCATTGTTAAGTAAAACCATACAACAGTCCACATTCAACGGTCCATCCAAAAGATTAGAACCTTCAGATCCGTGGGATTTTTGGGGCATCCCCCATCCACTGCAGGGCCCAATCCAATCCAATCCAATCATCGGTCTGTATCACCAAAACAGCAGGCCCCACGTTGAAAGAATATGTAGCCTCAAAAGATGATATGCAGGAATCTCGGTTCACAAGCTTCTCAGATTGTCTTAAGTTGAATGTTACTCGTTTACAAGATCTGGACCATTCATCTCATAGGCACTGGTTGTGACCAAAATTCATATTTATTGATTGATCTTAACCGTCTAAATGAAGCACTTCCAAAAATCACGAGTCGATCAACAGAGGCTCATGATTCAGCCATTAAGATTGTCCAACCAAATTCCCACTCTCTGTGTAGTACGGATCCGCCCCACGTGGGACGCTGATTCGGTGTATTCGTGACTCTGGGCCCACTGTGATGTATGCGCTTTATATCCACTCCGTCCATCGGTTTTTCCAGATCATTTTAGGGCAAGAACCCAAAATGAAGCAGATCCAAATCTCAGGTGGACCATACTGTAGGAAACAGTAGTGAGCGCCCACCATTGAAAACTTCTCCGGTCCACGGAAGTTTTGGATCAAGCTGATAGTTTTGTCCCTTCGTCCAGGTCATTATAACCTTATCAACAGGTTGGATGGAAAAAAAATCATTACTATCTAACGCTAGGAAGCTAGGAAAATTTGAACGGTGGGCGTTCAATCACCGCTGCTTCTTATGATGGGGTCCACCTGAGATTTGGATGTACTTCAATTTTGAGCTTATGACCTGAAATAATCTGGAAGACAGACAGTCGGCTTCGATATAAAAAACATACATCGTGGTGGGGCCCACAGTCATGGATTCATGGCTCCATCGATCCAAGAATCCGCACCCCCATACATATACAATAGGTTCCAGCGTGAGAAGAGAACAAAAATAAAAATGAAAAAGGAGCACTAATGGTTAAATTTCAAGATATTCTCCACCGTCCTTTGAATGATTACATGATCTTTGAGAGGAATGTTCTTTCTCCACAGCACGCGCAACAACTAAGGGCCCCACATCAATAACATAATTTCAAAATAATATAAAATTGCAATTGGAAATATATGGAATGGCTGCCAATAGAAAAAGAGAATGATCACAGGCGTCGAACCCATGGTAATTACTGTACGTTCGAGTTGTGTTGGGCCCCGCCGTGATGTATATGTGGAATCGGAACCGTGCATCTATTGAAACTCATCATCATCACCGTAGATCCAAAGATTCGTCCTGTTCCGAAACTCAGGTGGGACACACACATGGAGAAATGTACAATTACGCCTAGAACCTGTACATTTATGTGGTTTGGCACACCTGATTTTTTGAATGGTCCCAGTGTTGGTGTGTCCGTTCATCCCGATGAGGCGCACCTCATGAGTTTGTTGGACAGTGTACAATCAATGCCGTGGACCCCACATTCTGTGGAGTTTCTAGTGTCTGATCCCTTTGGTGTGGCCCATATGAGCTATTTTTCTGGCTAGATTTTTGAGCCCTAGTGTAGCATTAGGGGGCACATCTAATGGACGAGTTGGATGGTAATCACACATCACGCCCATGGTTTGATAAGCGGACAATTGGTACGTTGGGTCCAATTGTAGATGGACCATGACCAAACATCGCCTATATTAGAATCTCATCATCCAATCTAGGGACCTATTTTCAGTTGAATTTGGATTTTTTTGTATTTCTGTTCTCAACCGTCTATCCATGGGCCACGAGATCAAAAGGTCGGTGTTGTCCTATCGAGGAGATTTCACGAGGGCAGGTCATCTAAGGTGGGCTGCAAATGATCAACGGTCTGGATTACCAAAACATGGCGCTGCTTGTGAGAATTGGAAATCCACCTGCATGGTGCATTGGCTTGGACGGCGTATCATATCACCTCTTGTGCTGAAAGTCACGTGTTTCCCATCCCAAGGAACGATCCAGAACAACTGAATCCATATGGTGGGCCCCTCCCTGGATTACGTATGACTCAGAAAGCTACCATGACTGAATGATCCTAACCTTGCAATGAGCCGTTTTCTTTTATTTCCTTTTGGTTTGTTGACCGTGGACCACTGACTTTATTTGGAAGCTCCTGATCCAACGGTCAGGTCTGATTTTGGCCATCAGTAGCCTCAGGTGAGCTAGCTAGGCGTACACTGTATTCGATGATGAGCTATTCCACGTGTTACTTGATATCTACACCCAAGAGCTTGAGGTAGTTGATTGGAAGGAAATGACATCTACGCCTAAGCAGATTGACAGCAGCACCCTTTCTTCGGGAGTTATTTCATACTCTGGCTGCAAGCGACGCTTGATACGCGGCACCCGATAAATTCTGGAATACACCGTTACTAAGTTGTAGTCCAAAAAATAAGATGATTTAACAATCGTGACCTTTGATGAGACAGGAGAACGTGAAAATTTTCAATTTCCAACCGGTATATGCGCTTTAATTTTGACAGTTTCTTATGATGTGCATGCATGCCACGTATTCAAAATTTAAATTTTTCTAAGTGCCTGTGTACACGGGCCTGAAAGTCGGCCAGTTGGGTGAGGTTGGTACTCAACCCTACCTTAACCAAGGTTTCTATACCTCAACCCCAACCTGACTCAATCTAACCTTGAGTTGAGAATATTACATCAGTAGATTATATTTTCAATATATGTCTTACTTTTTAAATTTATTAATTATATATGTAGTTATTTGTCATGAAAATCTTTCTTTTTTTTTTTTTTTTGTAAACGAACAAGCTAAAATATAGTACTCTTTTGAAAGCGTGTGGTATAGCAGCAATTTATTTGGGAGAGAAATTTGATATATCTTGTTGCCTTGAGTCATCGAAAATGACATGGACCAATGAAACATGACGATGACATTGAAATTTTATGTGCCTTCAATATAGATTATCCGTACTCAATTATAATTCATAAGTAACTTATATATTGATCGGGTTCAAGTTGAGTTGGGCAACTTGAGATCCCAACCCGGACTCGATCCAAGTTTTATCGGGTTGGTGTTTGTACAGGTCAAGCTCGAGGCCAAACCCAATACATCTTGCCCGAGCCCAACTTAATGTTGGGTCAGTCACAAGTCGGTCAAGTCAAACACACCCGACTTTCGGCCCTAATGCGTATCATTGGTCATGCTCTGCTAGTCTATTGAAGCTTCTCTCTTCTTCCGTCCTATTATGTACCGATGGCACAACTTTTTACTATTTTACACCCGAAAGTAAAAAGTTTGGGGTGATCTATCAATCATGGTACGATAAATAATGGGATCCCGAGATTATTTTTGCACCATTTCTCTCCTTTAAATGGAATAAAACATTAATACTATTACAAAGTGTGATAAATGATACTTAGGCTATTAGAAATTACTTAAAAATTTGGTACGTAGAGTACAAACATTTTGAATTAAATCCAAATTACATATCCTAATTGGGATGCATGATAAGAGTAGATTATGTGTATGAAGAGACATTTCCCATTCCTCCATCTCATTCTCAATCTCAACTCATGGAAAACATGGATTGATGAAATCCAAACAGCTTAAATTGTGCTTCAAATAATAGAGATTGGGCCATGGTCTAAAAATCAGTGTTTAGTTGGCATACAAAGGAATGCTAAAAATAAAAATCAACGTCTTGTAAAAGGCCCATTTATTAGATGATTAAGATAGCATGATCGAAGATTAATGGTGCATCATACATGCGTGCTATGTGTAGATGTCATATGAAGGCGTGCAAATTTCATGCTGCCAAAGGTAGGTAATTAGCTGTCTCCATAGCAAACAAGAAATTAAACTTATCTGATAATCTGGTGGGTTTCGGATATTTAATGGACGGTTGTGAAAGGAAATATCCAATAATCCTATTTCAGAAAACAAGAATCTATGCTTGCTCATTCTAAGGCCTAGTTAGCCCTCATATGCTTGGAACTCCAAAATTCGACCTAAGTGTTATTAGATAAACTGAAAAATAAGTAGTGTTGAAATGTTAAAGTATGTAATTGTAATTTCAAAATAAATTTAGAAATATTTTATTCAAAAGTAGAAAGAAATTTTAATCCACAACTACTTTACATCAACCTGAGCATCAAGTGAAGGGAGGGTAGCTTAAAAAAAAAAAAAAACTTGTTCTCATTAAATATTAATTTGAACACTAAGAATTTTGGATTTTCCAAATTAATGATGCGACTCATATAAAATGAATAAAAATATCAAACTTCATGCTACCATGGCCTAACTAGAGATGGATGGTCTTGTCAAAGGCCCACCGTGGTTTAAATATTTTATCTACACTGTCCACTTATTTTTTTTGCATTAACCCAAAAAGGAAGAAAATTGACTATAACTTAGAAAGCAAACGGGATTGAACTCTTACCATTTAAAACTTTATAGGGATCGCTATAATGTTTATTTTTCATTTGATATGTTTATGAGGTCACATGGATGTAAATGAAGTAAAAACATAAATATTAGCTTGATCCAAAACTTTTATGGCCCTGATAAAATTTCATCGGTTGGCTTTCAATTCTCATCGTTTCGTCTGGTGTGATCTACTTCAGCTCTTCCACGTGTTATTTGATATCTACGCCCAAAAGCTTGAGGCAGTTGATAGGAAGGAATTGATATCTACGCCCAAGCAGATTGACAGCAGCACCCTTTCTTTGGGAGTTAATTAATACTCTGGCTGCAAACAATGCTTGATATGCAGCTCCCGTTAAATTCTGGAATACAGTACTGTTACTAGGTTACAGTCCAAAAAATAAGATGATTTAACAATAGTGACCTTTGATGAGACAGGAGAACGTTCGAAAATTTTCAATTTCCAACCCTATGTACGCTTATTTTTGACAGTTTCTTATGAAGTGCATGCATGCTATTTTTGACAGTTTCTTATGAAGTGCATGCATGCCAAGTATTCAAAATTTAAAGAGTCCGGATCCTCTATTTGCCAAAAGCATGACTTTTCTGCTTTCCTGCATGGTCATTGGTCAATGACAGTCAGCAATGACGGTGTGTAATGATACCGTCCAATTAGATTGCAACAACCACAATTTTTCTGCTTGACGCAAACAGAGGATCCGCATTCAGATTTAAATTATTTCTAAGTGCCTGTGTACAGGACTGAAAGTCAGCCGGTTGGGTCCGGTTGGTACTCAACCCTAGCTTAAACCAAGGTTTTTATACCTCAACCCCAACCCAACTCAATCCAACCTCGAGATGAGAATTCTCAACCCAAGCTCAACCCAAGTGGGCCTAGTTAGGTTGGTCGGATGCATACATGACAATATTTTTTGTTATTACATTAGTATATTATTGTAACGTCTCGGAAAAATCCATACAAAGACCCGAGTACCACCTCAGGTAGAAATCACTAAGGAACGAATTCTTTAGAAATTAAACGAAAATTGATTAAGTGCTAAACTGAATTAATCGGTAGATTAGCATGAACCGCTTTCTATACGATCTGTAAGACCCAAAACTAATAGAATCGTTAACGTTACATTACTTAAAAACATAGGATCAATCTCAAAACCCGGTTGCTCTTGGGGGCATCACGAAACTCCGTATTGGACCTGGACCGCGCGTCGAAAGTCCGATTAACGCGAAGCTATACAGTTATGACTGCATTGTTGGGCTTGACAACTATCTCGGAAATCAAGTCCAAATAGTATACCGAAACGCACAACTTGAGCCCAGAGCAAAGTGTGTGAGAAACGTGAATACCTTTAGAAAATGAACTCAAATTTAACTGATTTGGGCCGTTCACTTGTGGGCCAAATTTAAGGATTCAGACCGTCAGATATTGACCCAAATACACCCTCGAATCAGGAAAATTTTCCTACACAGGTCAGTGTACTTGTGACCCTGATTGAGTAACGATGACCGTTCAACTGAAACAGGTTCTTCGCGGTTGATTCACTGATCCGATCGGATCGAAAACTTAACCTGACCTAGATCCAATGTTAGGGAACCTTCCCCAAACCGTATGCAGAAAAGGGGCCTCCAGATGAGTTCTATTGGCCCGAAACAACTAACCTTTGGCTATATCCTAAGTATACCAAGGCCATAGGGCCATTGATGTCAGTTTTGGGCCTATTTAAAACCCTTTACCCACCCCTCTTTCATTCCATACGAATTTCTAAACCTTAAGAGAGAGAAGAGAGAAAAGAGAAGGAGAAAGTGATGAGAAGAGAGAGTGAATGAGAGATAGTTCTTGGGATTCGATCCCACCGCTCCACATGTCGAATCATTTTACCCGTGTCGCTATTCCGGCGATTTCGATTCCATTTTTGGGTAAGGAATTCTAACCCTAATCTGCTTTAGGTATCCAAATAGAGTAAATGGTGAAATAGCTAACTTATTTCATGCTATAAGTTGCTGTTGTGCCGTAGATGAAGACTTAATATTCAAACTGAGTTCGATACGAGTATATCGACGAAAGATGTGAACTATAAATGTTTAGGTTATGGTTTTTAAGGCTTTCAATGTCAGTCAATGATTTATGACTGACTTGATTACTATCACTTGTGCTTAGAGACGATGTTTTCCGTATATTACATATATATGTGTATTATATTGATTTTTAATGCATTTTATATGTTTGTTGAAATGTTTGATTGAATACGAAATTATGATTTGTGCTTGTTATGATTGATGGTTGATGATACATGATTGTTGTACGTATGACAATTCCTTTGTGAAAGGATTTGCTATAATATAGGTTATAACTAATTTATTACAAGTATGTCGATATGTGTAGTCTAAGTGTTTGATAAAATGTCCAAATGCGATTTTGCTTGTTGAAATGTATTTAATTAGAGTGTTGAGATAGGATTCTCAATTCCCTTGTTTATAGTTACAATTTCTTTCATGTAACCTATCTTATTACTACGTGCTTTATGGATGAATGCCTATGTATGTTAACATGTACTCTATGTGTTCGTTAAAATGCTTATATGAAATTTATATTTGAATTGGTTGCTACATACTATATTGATTATCAAACATGGATGCCTATTGCGTTTGAGTATGATTGGGACTACTGCATAGTCCAAGCAATCGGTAATGATTTCTGAGTTAGTGGCCGAGGTCGCTTCGCCACATAAGACATGTTCGAAGAATTCGAGTCGTACGCTGCTTGTAGACAGTGGTTAGGCCACGCGGAATGTTTACGCAATCCATGTTAATCAATTCAACGTACGCTCGTACCAGTCGAGCTTGTCAAGCAACTCGATTGACTTAATGTATATTCACTATGAATGGACGCTACTGCTTGAATTTAAGGTATCAACTTACCAATGTAATGCCCGTTTAACCTTGGTACCTCGATCCGTTAAGACTTATGAGTCGGGCATGGTGGTATGGGACATCGTGGTCAAGCTGTCGGCCTACGCTGGGGTGACGAGCCTTCCCGTAGTTACCAATGAGTAACCTAAACTCGTGAGTCGAATACGATAGTGTGGGACACTGTATTCGGGCTGTCAGCCTATGCTAAGGTGACGAGCCTTTCCCGTAGTGACCTTGAGTATAAACGAAGGCCTACGCTCTGAACTTGCCCGTCCACTGCTTTTAAATCAGGGGTGACGTTGCCCTATAACTTGCCTATCGTATGTAATTAACTAGGATTGACGACCCTAGATGTATCTTCGTTTGGGTAAATGATATAAAGGGAGGTACTTAGCTTCTCGAATCTTCTGTATGAATAAACCTAATTAATTATTGGCTAACACGATCATGCACCGCATTGTATATGCTTTGGCAAGGAAGTACACGTGTCCGGAGTGGTGCATACCGCGATCGTGAGATGATGTCGTTGAGGGAGTGCATGCGAGGGCATGCATCGTTACAACATATCATTCCTGCATTAATAAGAATACTTAGGATACGAGTGTTGTACTGCTTTATCATTACTGCTTAATTGAATTAATAATATGTTAACCTTTGCCTTATAGCTCCACTGAGTTGATCACTCACTCCCACTCTGAGACGGTGTTTTAAAACACCAACCAGACTCTGGTTTTGTTGCAGATGATGACGATGCTTACGAGGCAAAACCTGATTTTTATGATGACGAGGATGAGTTATCCTACATACAGCTCTCTGGCAGGTCTATGTAGACCTGAAGTTGCGCCGATGAGACTACAGAGATATGGATTAGTAGACATTATACTTTATCATTTTGAAATTTTGGAAACTATACATGTAATTTATGTAATCTGGCGACATGTTGTCACTCTGGCGACTTACCACTTATATGCTCTATATACTTATCACAGTATTCGCTTGCGTAATTTAATTGTCCCTAGAGTATGATGTGCTGATTTAGTGCAATCCCATTCATGTTTAATGTGCTAATACAGACAATATTTAATCATCATTATCTATGTTGCATAAGTGATGCGTTAGAACTCGGGAGTTGGGCTTCTGCTCGTTCCCCGATTTTCAGGGCGTTACAATTATATTTTCATTATATGTCTTATTTTTTTATTTTATTAATTATATATGTAATTATTTGTCTTTAAAAACTTCACTTTTTTTTTTTTTTTTCCCTAAACGATGAAGCTAAAATATAGAATTACTCCATTAAAAGTCGTGTGGCATAGCATGCAATTTATTTGAGAGAGAAATCGCGTGTATCTTGTTAGCTGGAGTCATTGGAAATGATGTGGACCAATGAAACCCGACAATGGCACTGAAATTTCTTGTGCCTTTAACATAGATGATCATTACACAATTATAATTTATAAATAACTTATATATCGATCGGGTTCAGGTTAGGTCGGGCAACCTGAGACCTCAACTTGAGCCCAACCCAAGTTTTATCAGGTTGGTGTTTGTATAGCCCAAGCCTGAGACTGAACGTGATATATCCTGGCCGTGCCCAATCCAATGTCGGGTTGGTTGGGTTGAACCTGCCGGACTTTCAGCCCTACTGTGTATCATCCATCGTGCTTTCCCAGTGCTCTGCCAGTCTATTGAAGCTTCTCTTCTTCCACCCTGTTAAGTACCAATGGTACAACTTTGTACTAGTTTACTCCCACGAGTAGAAAGATTGAGGTGATCTATCAATCATGGTTGGATAAATAGTGGTACCCAGCTTGCGTTTGCACCATTTCTGTACGTCTTTTAAATGGAATTAAACGTTGATACTATTACAAAGCGTGATAAATGATATTTAGGCTCTTAGAAATTATTTAAATTTTTTGGGACAGAGTACTAATACTTCCGAATTAAACTGTCCAAATTACCCATCCTGATTGGGATGCATGATGAGAGTAGATTATGTGTTTGAAGAGACGTTTCCCATTCCTCCATCTCATTCTCAATCTCGACGCATAGAAAAACATTGATTGATGAGATCCAAATAGCTTCACTTGTGCTTCAAATAGAGATTGGGCCATGGTCTAAAATTTAGTTGGCATACAAAGGAATGCTAAAAATAAAAATCAGCCACGGCTGGTTAAAGGCCCATTTACTAAATGATTAAGATAGTATGATCGAAGAATAATGGTCCATCTTACATGCATGCTATGTGTAGATGTCACATGAAAGCATGAAAATTTCATGCTGCCATAGGTAGGAAATTAGACTTATCTGATCATCGGGTGGGTTTATGACATTTAATGGACTGTCATAAAAGGAAATATCAAATAATCCTATTTCAGCAAACAAGTGCCTAAGCTTGCTCGTTCTAAGGCATAATAAGCCCTTAGTATGCTTGGAACTCCAAAATTCAGCTTAAGTGTTATTAGATAAACTGAAAAATAGGAAGTGTTGAAATGTTAAAGTATGTAATTGTAATTTTAAATAAATTTAGGAATATTTTATTCAAAAATAGAAAGAAATTTTAATCCACGAGTACTTTACATAAACCTCTGCGTCAAGGGAAGGTAGTAGGAGGGTAACTAAAAAAATATATACATGTTCTCAATAAAGATGATTTTAAACAATAAGAAATTCGGATTTACGGAATGATGTGACTCATATAAAATGAATAAAAATATCAAACTTCATGCCATGACGGCCTACTAGAGATGGATGGTCTGGTCAAAAGCTTTGCGGAGCCAATGCATGTGGTGTGAATATTTTATCAATGCTGTCCATTTACTTTTTGCATAAGTCCAAAAAAGAAGCGCTCAAAGGCTCAAATAAACTATAACTTAAAAATCAATTGAGATTGAACTCTTACAATTTAAAACTTTATAGTATTTATTATAATGTTTATTTTTCATTTGATATGCTCATAAGATCACATAAACTTATACGAAGTGAAAACATAAATATTAACTTGATCCAAAACTTTTATGGCTAGGAAATTTCAACAGTATGCTTTCAATCCTCATGGTTCTGGCTCTTTTATTTTTTTAGCTCATGCCCTAAAATAAAGTGGGCTCCAATCCGCATCCTAAGTTTTTCATAGCTTTGGTGGGCCCCATTCAAAGGGAACAAATGTGGACGGTGGGGTGATGTCCACGTAGAAGGTTCAAGATGGAACGTGGGGTTCACTTTCTTGTGTATGTGTCTTCTGCGAGAAACATGATGTGCACCCACTATAATAAAGGGGCATGCCTAAACTCAAGCCGGTCGTAGGTTTATGTGGGCGGGCGTGATACACATGGCCTGAATGGAGATGTACGGTGCGGTTTATGTGGATCCGGATGTAGTGGATCCATGTGAGGTGAACTTTGATGTATGTTCCTTAAATCCACACCATTCATTCATTTGTAAAGCTCATTTTAGGGCAATATCCAAAAAACGAAGCCTATCCAAATCTTAGGTGGACCACACCACAGGAAACAACCATTATTGAATCCCCACTAATAAAAACTTCATGGGGGCTTCCGGAATTTATTTATTTATTTATTTATTTTCCATCCAACCTGTTGATAAGGTCACAAAGACCTGGATGTAGAGACCAAAATATTCGTGGCCCACAATAGTTTTTAATGGTCGATTACCACTATTCCTGTACTATGGTCCACCTGAGATTTGGATCTACTTTAGTTTTGGAATCACGAGATAAAATGAGTTTTCAAAATGGATGGACGGCGTCGATATAAGGCGTATACATCAAGGTAGGCCCCACAGTCAGGGATCCCTCCCACCTCGGTGGATCCTCTGATCCAGCCCATGATTATTGGTATGTAGGGTTCCGATGAAGAAGCGAGCCAGATGCACGGCTTAGATTTCAGGTCCACATCCCATGTGTGATCATTTCTAAGGTTTTATCGAGTAAATGTTTGCGGACGTGTAAAATGTCTGAGTGCCTGCGAATCAATCGTCACACCCTGCCAGAGTATCAAATCAGATCCTTTTCTATAAGAGGCACGTCAAGACCCAATACGTCCATTCAGAAAGGACCACGCCACACCGGCCCACCATCCCCGTTCATCTGTACGATTATCGGGTGGGCCCCACCACAATGGTCCACCGTCGCAATAAATACGGACGTGCGAAGGAGCACGTCGCCTATGTGTACCCAACGGAACCAGTGTCCTCTCTCTCTCTCTCCTCTTCTGAAAGGGAATCTATCCTTTGCTTGGAGGAGGCGAGCGAGAATGTCCTCTCGATCATAGGGTGGTGGGCCCCACATGGAGTGCTCTTTCGGTTTGCTCTTTTTCGAGGACCCAAATATTCCCCGTCTGTCACGTCATCACGCTGTGATTGCTGACGCATGTCGGGAGAATCCGACGGAAACGGATTGGCTACTCCCCCTGCCACCAGCCCGGTGGCTGATGGTCGGTGCTCTGTGGGCCCCACCATGATGTATGTATTTCATCCATTCCGTTCATCCATTTTTACATATCATTTTATGGATTGATACCAAAAATGAGAGTGATATAAATCTCGGGTGGACCACACCACAGGAAAACAATAGTGATTGGATATCCACCATTAAAATCCTCATAAGGCCCACTGTACTGTTTATTTGACATCCAATCTGTTTATTAGGTCATAAAGGCCCAGATGAAAGGAAAAAACAAAAATCAGTTTGATAAAAAATCGGCCCCAAAAAGGTTTTTAATGGTTGAAGCTCATTCAACACTGTTTCCTGTAATGTGGTACACTTGAGATTGGGATATACCTAATTTTTGGTCTTATAGAATAAAATTATCCGGAAAAATAGATGGACGGCATGGATGAAACACATACATCATGGTGAGGCTCACAGAGCATCGACCACCAGCCATTGGCTGGTGTCAGTGGGAGTAGCCAATCCGTTCCCGAATCCGACGGTCCCACTCGAGCCGATCGCCCCGCGCTGCCATTGGTAGAATGGCCGAATGGCGTAACCAACGGTGTGCGTCTTGTCACCATCTTTAAATGGTTACGACTCATCCATCACGCACTTTGCGTACATCTAATGCAATCAGCGCCGTAAATCCATCTAATTTCAACCATTATTCTGAATCGGTGATTGTTTAATTTTGGACGGTTTAGTCGATGATCAATAATTGGACGGTTAAGATTATTAGATCGGTTTGATTTCTGGTACAAGCTCCATCACAACGGGTCTCACGATGTGGACGGTCCAGATCGACGCACATGTGTGTCGTTAGTGGGAGGAATGAGTTGCTACCGTTTAAAAACGGCCCCAAAAGACACTTATCTTGTCGACGAAGGAATTGCGAGAAGAAATCACATCCACGTGTTGGTGGTGTCTTATTGCGTCTGCGTTTCACAAGAGTCCAAGGAATAGATTAGGTGTACAGCTCATACACCCATTTACTGCAGGAGGGCGTTTTCAGATGGACCCCACAACTGATTGGATGGCTGTGGAAGTGTCTACGTCGAGTGTTCTCACTTAGATTCGTTCATCACGCCCACATTCCTCATCAACTGCAGCATCAATGTGTGAATGCGGCCCACGTGCAGGCATTGTCAGATCAGGGCAAGTGTTCATATATGCAATGCCATGTGTGAACCACGACCCAAGAATCATGTATTTGTTACATCTGGGAAACACCGTGCTCGGTAGATCTGTGACCGTCCGCCCCACCGTAATATTTGTGTTTTATGACTAAGCTGCCTGTCTATTTTATTTACAAATCTTGGATAAACCAGGGTTAAGTCCTTACCACAGTGGTAGACTATTAGGAGTTTCAACACGAGGTCTTGGGTCCGATACCCATTGGTGGTGAATTCACACTGCAGCACGCGTGGGAACGCCCACCGTTAATCCTAAGGCCCACCGTCATCCTACCCACTGATATGTTGATGAAAGGAAAACACAAAATCAGCTAAAATATATATTAATATGGTTCATCTATTTTATAAATCTAAAACTCAAGTAGGCCATTACAACAAGAAATGAGAGGAAACTCTTTTAGTACTTTCAGGATGTCTATTTGCCACCCAACCTGTTTATAAAATTATATTGATGAAAAAAAAATAAAAATACAAATATCAACTTATACAAAACTTTTATTGCATTAAGAAATTTTCAATGGTAAATATTCAATTCTCATTCCTTGCTGTGGTGGGTCATATTCATGTGTATGGATGGCTTCGGCATATACTACATGTACGGTGTTCCAATGGCTTAGGAGTCGTTTGACACCGTGGATTGGAGAGGATTGGCAATTCCCTATCTATTTGGCAGCATAAAGTAAATGGGGATTTCAAATCCAGGAGGTTTCTAATCCCCTCCAAGAGTTTGCAATCCATGGTGAGAGCTTGAATTACACCTAAAATCATTTCAATAGTTACAGGTGTAACATGTGTATCACTGTATACTATCATTCTATTGGGTACATGGCCTACTAATGATGATCAACACTATCCAAACATTGTCTAGCATTGTTTATCCATATTAGTTAATGATTAAAAATTGTTGGTTAGTCACTCAAACATGATCTTGTGCTTGCGGTTCATCCGAGACTTAGAGTTTCATCATTTTCAGGTAAAGCATATATTTCAGTGGGTTTATTACAACCAGAGTCAAAAATTATATATCTCACTAATTAAAGATATTAAAGTTGATTTAGTAATTAAATTCAAACCCGTGTAACAGGTATTTTTTAATTAAAGTTGGTTTACACTTAGGGTGTCAAACGCACCAGGAGGATTGCCAATCAAGGGGGTTTTCCAATCCTGGGGTTCCAAATCCACGCTCCCAATGCATCTACACTAGACCACATAATCTGGACACTTTAATATACTACTCGCTCGCCACGTGTGCAATTTCTAAGTGCCTGCTTATCATCCATAACACTCTGGCAGAGCATCAAAGTTTTTTCTCATGAGCAAATGGTCCGCGACTGATCATATGGAAGGTTCGGATCGTCAGTTGTGGAGCCCACATGACCAGTTTGCCGGGCCGGTCAAATTGCTTTTCTACAGCACGTCTTCCCATGAAAGATCAGCTGTGGAAAAAAAAAAAAGAGCATGGGCTGTCGCACCATTGAAGCCATACAAAGCCGAGCCAATCAGAGCCCAACAAACATGGTGGGCCCCCATGACAGTGCACTGACATAGACTGTAGTTGCTGATGGGGCTATCTTTTTTGGTCTTCATATTCACAGCCTCACTACCCTACAAACCAATCAATCTCTTCCTTCTATTATCAGCACATCTCCACTTTCACTTCTCTCTTCCTCACTCCCCTTTGCCCTTTGTTTTTTTTAAAAAAATTTCCCTTTCTTTCTTCCTTCCTTTTCCATAGCAATGTCTTGGAACTTCTTATTATAGCTCTCTCTCTCTCTCTATCATTTATGTGTGTTCAAGTCATCTACTCTTGAATGGGCCTCACTTCTCACCAAGATTGCATGGACACTTCTAATTGGCTACAGGTATGTCATGCACTTCATTTGTGTCATTGGGAATTCTTCATCATCACATCCATCCATCCATCTTCTAATTGGTCATGATTTTCTCACAAATATCACTAAGGAAATACTATTTACACCCACTCTTTTGGATTTTCATACACCCATTTTCCATCTTGGGAAGTTTAGTAGTACACTAATGTACTACTTCAGTTCCCAAAATGGGAGAAAGGGGTGTCCTCAAATCGAAGGAGTGGATATTCTTCATCATGGTAATGGTGTCGTGAAAAATGTGATTCTTGGGGTGTAATATCAGAAAGGGTGGCCATTTTATACTCTAATGCCGCGTTTGGATGCACAAGAGAATTGAATTGTGAACACTACGCTAGTCATCATTAATTCTCTCTCCCTCTCTTTCCATCCATCCATCTATTTGTTTAATTGGTCATGATCTTCTCAACCACTATTTAGACCCACCCTTATGGATTTGCATCCACCCATTTTCCATCTTGGGAATTTTAGCAGTACAGTAATGTACTACTTCAGTTCCCAAAATGCAGAAATGGGTGTCCTCAAATCAGAGGTGTGAATGTTCATCATCATCATCATGGTAACGTTGTTGTGAAAAATGCCATTCTTGGAGTGTAATATTCAGAAAGGGTGGCCATTTTATACTTAGCACCATGTTTGGAAGCACAAGAGAATTGAATTGCGAACACTTATCTAATCTTAGCGAGGAAATAACCGATAAAATTGTTCTTGCTCTACTAAAAATCACTAAAATTGCAATTCGATCCGATAATGCATCCGGACGGACCCCATTTGGAATGCAACATAGTCATGCCTGAGTATATAGGCTTATACCAGCTTGAGTTAAGTAAAATTTTAGTTCAAGAAAATTGAATTTTTGGATCACCAAACAGATGTACATTGAATTTCATGCAAGTTGATAGAAAATGGGGCCCATGTGATGAATTTTCACACATTTGCCGCTCTTTCTTACTTAAAATCTCACCTTTCATCATTTCTATTAGTACGGTCGCAGTCTTCGATTCTCGTGTTTGAAAGTAGTCCCATTATTCAAATCATGCATTCCCACATGAATTTTTAATAATCTCGAACGCTGCATTTCAATGATGGGCATTGTAACTTTTGACTAGTGTTTGAAAGTACATCCAATTATCTAAATGAAACATGACCATGATTGCAAATCTGACAAAATCTTCTGTCCTTCTAAAAATACTAGGGCGTTGATTACGAGGAGACTAAAATGGATTCTTCATCACCCTCAGGGGATCAGATAATCTCATGCCCCAAGCCAGTACTAGAACGGAGACTCAGGCCACAACCAGATCAAGCTCTTAAATGTCCAAGATGTGACTCCACCCATACTAAGTTTTGTTACTACAACAACTACAGCCTATCTCAGCCAAGATACTTCTGCAAGACTTGTAGAAGGTACTGGACCAAAGGTGGGTCCCTCAGGAATGTTCCAGTGGGTGGTGGCTGTAGAAAGAATAAGAAAGCGGCCGCAAAGAAGCCGGCCGATCAGCTTCCCAATCGAAACCCTAATATATCTTCCAACGATGGGATGGATTTCCACTTTTCAATTCCTGGGGTGCAGTTTTCACACCTCAATGACATACTAGGAAATCTTGGGAACCCTAGTTTTATGGGGTGCAAATATGATTCGATGCTCGCGAATTCCGGGTGTTCTGATTTCATGGATACTAAGCTTGAAGGCATGTTAGCAAGTCCTGGAAAGTATGGTTACATGGGTGGTGGTGATTCAAGCCATTTGGTGGGCCAGGAGGACATGGACCATGGGTTCACCTCTCCTAGCCTTCATGGGCTATGTTCTCCTTTTGGGTTTTCTATGGATGGGAGTCATGGCTCATACATGGAAAATGGAGAGAGATTGTTGCTACCATTTGCAGGAAATGAGGATATGAATGCAATTGAGATGAAATCAAGTAACAAGATTTTGTCACTTGATCAGTGGCAAGAACAAGGTTGCACTCAAGTTGGGAGAGATACACTGGGGTATCTGATGAACGGTCTAGGATCATGGTCTGGTTCGATGAATGGCTATGGTTCCTCAACAACCAATCCATTGCTCTAGATCATCAAGATAGATTGCATACTACTTTTTACAACAAATCAGCTGATTTTTATCAATTTTAGAAAAGTGTTTTGGTGGTTTTTGCCCCTAAAGGAGAAGTATTCACCTGCAATACATTACCACCAATGTGTAACTTGTGTAGCACATCTGAGCCATGCAAAAGGTGGGCCGCTGCACACAGATCACTTGGGAAGAAAAAAAACCATGATGCTCCACTCATCAGGGAATCTACACCGTTGAATTCAAGGGACAGCCGATGATCCAACTGGATGTATGGCTCTGGCCCACCTAATGACTAGATTGTTCTTTTCCACCCGGGGCGATCTTTATGGTGGGGCCCACCTTCTCCAAAGTTCAGATGTTATACACAAATGATGCGTGGGAGGATAGGATGGTTTTGTGTGTGAAATGCTTTGAAGTAGGATTTGAGATGACTAAAGAGAAGAATGACTTCGCAGTTTGATGTTTCTTTTATCACAATCAAAGATCATGTGTTTTTTCAGGCCCTTTTGGGGTCTTTGGAAGTAAAGATATTCAAAGTTGCATGTCTTTGTCTGGCAGTTTTTAGGGTGCGAATATGTAATACTTTCACGGGTGTTTGGCATCTCAAATATTAAATTTTTGTAAGTTGAGAATTGAAATCCACAAGTTGTAAAATAGGGGTTGCTTGACACCTTTCAAAATCATGGATTTCAATTTCAGGGTGTTTCAAGATCTACCATTTTTCCTTTTTTAATTTCGAGGAAATCTTGTGACATGCAAAATCAGGATCCTGGGGTCTATTTCCAATGGTCATAACTACCATTCCTTAGATCTTAAAGTATTTACATTAATTCATATAATTACGACTGAATATTTTCACTTTCATTTATATCATAATAATAAGTTAATTATTATAAAAGAAAAAATATATATAATTATTATAGAGACTATATCATAGCAAAATGAACAACTAATAAAAGTTATAATATTTTAGTTTAGTTATGAAATTAGTGGCCCATTTTTCTAAGCAATGAAAAATTTGATATTATTTTATTTTTAAGTTGAGTTGGGTTACAATGGGCATAGTGCAGTGACCATCTTATATTTTACATAAATAGTCTTTTGCCCACTTAGACATAAATCCACCAAGGTAGGACTTCTATAGGGCCCACCATGATGCAATGGTTTTATCTGCTATATGTCATCCATTTTTTAAATCATTTTAAAGTATGAGCCCAAAAAATGAGACAAATTCAAGTTTCAAGTGGACCATGCCCTCGGAAGCCAGTTTTGGTGATAATGATGCATGATAATTAGTCACTTGCTCTAAAAGTTCGAAGTGATAAAGCATGGTGAATTAATCTCTTTATCTCATATAATTCAGGCTTCAAATCCATGGGTTAGGTCCTCGGTCGAACCTTCCTCATGGGCCTCAAATCCATGGGTTCCGCCCTATACGAGCCACCCATCTCACACAGGCTCCAAATCCATAAGTTATGCAGGCCACCCACTCAGAATGCGCCCTTGCATCCCACATGTCACCCCACTTGAGCCCGGTGTGAAAACGCCCCCACATTAGATAATGACACCTACCGTTGAATCATTCTTAGGACCCATCGTGATGTTTATTTACCATCGAACGTGATCATAAGGTACCTAAATGAAGGGAAAAAATAAATATCAACTTGATCAAAACCTTCTATAGTCCTCAAGAAGTTTTTAATGGTGGGCGTTCAATCCCAAGTTTATGGTCCGTTTAAGCATTGAAACTTCTTTATTTTTGAACTTATAATTTAAAATGATATGCAAAAAAAATAAAAAATGAATGCATAACTTAGATAAAATCCATAGATTACAGTGGGCCTCACAGAGCCCCTTGCCTGGACCGATTCTGTCCAGCGGTGGCAGGACACAATCCTCTTCCTTTATAAAAGTGGTGACTCATTCACCATTCAAGTCTGCACATAAAGCAATCGAATACAGATAGTGGACCATCATACGAATAAAGTAGAACTCAGACAACTACATTGATTGGACTACACCGGCAATACCAACAATCAGGGTTTTCTCATTGAAGTTTGGATCCTGACTTTGTTACTTTTAACTGTCCGTGTAGATATAGATTTGATGGTTGTGATTGAATGGTGAGTGTTATCTAGCTGCTGTGGCCAAACTACAATATGTATGGACCACACTAGCATACTTACGCGGCTTGTTTGATGGAAATAGAGACAGTGTAAGACTGCCAGATTGGTCGGTGGGTGGGATCCCTGACCGTGGGGCTGACTGTGATATATTCATTATATCTATTTCGTCCATCCGTTTTGAAAGCTCATCTAAGAGAAGGGTTCAAAAAATAGAGCAGATCTAAATCTCAGGTGGACGGACGGAATACAATACTGGAAACAATGGTATATTCGACTATTAAAAACTTATCATGAGTTAGAAAAGTTTTGGATATTTGTGTGGTCTTTTCATTTAGGTATTTTTGTTTTATTGATAGGTTGGATGGAAAATAAACATTCTTGTGGCTGATGAGGATTCAATCACCACTGTTTCATGTGGTATGGTCCACCTAAGACTTGGATCTGCTTCATTTTTGAGATCATGCCCTAAAATGATATTTCAAAATGGATAAACGGTGTGGATGTAAGATATATAAATCACAGTGGGCCCCCATAGTTAGGGATCCACCCAAACCACGTCCATCATAATAACAAAACAAAAGGTGTACAACAGTACAAGGCAGGCATCTGCATGCCAGCACGTGTGTGCTGGTGTGGCAGACAAGTGCGATATCCAGCCGTTCATCAGATGGGTCGAATCTTGAAGATGTTCTTGCCTCAAAATCAAGCTGGTCCAAGCTGATGTTAGAAACACGTGGACGGCTTAGAAACCTCTAGCCAAAGTTTTCTTCCACGGTAAGCTTGAGTGGTGAAGTGGGCCCAGTTCGGGGGTCAGCTCATCTAAGGTGGCCCTAATGTACGGTGGTGCTTACATGCACGTGCCACATCATACGCGCGAGCAGGCTTAGCACAGTCGGAGTGGATTAGGTGTGGCCATTTCCGTGGGACCCACACCTTCGAGGTATGTATTCTCTATCCACACCGTTCATCCGTTTTTTCTAAATCATTTTAGGGCATCATTCCAAAAATGAAGAAGATCAATTATCAGGTGGATCATACCATCAGAAACAGTGGTGATTGACCATTAATGGGCCACAAAAGCTCTGGATCAAGATGATATTTGTTTCTTTTTTTTCTTTTTCCTTCATTCATGCTTATGTGACCTTATCAACGGATTGGATGGAAAATAAATACTAGGGAAACATTAAGGTACGCCCTAATAAGTTTTTAATGGTAGGGCATTCAATCACCACTGTTTTCTATAGTGTGGTTCACCTGATAATTGAATCTGCTTCATTTTTTTGAGTAATGCCCTAAAATGATCTGAAAAAGCAGATGGATGGCATGGATATAAAATATATACATCAAGGTGGGCCCCATGGCAGGGGCTCACAGATCACAAAAAAAAAAAAAAAAAAAAAAAAAAAACAGAAGAAGAAGAAGGCCATTCCGTTATAGCGGCTAAAGGACGTTAATTTCGCCACCACCAACTAAGAATATGGAGGTGAACAATCACCATAGTCTGGTGACGAGAGTCATGCGTGGAGTTGGATACCCGAGAAAGAGAAAAAGCCAGTTCCCATTGCATTGCATGGAATTCTGTTAAGTGCCACGTCATTACATGTGAGTCATGTGGATTAAGGGGCCGTTTCGCATCTTATGTTTGCGTGTATCCCAGGGATTCGAGAGGATTTGATGAGATTTTAATTTGGATTTTTCGTTTGGGACACTGCACTGTGAGGTATTTGAAGTACACATTTTTTGTATCGTGACTAGGGTGTAAAAAGATTGAAACGCTTTCCCGGCTCTATTTTTGGAGGTAATAGTGACATAGGGAAGGACATGAGGTCGAGCACCATCTTCCTCAAGAGGATAACTATTCTTGACTTCTTAAATTCATGAGGAAAGAAAATTAATTGATTAATGAATAAAAACGAGTTCACAACCCTTTAAATAGAGGTATCAAGCAATGAAAAATAAATTAGAATCAAACTACAACTAAAACTCTTAGAATTCGCAACTAGTAAACTTACTATTTATAGACGGCCATAATGTCTACTAGTGCGCTGAGTTTTTGGTCAAAAATAGTAAGTGTCCTATAGTAAGTGTTATATTTGGCTTCACCAAACCGTTCTCCTAATTATTTTAAGCTCTTTTCACGTTGTGCGCAACTCCTAAAGCCCAACGGATGAAGAGTTATAATCAAACTAAAACTTACTATTTATAGTAAAAACGGAATTAAAATAGGAAAATGACCATCAGGGGTATTTTGTAAATCCGGCTTGCATAACCCGGCGTAGCAGGGTTGGTTGGCTAAAGTCGCTCATTTTACCTCAAAATCATATATTTTACGTCTGATAACTCATTCCAAATTGCGAGATAAACCTGATTTAAGGTCCGATGGTCTAGATCACTTCTATTGTTGACCGAGCCTTTTCTGATCCATCTTGGCCATGTAACTATCCGCGACCCGCTCTACATCAAATAGATTCCATTTATGATAAAGGCTT
This sequence comes from Magnolia officinalis, assembly GCA_021015155.1. Classification (NCBI taxonomy): domain Eukaryota; kingdom Viridiplantae; phylum Streptophyta; class Magnoliopsida; order Magnoliales; family Magnoliaceae; genus Magnolia; species Magnolia officinalis. The sequence goes on from JAJHSJ010000004.1 coordinate 109,828,538, forward strand.
CGTTAAGCTACTAATTAATAATTTAATTACAGATGGCAACACTAAAATCATATCAATAGAATGATTTGATTTGTCCAACCGTTAGCCATTTAAATGCATGGTTAAAAAACCCCAGTAAATTGCTTATTTGTGAGATTTGTGTCGGTGGCTTATATGAGACTCAAAATTTCTTCATTTTTTTACTAAAAAATATATATTTCGATGATGTTTTTATAATGATTCTACTAAATATCACATATATACTGATTTGGAATATTAAAGTTAATTTTAGTTCATCAAATTCAGGTATCATTAATATACTAAGGAAATCTAATGCTTTCTAAATATAAGCTCTCAAATTGAAAGATTTGGATTCTAAGTATACTTCAATTAGAAGTTGTAAAACACAACTAAAATGAGAATCACCTTAATTTCAATGTAATTGTTTTTTGAAATCTAATACATTTTAAATGTAAGCTCCCAACAGAGCCATGAGCAGAAAAAACATACGTGTTGTTGTGGAGCGTGATGGATGGTACACACATGCTTAGAATTGAAAATTGCATATATGACATGCAACCAATTCAAATTAAACTTCCAATTTGTGGGTCCTGATATAAATATTTCCTGAAAAAAAAATAGTCATTTTACTATCAATTTGACCATCAGATTTGTGGAGATTTATTCAAATGTTAAAATCTAAAAAGATCAAAACGGTTCTATTTTAATTAAGCAAGTGCTCAACAATGAATTAGAGGTTAGGATTATTCAATCAACTTGATTTTAGTCTATTTAATTTGGATTCATGATGACACTATAATTTCTGAGGTAAGCGGATTGTGTATAACGTACTATAAGCATACTGAGTTGCACTATAAGCACACTGAGTTAACTTCGTAGAGCCCACTGTGATTTATGTGTTTTATCCGTGCGCCCATCAGCTTATTTTAGGGCACGACCCCAAAATCTAAGCACTTCCAAAGCTTAAGTAGACCACACACAAGAAACATTGTGAATTGAATGCCTAGCGTTGGAAACTTCTTAGGTGCCACATGAGTTTTAGATCAAGTTGATATTTGTGTTTTCGATTCATCTATGTCAGTGTGACCTTATTAATAAGTTGGATGACAGATAAACATTATTGTGGTTGTGAAGAAGGTTTTGACAGTGTGGTCCATTTAAACTTTGGAGATGCTTCAATTTTGGGGTCAACCTCTAAAATAAGCTGAAAAAAAAAATGGTTGGACAGCATGGATAAGCCACATACATTCATGGTGGGCCCAACAGAGTTTACCCAGTATGACATGGCATACTCGATTCCCATTCTAAGTCCCTTTTTTTTTTTTTGGTTAGCTTGTCAGTATATTCCACTGTCAGTTCACACTTCAGTGTTAGCCACCCCCATTAGGGATCTATACCAAGACCTCAGTGTTGAAACAAGGTATCTTTCACTCAGTCTACCACTTGAGCTATGGATCAGGGTGTCTGATGTAGAGTGGGTCGCGAACAGTTACATGGCCAAGATGGATCAAAAAAGGCCCGGTCGACGACAGAAGTGATCCAGACCATTGGACCTTAAATCAGGCATATCTCGCAATCCGGAATGAGTTATCTGACGTAAAATATATGATTTTAGGGTAGAACGAGCTACTTTAGCTAACCAACCCAGCTATACAGGGTTGCGACGCCCGGAATTGCTAAAAACCCCTAGATTGACGGTCGTTTCCTGTTTTAATTTCAATTTTACTATAAATAGTAAGTTTTAGTTTGATTATAACTCTTCATCCGTTGGGCTTTAGGAGTTGCGCCCAACGTGAAAAGAGCTTAGAATAATTAGGAGAACGGTTTGGTGAAGCCAAATAGGACACTTACTATTTTTTGCCGAAAACCTTGTGCACTAGTAGACATCACGGCCGTTTATAAATAGTAAGTTTACTATTTATAGTAAGTCGCGAATTCTAGGAGTTGTAGTTATAGTTTGATTCTGATTTCTTTCCCATTGCTTGGCACCCCTATTTAAAGGGCTGTGAACTCATTTTTATGAATTAATTAATCAGTTTTGAATTTATTAGAAATTATTTTTGTTTTTTGCTTTCTTTCCTCGTGGATTCGAGAAGTCTCTGTGAGGAGTCCAGAGAAGCTCCGTGGATTTGGAGTATTTATCCTCATCATGTTCATCCCTGCAGTGTCCATTCTAAATCCCTGCATATCAAGCTCCATGCTCTGCCAGACTCTCAAACAACTCCACTGAGATTTTCGTCTAAGGGCCTGTACTCACCTCATACCAAGAAATGAGATACGTGTGAAATTGGAGACGTTCATCAGACATCTTCACCGTGTGGATTGTCAATATAATCATCAAATGGGCTTTCACAGCCGTGCTGTTCAAAGAAATCAACCAATGGTCTAAATTCAATATACATATCTGGCCCACCTCAATACATTCCCCAGATTTTTTGAAATATTGACAGACAGAATCAGTAACCCTTTTTCACTCTCACATTGGACTTGAGTTGCCATATTCTTATTGAGTACATGCTACCATGCAGTACAAAATATCCCATCCTATAAGTTTTCCATGTGTTTTATGAGAAACCTTATTTTCCAAAAATGTGAGAAAGAAACTACTATATATTTCTAATATTTATTTTCCAAGAACATCTTTTTAAGAGAACAGAGGTTTGTTTTTGAATCATATATTTGACAAATTAAATTCTCTTGAGAATTTTTTTAACCTGAAGTTTAAATCGTAGTGTTTATGATACAATGCATGTCCTATTTTCAAATGAGACATTATTGTAGCCATTGGTATGCTTAGATGTGAATTAATCAAAAGGTTTCATCATTTCTTACATAAGCTCTGAAAAGTTAAAGAAAATTGCCTAGGCTTTGTTGTAGATGTGACATCTACTTTATCTACTTGGTGTGGCTTCCCTTGTACTTGATTGGAAGAAAAGTATTCAGTAGAGTAATGAAACACATGAGATTAATAAAACTAGATTTTCAGGTTTAATGCTAAAAGAAAGGAGATGACAAATTGTCTTTACGATGCAATAAATTTACAAATTTGAAAAATTAATACGAAGATTTGCACTTTTAGATGTTGAGCAGAATTTTAAAATTGCACGCCACAAAAGAATAATGCTATCAAGACAATAATAGTCAAGACTACGGTGACTTAATACAGAAATGCCAGTCTTTATCTTCTAGATTATAATATCCAGGATTTATAAAAGCTGGAGGAGCACGGTATCTTTTCAAGAAAAGATAGTCTTATGCCGCTCCCAAACATCAATGCGAGTGAGAAATCTTATTGAACTAAGTGCCAGAAAAATTAGCTCCATTGAGCTCCTTACATGCAAAGTAGGGATGCGGATTTCCTGCAAAAGGATGCTGGTGGGGTCCACTACAATGTATGTGAAATCCATTCCGTCCATCCGTTTTTTTATCTCATTTTAGGACGTATAAGAATAACTGAGGTGGATAAAAAAAACTCAAGTGGGTCACACGAGAGGGGAAATTGGGGAAAGAAATTTCTACCGTTAAAACCTTCTTAGGCTCCACCTTAATTTATATATGCTATCCAAAACGTTTATAAGGTCATTCCCAATGGCATGAAGTGATAACACAAAAAATATAGCCTGATACAATACTTTTATGGCTATAAGAATGCTTCAACGGTGCTCACTGAATGCACACTATTTCCTCTCGTGTGGTCCATTTGATTGTGATATACACCTAATATTTGGTCTAATGTCCTAAAATCAGCTCGCAAAATGGATGGACGGGGTGGATTTCTCACAAACATCTCAGTGGGCGCCACCCAGCATCCTTGGGCAAAAACTTCACGGGGAAGGATTTGGATCTGGGTGGGAGCCACCACCATGTTTGTAGGAAATATACTCCGTTCATCCGTTTGGCTAGATCATTTTAGGAAAATTGATCAAAAATGAGATGGACCCAAAACCAATTGGGACACGCGAGAGGAAACAATGAGGATTCAATGACAACCGTTGAAACATTCTTATGGCCATAAAAGCTGTTTTGTATTTTCACTTCATCCTTGCGCAGGAGCTTCTTACAAGAGCCTTTCGCAGGAAATCCGCGTCCGGTTCTCGTGCGAAAAACCCATCCTCTTACCACTTACCTAATTAATATCTCTAAGATTTTTTTTAAAAAATATATATTAAATGTATTTAATTTTTTAAAATAAAGTTTTTTAATTTTGAAATTTACTTTTATATAAAAAAAAAAAAAAACACAACACCTAATTCATTTTACGGTCAAAGCTTTAACCGATCCAAAACCCAGGTAGGCCACACCAAGTGATCAATGGTAAGATCAGCCTAACTTTGAGACAACTCACCTATTGAGTGGCAATCTCGTGATCAACGGCTCCCATACATTGGAATGTGCATGGTCAAGTGGTCAAAGAGGATTAAAAAAAATTGCAGGTGTCATGGTTATTAGTACTCTGAAATTAACAAATTGCACACCTGGGTCCAACTTAAATTGATCTAGTGGGTCAACTTGTGGATGAGCTATAGCTCGACGTCCGCGGTGATCGGCTGACCTTGATCATCCAATCCTAATGTGTTTTGCCCAGGGGTTAAGGTATCGTCCGAAACCGGTACTCTTTGCTTGATACAGACAAGTTTCGTCCATGAACGATGCGGACATAATAATCCAAAGTTGCCCGATACGGGGTGATATTGGGCACTACGACCCCATATCGGTGGTGAGCGGTAGGTACACTGGAACCGATATTCAATCCTTTGTTTTGACCATTGAATGCCAACACTTCTTCTTTTCTATCTTGATGGGGGACATTCTGCGCATGCCGTTCACACGTGCACGCACACCACCCCTATGCTCGTACGTCATAAGGAGGGTCCTACCGTCGATTTAGATCGATGATGGCATCCAGGGAGAGCCTCCTAGGTAGAAGATAAAGTTTTAATTCAAAAGAGTGGGCTCGTTAGTTAAGAAAAGCCCATCATGAGATCTCATGATCGTGGCCCACTAATCAGATTCATTTCATATTTTAGGTTTTGTTTATTGTTATTATTTAGAACATCATGAACGCTTTAAATTTCTTTATTTATTTTTTTATTTTAGTTCACTTCATCGCTAAATAATAAATTGTGTACATGGCGCGAGTTTTGAGAATAGAATTTTCCTAGGCACCTGCTTTTGATTCATCGAAGATTAATAAAAATTCTACGTTTTTGTTAATTAGACCGTCCAAATTGTGGGTCTCAATTTGGACCACGTGGGTCTCAATTTGGACTACCATAGAATTAAAAATTGCACTGATATAAAATCATAACTGGCTGATTTGTGGACATCTAATGGACGGTGAAAATGACGATATCCAATGGTCTAGAATCAACAAACATAACTCCATCAATCCGCATTTAGGATCGTTCAATCATACTTTCGGAGGTAAGTGGATCCTTACTCTTGCTCGGGTGGTAGACTCTTGGGGAGTTTCAACGCCCAGTCAAGGGTTCGAGTATTCCACCAGCATGAGTGTGTGTGCGTGTGTAAAAAAAGAAAAAGAAAAAAAGAGGTTAGTGGGTCCCACAATTTGGATGGTTTAATTTGATTTAATGTTTACCACGTGGACAATTTCTGAGCGCCCGTGTATCAACCATCACACGATACCAAAGTATCAAATAACACCCTAAGCTCACACAGTTCCAGTACTGACTCCTGGCCAACTCATTTGGTACAAGTGGGCCCATGGATCATTGATCGAGATGGCGTCCTCAGATGGGGGTAGGCCAGCGGTCAAATATTTGGCCCTTTCAAGGACTCTGGATATAATTTTTATCTTAACCGTCTATTTGTAGGCCAGTGATTAAAGGTTTGTGAACCAATAATGTGGAATTTTTTGGACAATAAGATCAATGGTCTGAATCAAACCATGGCCTTATTTCTACCTACCGGTGCATCAGGCCGCAGTAATCCAGACGGTTTGTATTAACTGATCCACTGCAGATGGGGATGGCCCACAACTATTCAACAGTGGAGGCAGCTCGTTCTAGCCATGGCCCATGCTTGAAATACAATTCTCGTGCATGAAGAATGCTAGCATAACACGTGCGGAATAAAGATCCATGCATTTCATTCCTCAGGTACACGTGCCAAACATGTAAGGTGATCAGGACATTGCCCAAGTGGCCCACAGGCCAAAAACTTGCAGCAATGTAACACCATCCAGCTGTGAGTTTTGCCTGCTGAATATGGGCCTTCCTCCATTTCCAGTTAACAAGTCACCTTTTCAGGCCTCTGACTGGGTTCCTACCTCAGCCCGACCAATCTCCATTTCGGTTGTGGCCCATCCAAGTGGTGGGCAGCAAAATCAATAGCACCATTGTCTCTATCATTGGACCACCTCTCTTGAATAGGCCATTGACTATGTAACCCAAGATGGGGTTAGATTACTGAGGCTAGTTCCACTTTTGTAGATGGTGTACAGGGCCCACCATGTGATTAAGCAACAGACCTGCTGTCAGAGGTTCCCACGGTCTTCACGTTCATCCAGTATCCTAAAAAATCAAGTCAATCCAAATGATAGATTATCAAACAACAGGGGAAGTTGGGATGGTGATTCCCACAATAAAAGACATTCCTGATTGTGTGGGCCCACCACCGTGTTTTGTATGTACTATCCAATCTATTCATCAGATCCGCCCCAACAAGATTATGGACACCCCAAAAATCAAGTCAGTCCAAAATCCGGTGGACTACACCATGTGATTTTAGAGGTTCTTAGGCATGCTTTTTTACAGTGTGGCTCACCTGAGATTGGAATCTGCCTGAGTTTTGGCTCCAATTTGAACCTAAGGGGGTTCACCTGATGGGCAGAGTGGATAACAAGCACACGCCACATTGGGGCCCAACAAGTCCACAAAATAGTTCAACGGTTAAGATCATCTACCAATGCCACTTTTGGACTAGAGGTGGACCCTCAACTGGATGATCCAAATGATAGAAAGATAATGGTACAAACAGTGCCGTGGTCATTGTATTATTAGTATAGAACCGCTTCTATAAAGCTTAACATAGAAAGGGTGTAATGCAAGGAAGCACTGATGGCGCCCAACTAAGAAAGGGAGTGGTCATGACTGATCAAAACAACCCCTCAGCAACCTTGCTTAAGTAGGTCCTGATTAGGTGGACCGATCACAAGGTGAGTGAATGACTAAAGCCTTCATCGGCCCAGTGAGGAAGACGTGCAAACCGAGGGCTAACAACGCCATTTTCATCGAACCTAAAAGTTACATCCAGTTCCCACACACAGAACATGGGTAAATACTAATGGCGATCAAGACCATTGATCTAGTGGGCCACCATGTGGATGCATTGAGGGCCAAAAGAACTGCACTGATTTACAACTCTAACCAGTTATGGTGAGTTTTGGCTGTAGAAAGTCGGTTTTTTGAGTCAATGGAGTCTCATGGCTACTATACTCCAATCCCCCTGATTCTGGGTCATCCTCCTGGTCCACCAAATCAACACGGCTAACCACTACAGGAAAGTTCTATGAATACAATCAACATGTTTTGACGCATGCAACATCGCAAAACCCGCTTCTCTAAACATGAATTGTTTGATCCTCAAAACTCATGAAAACATCATACCAGGTACAAAGCAGGGCCCTTGTTTCAGTGAGACCTATCATCGTTGGTTTGATGCCACCCCACCCATCAATCTCAGGTCCAAAATATTCTTGAATTGGAAGATCCTAACAACCAACTTGTTCGAATGTGGATTGTTCGTGTATCTCTACGAAACTTGACGGTGGAGCCTGGTCCAGTCAATGAACCATGGGTCTGATCGTACAAACTGAAAACCCAAGTGTATTATTGATAATGTCTGTCAACGATCATACAATCTCTCCTCAAAAACAGAATACAGATAATGTCCGTCAATGATCGTACAATCTCTCCTCTAAAACAGAATACAGAAAACTGAGAAAGAGAACATATAAGAAACAACAGCAACCATTAAGGGTGGAAATCTCCATGCTTAGATGTAAAGAGAAATAGCAATAAGTAACAGCGGTGATATGTATAAGTAATAGCAACACCTAGGGAAAAAAAAAAAAAAACAAAAAAAGAAAAAAAGAGGAGGGAAAAACCTCAATGGAACAACAACAGCAACACCAAGCATTCATACATCATAAGATGGTATATGGACAATCCCAACGACAAACGACAAAACATGCTTCCTAGGGGCGGCGTATGGGAAGTTGGAACAAAATCAGTAATAAGATTGGAACTAAGAATCTTCTACCAGTGAGGTTACCTTCTGGAGGAGGCATCCAAGCTCGACCGTCAAGTCCGCTCTCACCGTCGGTGTCAACTTCCCTGCCGGGCCTGCATCTTTCCCTGACAACTTGGAAAGCAACGTCATCATTGATTCAATGTTCTGTTGCATGAAGAGCAACGGCTGGGTCTCAGAAAGATCCTGCTTGGAAGGTTGGAGAGCTAATGCCCCACTCTCTTCCTCTGTTGGAGCCGGGCTGTTGGTTTCCGAAACCTTAGAAGCAGCCGATAGATACCGCAGGCGGTAAGTGACGTCGGCGGGTTTGAAAGCGCAGTTTTTCTCTGAACTGTTGAAGGCTTCTTCAGCATCGGAGCTCCTGGCAAAGACAACCTGAGCACTGCCTGAATCTTTTAACACTTCTGTTTCTGATTCATTCAGAGCCCCAAATTTGCTGAATATTGTGATGAGATCATCTTTGGAAGGCAAATCTAAACCGGATTTGAATGTGAGGAAAAGTGCTGCAGGATGCGTGGCTGTATCCTCCAAACTAGACCGTTTGGACTTACGTTTAGGAGTCTTCGAATTTGTTTGCTCCTTCTCTTTGCTCTTCTTCTCTCCAGATTTAAGCTCGGATGGGTCGGCCCCGCGAGAATCTTTTCCTGATGGTTGGTGTTCCGTAACTGAGGATTTTCCCTTTCGACCACCTGAACCACCAAGAGAGTTCTTACATGTCTCCTTAGAACCTCTAGTGAGGTTGCTGGTTCCGCTTAAGTGTGAAGAAGCCCTGCCCACCGATACACAGGAACACTGTCCACATGGAACACTTGTTTGAGATTGGAGCTTTCCATCTGGTTGGTAACATTGCTTAGACTTTAGAGCCTAAAGAATCAGGCATTTCACTAATCAGGTGGGCCAGTGTACAAAGTAAATTGACAGTTAAACGAAAAAAAATTTAACCATCCATTTGAATCGCTGTACTGTGGCCCACTTGAGCTGTGAAATGACCTAATTTTTAGGCCAGGAGATCTAAAACAGTGTTTCCCACCTGATGGAAAGCTCTGACATTACACGTCTTTGATATTGGACATGTGTTCGCATGTCAACGGGCAAGGGATCTCACATGCTAGGAATTAGAATGCCTCTGCATAAAGTAAGCCACTACGGGTTCCTTTGGCTCCCTGAAATCTTAAAAGGGGCTGTGACTGTGTTTCCAGGAAACAGATTCTCATTGAAAGAGATTCTGTGTCTTGATATTGGGAAAGTTATCCTCAGGAATCCAGTTTTGTGTTTGGAATCTGGGAAAGAATGGGTAGGAACCTTTTATCCTTAACAAAAATATGATTGTTGAATGGGAATCCATTTCCCAAAAATTTGCACACCATCTTGAAGATGGGGTAATCATAAAGGTGGCAAATTTTAGAAAATGGATTCCCATGGGAATTCATTTCCCACCCTTTCTCAGGACCCAAACACATTCAGCCAATCACCCTTAATATGGATTATGACGTCCTGCTAATGGAATCCATTCCCAGAGGTGGATTGCCGGAAGCCAAATGACCCCCAAGACTTAGTTCCACTCAGCAAACGTACAGTTGACAATGTTCACTAACTGAAAGGGTTTCTGTATGTGTGGGGGTCATACCTTGGTGATCCAAACCATTGATTTGATTGTTACCGCTTTGGGTGAGGCATGCTGCTAAAGCTTCCAGATTCGAAGATCGCATCACTTTGGTCAATGGCTTACAGTTAGACAGTTATGGAGAAAATGCAGCAACAGTTCACATTCAACCAGAAGTAGGCCAAAGATTTAAGGATTTGGATCTTTTGAATCTGGATGATTTTCAGGGAAACAATATCCAAGGTAGCTTCCATGGTCATGAACAAGATCCTGCCTGTCAGCAAACTATGCGTTTGCTGATGAGCGGCAGGATGCTAATTGTGGAACTTCTAAAACCAGCAAAGAAACCTAGAATTGTATTAAAAGGGAATGATCACATGTGATCAAACACATGATAATCACCATATGTTCAAGATGTGTGGGACCCATCCATGATGTGAATTTAGATTCAAAACCATGCATCTGGTGAGACTACTCATGGGCACTACCACTATCAAAAACTCAGGTGGGACACACCACAGAAAGCAGTGCCCAATCATGCCTAAATCCTATATGTTCGCTTGTCGCCCACCTAAAATTTGGAATGTCATTTGAGTTTTAGGTTACTTAATCCGGGTGAGACCTGATGACTGGGTGGGATGGCATATACAAACACAGTGGACCCCACATTCCATCAGAAAGTTTCTATGGTGGGCATATCCCCTCCCCAATGTCCCCCATTGTTCCATTTGGTGTGGCCCGCCTAAGTTCTGAATGAGGCTCGATTTTGAGACCCAGGGGGGGGGGAGAATCTAATGGATGAGTTGGATGGCACCAACAGCTTGAGTGAATGGCAATTCGCATGCATACAAACATATGTGATCATTTACCCTAAAAAAATGCCTTACCCCTTGAATGTATAGGATCTACAGCTGCTGAGCGGATATCTGAAAGCATCTCATCCGCAGTCGCATCCTCGTCCTTGGGTGCATGAGTCTTCCTGTTTCTTTTTGCTGTCCGAGGACCTGAGGTACCAGGTGTTTTATCTTCGACATTGGGTTCCTCTGAGATTTTCTTCTGAGGTGTCTCGCCGCTGCATTTCAGGATTGGAGGGCCCCCGGTAAGCTGAACCGCGATCCTGCTGATACTTGCCCCGACCCGAGAAACAATGGGAACCTTCACATTTCCAGCTTCAGCATCATCCAAGGAGACTATGCTCTTATGCCCGCTAAGCATTGCGTATGGAGCTGATAAATACTTGCTTCTCCTTCGGTTCCTCGGAGAACTCAGGACTGCTCCTTCTTCAGCCTCGACATCATCAATTTCAACATCAAAAGTCACCTTGTTATTTGGCGATGCAGGAGGAGATGATACCAAATGCTTAGTCTTCTTTCTTGTCCTGGACGATAAAGCAGATTTATCAATGGTCTTGCCTTCTTCATCCACAGAATCATCATTTTCAACATCAGAAGCCTTGTTTTCTGCTGTTGCAGAAGGAGATGATGCCGAATGCCTGGTGTTCTTTCTTTTCTTGGAAGACGAACTGGATTTACCTGTGGCCTTGCCTTCTTCTACCCCAGCATCATCATTTTCATCAGAAGCCTTGTTCTCTGCCATTGAGGAGGGAGATGACACCAAATGCTTAGCCTTCTTTCTTTTCCTGGATGACGAAGCCGATTTCCCGATGCCTTTGCCTTCTTCAGCAACATCTTTTTCAACATCAGAGTCCTCCTCCTCTGCTGCTGGAGGAGCAGCAGATAGCCTGGTTTTCTTCTGCTCCTTGGATGACACGGCCAGTTTACCAGAGACTGCTCCTTCGTCCTTAACAGTTCCATCATATTCAAGTTCTGAGTCCAAATTCCCTGCCATAAGTTCAGCTACGCTTCTCTTCTTTCTCTGATATATCTTATCCTCAGAAATTTGTGGCCGTTTCTGAGACAAGCTTTGGCCACTTTTGCCCGCCCCAGGGCCAACCGGTGAAGAAAGCGAATCTTCTTCATGAGGGGTCTGGGTTAGGTAAATCAACTGACCATCAAAATCATTTCTATCAGACAACTGACTTTTGGCATTGTCTTCAAGATCCATAATTCCCCGAGGTAGATGGTACATAGGCAATTCACCATATCCCTTTGCACCATAGAAGACTGACAATCGACTCTTCAACACGGTAAGTTCGAGCGCATCTCTTACAGAAACAACTGAAGCAATATCTTTGAGGCGTGCAATAAAGTTTGCAGGATCAAATTCACCAATTGAAAGCCCATCAACATGACCCTGAGGAATGGTCTTTCCTTCTTGAATACCAGCATTGACAGCCATCGGTCGAGTGAGCCTGACCTGGATTTCCTCCGGTGTGCAAGAACAAGTCATCTCTGACTCCACACACCTACTAACCTCACCCACAGCCTCCTCCACAGCATTAAGGAAACTTTTAGTGTTGCTCTGCTTCATCATCCGTTCAAAGTACCTGTTGAAAGGCCTCAACTGAGATGGGTAACACCAAGCAAAAGTGCCATCCCCAAAATAAGCCACGAGGAGGCGATCCCTCCGACGGTACTTCCGTGCGAAGTCAGACGCATCTGAAGGGTCATAGATCTGTCCAGGCCACCAAGGGTGGCTCCTGATTTTACCCCATACAAAATCACCTACAGAGAACTGGCCTTCTACATCATCAGCTTCATCCTCATCCTCTTCATCTTCATCATCCACTTCTTTTTCTTCCGCACCAGACATGGAAAGAGGTTCTGTGACCTCAACAATAGCGCCAGGATTATTATGATCAAGAACACAATCTTCTGCAGATTGATCTCCCTCTGCTGCAGCTTCCTCTCCTTCACCAGCTACTGATTCTGGTAATATCTGTTCATTCTCATCTGACAAAGCAATGCTCGCATCTGTAGCATCATCGACAGCATTTTCTAGAAGAGAGACATCAGCTTCCTTGGCCTCGATTGTGGTGCTTGGGCTCCCTTCACCTGGAAAACCATCTTTCAGAAATTGATTTCCATCAGCTGCAACTTCCTCTCCTTCGCCACCTACTGATTCTGGTCCTGTGCACTGCTTCTCATCGAACAAAGCAGTGCTTGCATTTGCAGCATTGCCCACGGTACTTTGCTTCTCATCTAGAGGAGAAATGGATGCTTCTACAACTTCAGCTACCACAATTTTCTCCATCTCAGGCACCAAAGTCTGTGTTCCTGCAACTTCATCTCCTTGGTCAGGCCCATTTTCTGACAAGCAAACATCTTTAGCCATATCTTGAGCCGAAGCTGATTTTGTAACTTCAATTCCAGCACTCAGATCATTGTGACCTGGAATAACATCTTCGGAAACATTTCCCTCTGCTGCAACTTGCTCTCCTTCACCAGCTACTGATTCTGTTACCATCTGCTGCTGCTCATCTGGCAAAGCAATGCCTGCATCTGCAGCATCACCCACGGTATTCTGCTTCTCACCTAGACAAGAACTGGGTTCTTCTACATGCATTTCCAGAACTTCAGATTCTGGGTTTTGCCCATTTTCTGGCAAACAAACATCCATATCAATAACTTGAGCTGAATTTAATTTCCCTACCTCAATGCCAGCACTTGGACACTCGCTACATGGAAGACCATCTTCTGGAAATTGATGTCGATCTGCCACAACTTCCTCCCCTTCACCAGCTACTAACTTTGAAACTGTTTGCTGCTTCTCATCTGAAAAAGCAGTCCCTGCATCTTTACCATCGCAAGCATCATTTTGATTCTCATCTAGAAGAGAAATGGGTGCCTCTACAACTTCAGCTTCCTCAATCTTTGTCATCTCAAGCACCAATGCATGTGTTTCCACTACCTTGAATTCTTGTGATTTCGTATCCTCAATTACAGCACTCAGATTCTTGTGGCATGCAACAACATCTTCATGAATTTCATTCTCCTCAGCCACAACTTGCTCTCCATCACCAGCTACTGATTCTGGTCCTGTCTGCTGCTTCTGCTCTGACAAAGCAGCGCCAGCATCCGTAGCATTGCCCACGGATTTCTGCTTCTCATCGAGCAAAGAGACATCTGCTTCTACATGCATCTCCACGACTTCAGCCCCCTGATTTTGCCCATTTTCCGGCAAACAAACATCCATAACAATAACTTCAGCTGAAATTGATTCAGTGACCTCAGTTCCAGCACTCGGATTCGTGTGACTGAGAACACCATCTTCCTGAAACCCGTTTCCCTCAGCTGCAACTGCTCCTCCACCAGCTACCAGTTCTGGCACATTCTGCTGTTTCTCATGTAACACAGTAATGCCTACCTCTGAAGCATCGCCCACAGTATCCTGCTTCTCAGCTACAACTACAAGAGAGATGGGTGCCTCCATAACTTCAGCTACTTCGGCTTTCTCAATATCAGGCGCTGAAATGTGCGCTTCTGCAACTTCAGTTCTTGACTCTAGCCCATTTTCCAGTAAACAAACATCTGAAGCAAGGGATTGAGCTACCACCGAAGAGACTGATTCATTCGAAGAGACTGATTCATTCAATGAGCTTCCCTTCCCCTCTTCTAACATGGAACTGCCACCCTTCTCCATCAATTCACTTCCCTCAGCTGCAACTTCCTCTCCTTCAATGGCTACAGTTTCTGGCGCTGTCTGCTGCTTCTCGTCTGACACTCTAATGGCTGCATCTGCAGCATCACCCACAGTATTCTGCTTCTCATCTACAGCAGAGACGGGTGCTTCTACAATTGCTTCTTTGGTTTTCTCAATCTCAGGCACCGAATGCCCTCCCACAACTTTAGATCTTGGATCTTGCCTATTTTCTGGTAAACCAACATCCACAGCAATAGCTTGAGTTACTGCTGGAAAGCCCGATTCATTCAACAGGCATTCCTTCCCCTCTTCTGACATGGAAATGCCACCCTTCTCCATCACTTCATTTCCCCCAGCGGCAACTTCCTCTCCTTCAAAGGCTACCATTTCTGGCACTACCACGGCAATGCCTGCATCAGCAGCATCACCAAGAGCACTCTGCTTCTCATCTAGAAGAGAAACCGGGGCTTCTACTACTTCAGCTTCTTTGTTTTCCTCAATATCAGGCACTGAAATTTGTGCTTCCCCAACTTTGTCTTGCCCATTTTCCGGTAAACAAACATCTGCAGCAGTAACTTGAGCTGCTCCTGAAAAGCTTGATTCATTCAACAAGCCTTCCTTTCCCTCTTCCAATACAGAACTGCCGCCTGTCTGCATCACCTCATTTTCTAAACTCGAATGCCCTGCTTCTGCCGAGACCCCCCCTACGACTCCACTACCGTTCTCTTGAACTCCACCCACCAAATCTATCTCCATACCCACACACCCACCATTGGATCGAGGCGCGCCATCCTCTTCCGAAGGGCCCACCAACACCTCATCAACCCCACCATTCTCGTTCTCCCTGATCCCCGTAACAGCCCCTTCCCCAGACCCAACTCCATTCTCACCACCCTTCTCCATCGGAACCCCTTCGATGGCCGAAGAATCCCCGTCAGTGCCAGGAATCTCAACTTTCTGATCCTCGTCAGGAACGGGAACTGACTCTGCAACACAAACCTTCGACTCCAGCGAAGCTCGATCTTCCATCACCAAATCTCCGCCAGCCAAAGACGAACCCACATCGACATCACCACGCACGCCGCCGTTCTTCTCATCGACAACCGCCGTTTCCTCGACAGAAACCCCAACCCCGCCATCTCCAACGCCTCCGATCGGGACCTCCGATCCCGCCGCACGGCCTTCAATCCCGGTAGAAGATTCGTCGACCTTATTATCGTGGGCCGATGCTGCTTCGTCACCAGAAACCCTAACTCCGTCGTCTTGGATTCCTGAACCGGGATCGGACCGAGTCTCGATCTGTTCCGGAACGGAAAGACCAGAAGCCGTGGAGCTAGGGTTTTGTTCTTGAGCTGTTTCTAGGGTTTGAGACGGAGTAGAACCTTCGGGTGGGATTTCTAGGGTTTCCATTTCGGGAAGGTTTTTCTAGGGTTTTGGATTCTCTTCTTGCTTTCACATGGGTTTTGGAGAGAGAGAGAGAGAGAGAGAGAGAGATTTTCTGTGAGAGAGAGAGAGAGCTTGCCTGCAGAAGAAATCGGTCGATGGAGAGAGAGAGAGAGAGAGAGAGAGAGAGAGATTGTTTCTCGGGAGAAATTAGATAGTTCTCGTATTTATGATTTCGTTTTGCCTCTGTCGCGACTCAGGATCCAGTGTGTGCCGCCGCCCACTGGGGCCCACATGTTGAGATGTTACGACGATTTGAACCGTCCAGATTATCTTTAACACCGAAATTTTTGTTTTCAAAATCAAGCTTCACTAATGATGCTAAACTTGAATTTTCGAGTTGAATACGAGTCATTGGTCATTGTTATATATTCATCTAGAAATAGTGATGGTAAAAACCGTTCCTTCAGCATAATTATCTTGTTTTGGTTTCTATACCTTAGAATTCACATCATGGAGGGTTCAGATTATTGTAAAACTGATCACATGGGCCCCAGTGATCAGCGATACAGGCTGTATTGTAAGTCGCGATAGACGCAAAACGAACTCGAGGAATAAATTATATATGACGCGAGACCTCGTCTTTGCACACGATACGCTGGTTTTGAATTTGAGGCGACTCGGTTTAGCTGTTGCCACTAATACCAGCAGCTAGTTGGTGTCTAAGCTATGTGGCCCCACCATTATGTATGCATCATCCACTCTGTCCATTCATTTTAATATATGATCCAAAAACCTAAGGCAGATACAAATCTCAGGTGAACCACACCACAGGAAAACATTGTTTATTGAATGTCCATCTTTAAAAACTTCCTAATGTCCATTATAAATTATAAATTATAATGGACATTAGGAAGTTTTTAGAGGTGTAGACTTGAAAAAGTTTGATTAGACTCGGTTTGAAGCTGAGTTTGAGCCGAGTCGTGCTGAAATTTTGAACTTGAAAATGATTTCGAGCTGCCCCGATTTGACTCGACTCGGATTGGACCAGGCAAGAATCGAACTCACATCGAAGCAGTTCAGTGACTTGGTTAATTAGACATTGTTGTTGCTCACTAAGTGTTTGATGAAATGACTCAACGAAGTGTGGTGGGTGGTAAGGAAGTTATGTATATGAAACTAGTACTTTTTTTTTTTTTTTTTTTTGTTTTTTTTGTAAATATTGCTTAGAAGGTGTTTGATAAAATATATATATAACCATTGCAAATGTCTTAAATATAGTGAGATTTTGAAGGTGTAGTCTAAGTATTTGTGAAAATATTGCACAGGTGAACTCGGCTTTAACAAAGTTCAAATTGGCCCAAGCTATTAACTGAGCCGATCCGAGCTAGCCAATCAAGCTCGAAGACTAAGGTGAGCCAAGTTCAAGCTAAGGTCAACTAGTGGCAGAGGTGAGTTGAGCTAGCCTTAGCTCGACTCGATGTATACCCCTAATTATAATGTTTATGGGCTAACGAGCCTGTATATAAGGTACAGAGATGAAAGAAAAAAACAAATATCATCTTTATCTAAAACTTCAATGCTCGGGGAAAGCTTTCAATGGCAAGCATTCAATTCCACTGCTTACTGTAGTATGGTCCACCTGATGTTCGGATTTGACTCATTTTTAAATCATAGTCGTACCCTAAAATGAGATGAAAAAAGGATGGACAGCATGGATAAAATACATACATAGTGGTAGAGCCCATGGCGCTTTGACACCAACTAGCTGCCCGGTGATGGTTCATCAGCCAAACGGGGTCCAATTCGAGGACCGAGGAGTCACTTGATATACTCTGGCAGCGTAGGATGGATGATATACAGGCGCTCCATTTATAGACGTGGATTGTAAGTAACTCAATCGAAGCGTACAAATCAATAACCCACATTATATGGTCTATAGACCAATTATGTTAATTGAATAATTGTAGCTTGATGTACAAACATTTGCTGGTTTAATCCAGACCGTTGATTTTCATTTCGTGCTGAACTTTCTTGGATATCAACCAATAAACGAGCTAAATACTAAAACGTTATTTAGGTAGAACAACTCAACACTTGTCTCATAAAAGTAGGGCCCACCGTGGACAGTTTAATTGGAGGTGCATATATGCCCCTGCCCGTGTATCATCCATCGTAACAGAGTATCAAAGTTTTCTCTTTTGAATCCAGGCCGTCGGTTTATTGAGCCCCACCATGGATGGAATGCTCCCAAAGAGTAATCTCTATGGAGCAACTTTTCCCTTTTTTATTTGTATCCTAGAGATATACGGTCAGGAACAGAGATAAAACCGTCAAGATTCAAAGGATCTTTGAGCCTGGGAGATTTTGGGAGTGTCGTCTATTTACGGTGGGATTCAATAAGCCAACGAGCTGGATTCCGATACATGGGCCCCACTTGCCAGAAGTGTAAAACCCTCGTATATGGGAGCAGATTGCCTACTGAGTAAACTGTGGGGCCCACTGTAGATGTATGTGTCTTATCCACGCCGTCCATCCGTTTTCTAGATCATTTTAGGGCATGAACTCAAAATAGAAGCATATACAGAGCTCAGTGGACCCCACCACAGTAAACAAGGTTATAACGACGTGCGCCGTTGAAACCTCCATAAGGCCTACAGTGATGTTTATTTGTAATCCAACCTGTTCATAAGGTCCTATATAATTGTTTGAATTAAAAAAAAACAAATATAAGCTTGATCTGAAACTTATGTAGCCCCTAAGAAGTTTTCAACGGTGAGTGCTCAATTCATACAGACTTTTACTTTGGTGTGGTCCACTTGATATTTGGATCTGCTTCAATTTTTGTCTCCTACGATAAAATGAGATATTAAAACGGATGGACGGCATAGATAAGACACATATATCACCATTGGACCCACAGAGTTTACTGAGTGCCAATCCGCCTCCTGCTTATACTGTGCCGAGAGTCCGAGACGCGGGTCGTGTATCCTAATCAATCTTGCGATTGGGCAAAGCTGATAGTTAGGAACGGACATATGGGGTACGGCTTCTGTAGAACCCTGACTGTGGGGTCTACTTTGATGTATGTAAATTACATCCAGGCAGTCCATCCATTTTTACAGATCATTTTAGGATATCATCCCCAAAATGAAGCAGATGAAAATCTTAGGTTGACCACGCCACAGGATCATTGGTGGTGATTGAATACGCACCATTAAAAACTTCCTGGAGTGACCAGAATGTTTATTTTCCATCCAACCTGTTGATAAGATCACAAAGACTTTGATGAAGGATCCAAACAAGTATCAGCTTGATCCAAAAGTTTTATCGTCTACAACAAGTTTTTAATGGTCATTCACCACTTTTTCTAGTGGTGTGGTCCAATTGAGTTTTGGATCTGCTTCAATTTTTATATCATGCCTGAAAATGATCTGTTAAATCATATGGACGGCGTTGATTTAAGTTAAATGTATCAAGGTGGGCCCCTCACGGTCCACCGAAGCCGTGCCTGGACATCTGCGAAGTGCTAACGTCACAGCATGTGCGTCCCACATGGCTTGTTTGATCCGATGATCCAAGCGGTTCAAAGGATGGGCCCCATCATGGAACGCTTGACTTGGTCGCATTTCAAGGTTGGAAACAAAAACAAGTCAGCTCTTTAACTGAAAAGATCAGGCTTCTATGTCCAATAGCCCTGATTTTCGGACTATGGCCCATCCATGCAACCAGGTTCGCGCCACCAGCTTTTCCATGTGGGTCCCACTTGAGACCATCGTGCCATCCGAGACGCAATCCGAACCGTCCATGCCGAGATCTAGCAAACGCAACCCATCCGACTGATGGGTTCTGGCATACGGTATTGGCTTGTAGAGCCGCCAATTCGGGCTATGGCCCACCAAACGTATGGTCCACAGTTATCTACATTTCATGATGTGGGCCTCCATGTGGATTGGTTGCATCTAATAAATAACACTGGTTTGAGCTGACTCGGTTTG
This sequence comes from Magnolia officinalis, assembly GCA_021015155.1. NCBI lineage: Eukaryota > Viridiplantae > Streptophyta > Magnoliopsida > Magnoliales > Magnoliaceae > Magnolia > Magnolia officinalis. Next base: position 109,848,335 of record JAJHSJ010000004.1, read on the forward strand.
CCTAGTGACCCCAACACCAGCTAGCCAGCTGGTGTGAAAGCTCTTTGGGTCATATCATCAGGGTGATTTATTGTGTTTTTATCTTATCAACGGATTAGATAGAAAATAAACACGTGTTTTATTGTCAGTTCATTTCACAGCATGAGCCTTAAAAAAAAAAGAAGAAAAAAAGTAGATCCAAATCTTAAGTAGACCATACCATAAAAAATAGCCAGGATTGAAAGCTTAGTTAAAATTTTAATGGAGTTGATATTTGTGTTTTCTCTTTATATATGTCCGTGTGACCTTATTAATGATTTGAGTAGCTAAATGTTATATCAAGTTCTAGAAATTTTTAATAGTGGACATTCAATTAACACTATTTTCCTGTAGCATGGTTAACCTAGGATTTGAAACTATCCCATTTTTTTTAGTTGATTCTCTAAAATGACCTTAAAAAAAAAATGGATGAACAGTGTGGATAAAACACACACGTCATAGTCAGGCCCACATAGCTTTGACATATCTAGCTGGCTGATGTTGGGTCACTGGCTAAACTGCATTCGGTTTAGCCCGGCTTTCACCATCAAATAACCCTGAGTAGTTATTGAAGTGACGTGAGTAGGAGGTATTCATTCGGGAAGCGGATTGCGTTCCATCGCCGCCCGTCTCGCTACGAACGGTCAGTTTTGTGGGCGGTGGGGCCTGTTCATCCGTTTTCTCATATTATTTTAGGGCGTGTTTGGGCAGTGGGATTAGAAGGGATTAGGTGGGATGGGATTCATCTGGTCCTGTGCCAATTCCACTCCATGGAAAAAATGGAAAAGCTTAGAATTAGATTAGATGGAATTGCATTGGTCTCGTCCCAATTTCACTCTATGTTGGCAAGTTGTGTAGGTCCCATCATGATGGGTGGGCTATATCCACACCGTCTACCCATTTTTCAAGATTATTTTAGAGCATGGTCCAAAAAATCAGGTAAATCTGAAGCTCAAGTGAACCCCATCATAGAAAGTAAGGGGATTGAATACTTACTGTTGAAAATTTCTTTGGGGCCACATAAGTATTGGATCTACCTCAATTTTAGGCCCATGCCATAAAATGGGGTTACAAAACAAATGAACAGTTTAGAAATGTCATTCTTAGTAATTTCAAATGATGATGGATATATCCATTCAATGTACCACCGTATTACCAACAAAACATCGCATTAATCTTATCCATGGTAGCAGGGACAATCCTTGCCATTGCCATGGGTAATAATTATGTTTTTTTGAATCCCATCCAACCTAATCCCTTCTAATCCCACCGTCCAAACACACCCTTAAGGTTTAAGCACAAAAATGAGGTAGATCAAACGCTCAAGTGTGCATTTATTGAGTGTTGGATCTACTTAATTTTTGTGCACAGACCTTGAAATAATATGATAGAAGGGATGGACGGCGTGGATAAACAGATGGATAACGGGGCCGCCACAGAACTGCCCATTTGTGAGGCTAGAGACGGGAGGGGTAGGAGGCAATCCGCGTCCATTCAAGAGATAATCTGTGGCACACCGGTGACAGATCCAGGCCGTTCATCAGATGGGTCCCATTCTGTGTATGCTCTGACCCAAGAGTCAGGTCAGTATCATCAACGTGCATGAAAGAAAGTGAGCCATTAGAAGAGAAAAAAGGGATAAATGGTCCCACCAGATTGAATGGTCCGGATCTTCAACGCTTATGCCACGTTGGCACTTCACACTATTTTGGTCTGCAGGCCGTGGCTCATCTGGGACCACCATATGTACAGACGCCAAGGCTCTTTTGCGAGAATGCTCTTCTCGCCCCCACGTGGCACGTGTTTGAGATGCAAGTAGTTCGTTTGGCGGGTCCCACCGAGTTGAATCGTTGCCACAAAAATACGCTGGCCATATATTACTAGGTGGGCCACACATGCAAGAAAAGGAAATGGACGGTCCGAATAATTCAACTTATGGTCCACATTAAACTCCATCAACGTGACGATCAGACTAATGTGGAACTCGGGCAGTGCATGAATAACTCGTGTACTGCACACGTGTGACTTGGAGAGCCCCGTCCATCTCGGAGTGGGCCCAAGAGGAGTCCCTCGATTGTCTCCCAAAATATCGCGATATAATGTATAGGAATGCAGGCGCAAAATTAGAATAATCTCGCCTACCATTTTATCGCGATAAAAACAGCTGTTTATCGGTGGTTCCATGCGTTACTCTTTCGAGACAGCTATCAGTCTGGCTTAGCTGCTCGCAGTGTCAGACGAACCAAAGAAAGAGGCTCAGGGAGCGGAATCCTCCCGCCCGCAGCGAGAGCGGAGTATGTGCGGCGTCGTCTCACCAAGACGGTGCGGCCCTTACCACGGGGCGCACCTTGATGTTTGTATTATACATCCACGCCGTCCATACATTTTACAGATCAATTTAGTTTATTAGACAAAAACCGAAGGATATCCAAATCTCAGGTGGACCATATTTTATGAAACAGTAGTGATTGAACTCGCCACCGTTAAAATTTCATAGGGCCGATCTTAATGTTTCCGTAATGCTTATTTGCCATCCAAACCTGTTGGTAAGGTTATCAAAACCTGGATGAAGGGAAAAAAAAAAATAGCTTGATCTAAAACTTTTGTGGCCCAGTTTTTAATGGTTAATCACCACATTATCATGTAGTATGGTTCACCTGAGATTTGGATATGCTTCATGCATGGGATTATGCTCTAAAATATTATATAGAAACGGATGGACGGTGTGGATGTATAATAAATAGAACAAGATGGTCTCCACAGTAAGGGCCGCACCGTCTTGGTGAGGCCGGGGCCGCACTTAATCCGCTCCCCTCTACAGGGAAACGGATTGGCTACTCCCCCTGACACCAGCCAATGGCTGATGGTCGGTGCTCTGTGGGGTCCTCCATGATGTATGTGTTTCATCCATTCCGTCCATATATTTTTACAGATAATTTTACGATATGAGACCAAAAATAAGATATATCCCAATCTCAATTGGACCACATTACAGGAAAAAGTGTTGATAAGTGCTGACCATTAAAAACATTTTGGGGGCTATAAAAGTTTTGGATCAAACTGATTTTTATTTTTTCCCTTCATCTGGGCCTGTATGACCTAATCAACAGATTGGATGCCAAATAAACAGTACGGTGGGCCTTAGGAGGATTTTAATGGTGGATATCCAATCTCTATTATTTTCATGTGGTGTGGTCAACCTGAGATGTTTATACCTCTAATTTTTGGCATAAATCCCTTAAATTATCTTTAAAAATGAATGAACAGAATGGATGAAAAACATACATCATAGTGGGCCCCACAACACACCGACCACCGGCTCCAGGGCTGGTGTCAGGGGGAGTAGCCAATCCGTTCCTCCTCTACAGCACCTGTTTCCGGAGCGCGTACAGCAATAAAGCTACGTGGATCACCGTGTTGTATGCACGACATCCACTCCGTCCATCAGGTACGGTCATGGATTCTAGGTCCCGTGGCAAACAATCAGTCAGATCTATAACTGAGGTGGGCCCCACAACATGGAGAAATGGAGATGCCACGCCAACCATAGGTTAGAGTGCGGTGTCACCATGTTGTGTATCTTTCATCAGAGCCGTTCATCAGCTGTTAATTACAAGTATGGATGAAAGAAGATATAGATGTTAGAGTTCAAAACCCAGACGGGCAAGACCTCGTAAACTTGGTTGGAGGTTTAAAGAGTAATATTTAAGTTCTTCCCATTGGTCTGACACGTGTCTTTTTGTGGGGCCACTATTTTGTATGTGCGGTGAAGATAAGATTTCTGATCTGATGTATGGAATGGATGTTCCACCGAGCTGGGTGTTTTACAGGCTGTTTTCCACCCGCTGTCCATCTATAATGGGACCCGCTAGCTGGACTCGGATGGATGGATAGTCCGGCCCTGCTGGTTGGAGCTGGGCCAAATTTTTATGCCCGAGAACTAATTGGGCAGGACCAGTCTGCCAAAGGCTCAGCCATACTCGGCTCATTTGGATATCGGCCATGGGGCTTTTGGATGGTGGATAGGCCCGATTATTCAACGGTTCAGGGGCTGATTGATGGTGGGCCTAACCCCAGCCCAATTCCTTAAATTCACACCATTGATTGTGAGCCCAACCCCGGTCCAATTCCTTAGCTCATGCCACTGCTCGCACGTTGGGTTGACCTGATCCTGGTAACTGGGTCATGCTTTGGCTGGACTAGTTGCAACCCCACATGTTGCATATTCGCCCTCCGGCACATGTATGCGGCAAATCGCCACTGCCCATTACTACAAAACCATCACGCAGTTGAACAATCCAACCTAGTTTTCATAGCTCACAAGCATGAATTCGGTGGGCCTCGGAATGCTAGTGAATTTTTGCGGTGGATAGCGACCTCCTGGCCCTTTAAATTCTAACCACCACCAACAGGCCAGCAATGTAGTCCACTTGATCAATTCATCAATAGGATTTCACTCCCCACTCGAAGCTGATCTGATGCAGCCTGCAGTCCCAGGCCATCTGCAGACCGGCCACACCAGTGGACCCCATTCACAGTGGAGGCCCTAAGAAGTAGGATTTGGATCACCCCAAATGTCTGCCCTCATCATTTTTCGTTCTTTCTATGAAATGATGTGCCATCAAAATACATTTAAAGATTTCTTGTCCAAATGCCATGGATGGGGCTCTTCTCAATAACTACATTGCAAATTCTGCTCTAATGAATGTCAGAAAGAGCTGTATTTGACAAGCTTGCTTGCTTCACAAAAAAGAAGAAGAAGAAGAAGAAATTCCTGAAAAATCTACACTACCAATCCCTAAAAGAAATATGGGTCTCATTTTCCACTGAAGTTCTTTCATGGGTTCCTGGCCTTGAGAGCATCGCTGATGTTGGATTCCACTACCTAAACAAAAACAACACTCCGCATCAGGTAAAGAATCGTTGACCACGATCACATGCACATGCTTTACGGATCTCCGTGGGCTGTGGGCCAAAACATTTCTAATGTATGTGCATGGCATTCGTGATTGGGACTGTTGATTGGGTTGCCACCATGTGGATGGCCTGTGTAGTGAGAAAAGTGGGGGTCTGGTTACCATCTGATGAGTGAGCCTGAAAAAAACTCGGAAGCAACCAACAGCTCACGTTCAACCATGCGATGGGTCATGGTTGTCCTGTAGACCATCCATGTGGCGACCTTCAGATCATTGGTCCCGATCACCACACATGTTTGTCAGGAGTCCGTCGTCAACATAGCATTTCTTGCTGATCAGCATGCCAAAATGATGTTTTGAAAACAGAGAAATGGGCATTAATCAGAGTAAAGAGACATACAGCCTTCAATTGTCAACAACATCGCAAAGATTATAGAGTGGGGCATGTTGTGTGATCTTGACCATAACCACTAGCATCATATGCATTGAAAAAAATAAAAACAGCTATCCAACAATGGTGCCGGGAATTACCCAAGCTTTACTCAATTTGATACTAGAAACGGGATATTTGCTTGACTTGAAAAAGATTCTTTTGGGTCTCAATATCGTCAGCCCCAGATCAATTAGGGTGCGTTTGGATGCACTATTGGATTGAATTGCAATTACTAGAATGACAAACTGGAAAGCCTAACTGCAATGAGGGCTACCTTTTCTTTTAAAAAAAAAAATAAGAAACAACAAGATTTTATTGGGAAAGGAAACTCAAGCTTTGACAGAAAAAAAAAAAAAAGAAAAAGAAAAAGAAAGGGGGGGGGGGGGGGGGGGGGTTGCTCTCCATTGGGGTTGTTTGGAAAGCGGAAAACCCTGAAAACAGGAATCATTTTCCATGGAGAACCCCACTTTGACCCTTCTTGAGGAAAAGAAGTAGCCTTTGAAACCAATATCCATTTACCAGCTTTTCCTTTAAAAAATGTGGACATTCTTCTCTCAGTAGCCTTTGAAACCAATCTCCATTTTCCAGCTTTTCCTTTAAAAAAATGTGGAGATTCTTTTCTCCCAAAAGAGACTTAAAATCAATTTCCAAGGCAGGGAAGCTACACGGGACGCCCATTCAAGCTGACTGTATGTGGAATCCAAAACAGTGCATTGAAAATCAGAATCCATGGTTTTCCATTTCCTGAGGATTACAGGTTACATTCCCGTATCCACATTTTAGTTTTCCTCCATCCAAACACCCCGGCAATGGATAGTGATCTCCAATTGTAAGGAATTTGAGGGCTACATCCTCATTAACAATACTAGAAAACATCAACTTGTGTCATTTCCTCTTCACTAAACTGAATGTCTGCAATTCAATTCACTTGTCTAAACACAGCTTTGGATTGGAGTCGAGTATCGAGGTTTGAAAAACTTTGTTCAATCATGTGGTCCCAGATAGAATAGTAAAAACCTGAATACAGCACCCCTTTCCCCACACCTCTCTGATGCTGGGGAGAGAAACTAGCATCAAATCCTACTTGAGGCAAGCATGGATGCAATGCATGATGTGATGCGTTGGCATGCCACTAAGAATATGTAGGCATTCTACACTGGCATTCTTCGACAACGGTTCTTTCATTCGATACTTGACATATCAATTTACTATCACTAAGAGTGCACTTGGATGTTACCACATTTGCATTGAGCATGATGGTGGTCATCCATTGTGCTCAATTTGGCTCTTCGGCTACAGGGAGCTCACTTGCCCTTTAGAGCCAGTTTGGCAGATTCTCCATTCCACTCAATGCGGAATGGAGTTTATGCACTTCCAAACAAAACCCAATTCATTCTGAACTTAACGATTGTCAAAATTCAAAAACAAGTTCCACTGGCATTAGTTGCAGAAGCTTATCCAAGCTCCAAAATCCAAATGTCTATACCACTATCTAGGAAGATAATTCTTTGCTATGAGTGAGTATGGGCACTGGAACAAGGTTCCTGGATCGTGGGTTGCACTGGTACATGGTATGGGAATAGGCACGTGGTACGTTACTTCATCTAATGTGTGGTATGCTAGGGATCGGATTATGTGGGTCACTCTAGCATATATACCAGGTATATACAGAAGAGTATTACATGCAAATTGATATTGTAATATATATTAAATGATGAAATTTATTATTATTATTATTGGTTTTGCATGCATAGTATTATATGTACGTATGCTGTTTGCATAAATCAAAGTATTAGTATCCACATACTGAATATAGATCGACATTACAACTTTTTTTAAGGGAACCGAGCTTACTTTTATTACCATCCAAGGACCCAAAGGCCATTGACATTACAAGTTAATCTACACTAGGAGTATAAAACCATAATCTCAGATTGCTAAAAATTGCTAGCTGGATAGCAAAAGACCCATAATTCGGATCATGGGATTTGGAGAAGGGAATTACAACATTGCAATCAAAATTTGGAGAATGAAAATATTCTATCATCAATTCATCATAGGTGATTCAAGAAATCTCATATATTCAAAGAGAAAACAACCAAGGGGCAGATTAGTCGGTTGAGTTTTGGAAGGCACTCAAATGGTATTTCTGCACAACCCAAACAGTGTCCACATGATATTGAGAAACAGCATCATTTGGGAATGTGGAAATGCAGAACTCGCATAGGCCAATGTGCCAACAACTGGTCTTTATCAAAACAACATCAATAGCAGAAATGAGCACGATTTGCCCGTGTGGGCATTCTTAGCTAATCATAGTGTCTCTGTATTAGGTGAAGGAGAGGATAGTGTACCAATTTCGCTAAATTACAAGGCTACTGTCTATTTTTTAAAAATGGCAAGAAAATAGAAGTAGTGCAAACTGTGCAATAATCCCTTATCCTAATTGACACGAATACCCTAAACCAAGGTACATCCAACTCTCTGTATTGAGTGCATTTTGGTAATTTCCACCTCTAGCAGCCATAACAGATGCAGTGAGAAGAAAAACAGTGGCCATTGTTAAACAAAAGAAAGGATAAGTGAGAAGTTGCAAACCTCAAAATCGCACAATCTCGACCATCGGATGGATTGAGCTTCCCACCCGACCTCAAACAATGGCGATCTTCGCCCCGACCTCCTCCAGCTGCTTCTTCGCCTCCTCTGCCTCCTCCTTCGACACCGCCTCCTTGAACTTCTTCGGCAGCCCCTCAATCAGCTCCTTCGCCTCCTTCAGTGCCAGGCTCGTCAGCGCCCGGATGACCTTGATTGTCGCGATCCTGGCATTACTGGGCACCTCCTCGATCACGACATCGAATTCCGTCTTCTCAACGACAGCGGCGGGGCCCGCGTCGCCAGCAGCAGGCGCTGCAGCGACGGCGGCCGGGGCGAAGGCCGCCGGTGAGACGCCAAGCTCCTCCTGGAGCCAGTCCACGAGGCCGCGGGCCTCTTCTAGGGTTAGGGTTTTGATCTGGGAGCCGAGTTCTTCGATTTTGGGGGAGACCACCGCGGAGAGAGGAGGCAAGAAGGAGGCTTTGCGAGAGGAGGAAGTGAAATTGGGGATTTGGCGGGGGTTTCTTAGGGAATTGGGGGTGAAAGCGGCGGGGTGCGTAGGATAAGAAGAGGATTGTGGTGTAGGATAAGGGGATAAGAGAGAGAGAGTGGTGAGGGAGGATGCCATTGTTTTAGGACGGAGAGAGGGAGGAGGATAGGATAAGGGGTGTGGTCTGAGGACTGGACGATTAGCTGGTGAGAGCTGCTGCGTATATAGATAAGGTGAAAATGACCAAACTACCCTTTATTTTTCTACTTGACCGCAATCCTCAGCCGATATGCCCGCGGGGAGGCGACTTACCTGTGAACCCAAGCTCTGTGGGGCCACCGTATTGTTTTGTTATATCCACTCCGTTCATCCGTTTCAGCAACTAATTTTAGGAGATGAGCCCAAAAATGATGGAGATCTAAAACTACCAGTGGGCCATGGAAGTTTTGGATTTGGTTGATATTTGTTTTTACCCACAACCAGGTGGGAATCACATGATGAATGGGTCGCGGTGGGCCCAGTATGGTTTCAACGGTGAGGTTTCCATTACCACCGTTTCCTGTGGTGTGGCCCACTTAGAGTTTTGGATCTTCCTCTTATTTGGGCTCATACACTGAGGCCCTCTTTGGGCAAACCGGTTATGGTGTATTAAAGCGGATTAGGTGGGATAGGATTGTCAAATCCTTCCTACCCTACCCCTCTGCATGTTTGGGCGGCGTCGACTGCAGGAAGTCGTCAATCCAGCATTGTCTTCGCGGAGATATGGAGGGATTGCGAATCCCTCCTTGGATTCGCAATCGGCTCTCTCACCCTCCCTCTGCGATTTCAAAAGACAACGTACGGACGACGGCTGAGATTTCTCAATCCCTCGCGCTGGCGGGAGAGATGATAGAACGCGGTTTTTGGTGCAAATCAGGTGTTATATAGATGGATGCATGTTCCTCACCAAGCTTGCTGGGTAGAGAGGTATTGCAAGGGCGGGCTGCCGTAAAAGTGTTTGTGAGGTAGGTTTTCCCAAAATTCCTTTCCGGATTCCCTCTGTTCTTGCAAGAGGGAGGGTTAGATAGAACGTGCAATCTAGAGCTTGATCATCCCCGAATATTCACCGGCCAACAGGGCCTCTGAGATCATTGTCTCAGGATTTGCTCCCATCTATTCTGTAGGTGAATGGTGAGGCCCCAATAAGTGCATGTTGTGGGTGATCAGGTATTGAGGATGCACGTTCTATACGGCCCTCTCATGCCTTAGGTTTGTGCATACAATCCTCTCCTCTCACTTCTTTTCTGTGTTTGAATGGCAGAGCTGTGGCCGGCGGGATCTCCGAGCTGTCGTGTTCTGCTACCGAGCAATCCAGGTACCTCATACCAATTTTCTACATTGATTAAAATGTGGTGGTGTATTGATATTCTCGTCATCTTGTTTATCTATTTCCTGAGGTCTTGAAAAAATAGATGGTATTACAGCTTCCATTTTCATAAAATGGATGGTATTATCCTCTTTCATAATAACATGGAAGACATCCCGTACATGATTCTCATTCACATTGGGGTTTTTTTCTGAAAGCAAATCTGGGTATACAAATCTCAGCGGGTTTCAATTTGTTTGCATATACTGAACAGTGTAAATGTTCAGTTTCATGTCTTTGAAAATCGATCAGCCTGTATTTGAAATTTGCATAGTATTTTACATGTTAACGGTCTTTGTACCTGTACATAAGCTTCTGCAGTTGATGTATGTTATTCGTAGAAAATGATTTTATTATGCATGGGGTTAACCAATGCCTAGATTTGTTTGGATGTGTTCATATTTATATGCTGCATAAGGCATTCCAAACTACTTTATTCCCTCTATTTTGTTGCTTGAAAGAAACGGTTATTCAGCATTCATGACTGTTTATACATTCTTATCAAATTGACCAGAAATGACAGGTGCTTATTCTACAACAATTATGTGTGGGGCCACAACACATTGTATTGTGAATGAGAAAAGGTTTTTATGCCTATGTGATCATATAAGATTCTGTTCCATAAAATGCTCGCTTCATGTCTCGCAAATGTCTTGAATGGCATGTATGAAAGAGCATCAATTTGTTGATGCTGATTAGTGAGGCACTAATGCTGCTGGAACATTGTGTGTGCATGATTTTAGGACATGTGTGGACCTAAAATATCATGGATTACTGAATCATATGGCTGATTGTGATAAAATGAAAAAAACTACCTGTCAGTGTATTGATTTTTTCGGTGAGAGCATCTGTGCTAGTAATCACACCCACCTCATCGAAAGATGGGATACTGCACTTATTTGCCAGTGGCATGTGAGAGGGGCCTAGATGGACTGTGCATTGTAGAGGCAGGCAATCTTAGCTAACATGACAAAATATTATTTTTGAATGTTAGTAGACAGGTAGTTAATTGGTTTTTTTTTTTTTTTTGGCAACAAAATAGACAGCACAACCTTCTTAATTTACACACATAATCATCATTCGTCATCAACACCACACATCATGCATCCAAAAACAAAGAATATACACACGGAAAATTCATGCTCAGAAAGAAAACCCAAAGTGCACCAGTGGTGGGGATTGTAGCCAAGTGCACCAGGAACACTGCATAAGCCAATTGGAAGTGGTGCAAGGATAGGCACATGAGAATCTCTGGCATTCTCTTGGCATCAGTACAAGAGAAGACAGTGTAAACAAGCACAAAGGTGCCTATAACCTCTGCACATCAACCATCTGCCTTGGTGTAGCCATGGTTCACAACATGGCTCCCCCACCCAAAACCGGTAACGGTTCTTCAGGAAGTTCCAGTTTCTTGATGTTTCTGCTTTGAATGGTTTGCAGTTTGTTGCAGAAGTATATTTCTTAGGAGATGATCTTGCATGCATTTTGAGGTTTCGTGGTAGCATTAATTTGGATTTTTTTTATTTAATTTCTTTTAAGTTAGTTGATTCTCTTTAAAGCTTGTAGCATTCGAAGGCCATTTCTCATGTTGTTCAAGTTATCAGCTCTGTTTTTTTTTTTTTTTTTCTCCTTTTTTTGAAGTTGCTTCAATGATAATATGAGGTTGTATTTATGTGGTATGTGCAGTTTCCTTGTAATGGTTGTGATTTTTTTTTCCCCTTTCTCCTGCTGCTTCATTATTTGAATCATTTGATATTATTGCATTTTCAGAGGTTTATGCATCCTGTTGGTGGAATCGATTTCTTTACTTTGTGTGTGTGTGTGTGTGTGTGTGTGTGTTCTTTCAATGTGATATGTGTTTCATTTTTATGCTAGAATTTTTTGTGGGGAATGCGATGTTTCAAAATATTGAGTACTCTAGCTGAAATTTGATTGCATTTTGAAATATTTTGTGCTTGGATGGGAGTGGATGTTCATTGAGGATTATGCATGTTGATAAGATGCCTTGTTTTGTCAAGCTGTTGTACTTCTCCTTTAATGATGATTTTTTTTTCTTTTTTTATTTCTTGCACAAGTGCATCATTTTCCTCTGCTGATTTTGTAATTCTTAGTATTTTGTTGGTGTGTTTTAGCATTTTAATCAATGTTTGTGATTAAGATTTCTTCCTATCTTGGATTTGCTGGAATATAATTTCCTTTTGAACTTTCCTTGACAGGTTGAGCAGTTGCTATTGCATGCTTAGTTTCTTTAATCATTATTGATTGTATGTTCCGTTTCTTTACATTCAACATCTCTTTTAGGGGTCTTTTGTTTGTGTGGATAACTCACTAAAAGCATGAATCCCTGTGTCCAATCGCATTCTAATGCAGTATTTGCATAAGACAAGAGTTATCCATTTGGGCTTTGGACATGGTTGTTGTGACGCCCCGGTCACTGCTTCATGTGGGCGGGCACATATGTGGGCGGGCCCCCAAGTGTGGCTGACAGGCTACTGTGTGGCTGGCAGGCTACTGTGCTGGGCGAGCTACTGTTGCAGTTGACTGTAGCGTAACTTGTCCCACATCGGAAGAGTTGTCTGGAGTTGTGGTGGTTATATGTTGGGTTCCTTCCTTAACAGACATGACGCGTTTTAAAGTCGTGAGCTTCGGCAAAGCGAACAATATCATGTGATGGGGGGGTGGGCCTTACAAATGGTATCAGAGCCGAGGACGGCTCTGCCCTCGGTGTGGGATATTGTGACGCCCCGGTCACTGCTTCATGTGGGCGGGCACACGTGGGCGGACACATATGTGGGCGGGCCCCCAAGTGTGGCTGATAGGCTACTGTGTGGCTGACAGGCTACTGTGCTGGGCGAGCTACTGTTGCAGTTGATTGTAGCGTAACTTGTCCCACATCGGAAGAGTTGTCTGGAGTTGTGGTGGTTATATGTTGGGTTCCTTCCTTAACAGACATGACGCGTTTTAAAGTCGTGAGCTTCAGCAAAGCGAACAATATCATGTGCTGTGGGGGTGGGCCTTACAGTTGTCCAAACTATTGCATAGTTTAGTGTCAAAGGGGGAAGCTGGAATGTAGCTGTCCAAGGCCAAGGCTTCTATAAAAAAGAAATGCTCTCTTGCCAATTCTATAACCAGCCCTCTTGCCATTCAGTTGAACTTTTTATTCTCTGGATATTTGTTGTTTGCGTGTATTGTATCAATCTACTGGACTACTACTGAACCATGGCTATAAATCTAATGAAGTACTACAAAGAAGAATGATGAATTGTATCAATATCCAGATTATTGATTATATATAGATAGTTCTGTTTCATTCATTAGCTAATGAGCCCTTTAGCCGATCGACTGTTAAGTTGCAAACCCTTTTATGTCAAAATGTGTGGAACTTCTATTGGGGACCAAGAAAAAAAATATACATATAAAAGAGATTGTACACGTTGTGGGTATAGGTGCCATCATTAATTGCAGGATTCTTTTAACCCGGTGGTCCTTATTGTCAGCAGGTGCAGCTTTGTCTTCAAAACATGCTTGGCTTTCACTTCTTAACTATCTATACTTACTAAGATTTTGAGACAGACTCCTCTTCCTGCACTCAAATCTATTGTTGCTTCATTCCATGCTTGGTGGAACTACTGTGCTGAGATATTCATCTAAAAATCGCAGCAGGAATGTTTAAAAAAACACACTTCCAAATGGGATTTTGAAAACTCACATTATGAAAAATTCTTGCTAGATCTGGCCGGCCATCTTTAAATGGTTAGAGATATGCAGGTGCACAGTACATATTGGTTGTATAAGCCAGATCTTTTCTTTACTTCAAGAAAACAGAATTTTTCTGGGCTTTACAAAGCCTCTACACAACTTAAAAAATCTAATTTTTAGGAGGAAGAAAGAGAGGAAAGTTGCTAGAAATTTTCTTTCAAACTGATACTTTACTGTTGCTGCTGCATACTTACTTCTCACACTTGCTATTTTTTCTTACTTGCTATTCACTCACTGTTGCTTCTTCCCTTGCTTGCTACAACCGGATACAAGGTGCCTATTTATAGGCTTTTCAATGTAGGGTGAAAAGACAAAACTGCCCCAAGCAACATGAGAAATGGCCTTCAAATGCTACAAGCTTTAAAGAGAATCAACTAACTTAAAAGAAATTAAATTAAAAAAATTCCAAATTAATGCAACCACAAAACCTCAAAATGCATGCAAGATCATCTCCTAAGAAATATACTTCTGCAACAAACTGCAAACCATTCAAAGCAGAAACATCAAGAAACTGGAACTTCCTGAAGAACCGTTACCGGTTGTTTGGGTGGGGGAGCCATGTTGTGAACCATGGCTACACCAAGGCAGATGGTTGATGTGCAGAGGTTATAGGCACCTTTGTGCTTGTTTACACTGTCTTCTCTTGTACTGATGCCAAGAGAAATGCCAGAGATTCTCATGTGCCTATCCTTGCACCACTTCCAATTGGCTTATGCAGTGTTCCTGGTGCACTTGGCTACAATCCCCATCACTGGTGCACTTTGGGTTTTCTTTCTGAGCATGAACTTTCCGTGTGTATATTCTTTGTTTTTGGATGCATGATGTGTGGTGTTGATGACGAATGATGATTATGTGTGTAAATTAAGAAGGTTGTGCTGTCTATTTTGTTGCAAAAAAAAAAAAAAAACCAATTAACTACCTGTCTACTAACATTCAAAAATAATATTTTGTCATGTTAGCTAAGATTGCCTGCCTCTACAATGCCCAGTCCATCTAGGCCCCTCTCACATGCCACTGTGGCAGATAAGTGCAGTATCCCATCTTTCGATGAGGTGGGTGTGATTACTGGCACAGATGCTCTCACCAAAAAATCAATACACTGACAGGTAGTTTTTCATTTTATCACAATCAGCCATATGATTCAGTAATCCATGATATTTTAGGTCCACACATGTCCTAAAATCATGCACACACAATGCTCCAGCAGCATTAGTGCCCCACTAATCAGCATCAACAAATTGATGCTCTTTCATACATGTCATTCAAGACATTTGCGAGACATGAAGCGAGCATTTTATGGAACAGAATCTTATATGATCACATGGGCATAAAAACCTTTTCTCATTCACAATACAATATGTTGTGGCCCCACACATAATTGTTGTAGAATAAGCACCTGTCATTTTTGGTCAATTTGATAAGAATGTATAAACAGTCATGAATGCTGAATAACCGTTTCTTCCAAGCAACAAAATAGAAGGAATAAAGTAGTTTGGAATGCCATATGCAGCATATAAATATGAACACATCCAAATAGATCTGGGCATTGGTTAACCCCATGCATAATAAAATCATTTTCTACGAATAACATACACCAACTACAGAAGCTGATGTACAAGTACAAAGACCGTTAACATGTAAAATACTATGCAAATTTCAAATACAGGCTGATCGATTTTCAAAGACATGAAACTGAACATTTACACTGTTCGCATATGCAAATAAATTGAAACCCACTGGGATTTGTATACCCAGATTTGCCTTCAGAAAAAAGCCCCAATGTGAATGAGAATCATGTACGGGATGTCTTCCATGTTATTATGAAAGAGGATAATACCATCCATTTTATGAAAATGGAAGATGTAATACCATTCATTTTTTCAAGACCTCAGGAATAGATAAACAGGATGACGAGAATATCAATACACCACCACACTTTAATCAATGCAGAAAATTGGTATGAGGTACCTGGATTGCTCGGTAACAGAACACGACAGCTCGGAGATCCCGCCGGCCACAACTCTGCCATGCAAACACAGAAAAGAAGTGAGAGGAGAGGATCGTATGCACAAACCTAAGGCATGAGAGGGCCATATAGAACGTGCATCCTCAATACCTGATCACCCACAACATGCGCTTATTGGGGCCTCTCCATTCACCTACGAAATAGATGGGAGCAAATCCTGAGACAATGATCTTAGAGGCCCTGTTGGCCGGTGAATATTCAGGGATGATCAAGCTCTAGATTGCACGTTCTATCTAACCCTCCCTCTTGCAAGAACAGAGGGAATCCAGAAAGGAATTTTGGAAAAACCTACCTCACAAACACTTCTATGGCAGCGCGCCCTTGCAATACCTCTCTACCCAGCAAGCTTGGTGAGGAACATGCATCCATCTATATAACACCTGATTCGCACAAAAACCGCGTTCCATCATCTCTCCCGCCAGCGCGAGGGATTGAGAAATCCCAGCCGTCGTCTGTACGTTGTCTTTTGAAATCGCAGAGGGGGGGGGGGGTGAGAGAGCCGGTTGCGAATCCAAGGAGGTATTTCGCAATCCCTCCATATCTCCGCAAAGACAGCGCTGGACTGACGACTTCTTGCAATCGACGCTGCCCAAACATGCAGAGGGGTAGGGTAGGAGGGATTTGACAATCCTATCCCACCTAATCCGCTTTAATGCACCGTAGGTGGTTTGCCCAAATAGGGCCTAAAATGTGCCCGTGGAACGCATGAATGGATTGGATATAACATAAATATCACGGTGGGCCCCACAAGTATCTCATGTTAACCTGCCTAAGGTATTACTCAATACTCTTTGGGTTTGAGCTGGCTCATGTCAGGTCACTGGCCCAGCCCATTGATAAGCTGTATGGACAGATTAGGCTGGGTTTGGTTCAACTTCAGCCCTACCCAAGCTGTGCCAATTTACTAAATGGGCCACATTTTCTAAATAAGCCTGACCCACTACCTACTTAGCTTGGCCCAAACCCACAGCAGTCGACCCCATGGGCGACCTGACCCATTACTAGTGGGCTTGGCCACCCTCAAGCTCCAATCTAGAACTCGGGCACCTGGTTGTCCTCGAGCCTAATGTGATACTACATCTGCTTTATGGCTTAATTTCTAGGTCAATCATCTGAACAGAGGGTTCAAATCTGATTGGGCCCCACTTGGCATCCTTCTTTCATGAAGTGGGGCTCACATAGATAATCTTAATGTTGGGATATATATATATATATATATAAACGCCGAGGCGAAGAAATTTGGAAAGACGTAAGTCTGATAAAGAAACAGAATAATTTGGAATGCAAATGAAAAAAGCAGGTCCATTGGAGAGGCTAGCTTCAATTGCACCAATCAAAGAATCCTGAAATATTAGATGTCTACGGTCACGTAAAGTAACCATAGTAGAAACTGGTAAACCTAAACGAGTGTTCTCAAAGCAACAACTTCCACCTCCAAATCCAACCAAGTTGTTCCAAAAACCTTCAAAGACGTGCTCTCTACCGAGCTCGCTGATGATCTCAAGTAGCTTCTAGTCTCGAAGATATTTCTTTAAAAAATTTAGAAGAAATTCGATATTCTGATATCGAACAATCTCTCCAAAATTGGAATCTTCCACTAATTTCACCAGATGAAATTTATCAGCAAGGATCATTTCAAAATGATACTAACCTTGAAACAGATTTTGTAATTCGAACTGAAGAAAATACTCTTTCTGTTACTGACAGAAATGAAGATATGAATTTGCTTCCAATAAATGAAATCCTTCAATATTCTCCCAAATACAAATATATTCATATTGGATTTGTTCAAGTTGCTGTTAAACCTTTAACTCGTTTAGGTTTACCAGTTTCTACTATGGTTACTTTACGTGACCGTAGACATCTAATATTTCAGGATTCTTTGATTGGTGCAATTGAAGCTAGCCTCTCCAATGGACCTGCTTTTTTCATTTGCATTCCAAATTATTCTGTTTCTTTATCAGACTTACGTCTTTCCAAATTTCTTCGCCTCGGCGTTTATACTCAAGGCTTCAATATGCTTCCTGGAAGTGAAAATGTTGCAGTCACTTTCCGAATTTATTATAAATTAATGAAAACGGTTTCTCCAGGAACTGCATATGAAGAAAAGATTCGCGGAATAACTACATTATTTATGGCTAATTTAGCCCATAATGTAATCACTCCAAAAAGAATTCCAAAAAGTCTGTAAGTCTTTTTAAAATGGCATATTGATGAAACTGAAGATCAAGTTCCTCAAGTTGCTACTGAACCAGATGTCATTCATCATAATGAAGATGGTTCAATAGACTTAATCTTTTCCAAATATAAGGTTAAAACTCCCCTTCCTACTCAACCTCAACAACCTTCTTCTTCTAAAGTTCCAGGCTCCGTCCCTGTCCATATTTTTAGTCCAAGATACCAACAAGAAGATGAATATAATCCAACTGAAAGTGATTTTATTCCGTCAATAAATGTAATCACTTCTACACAAGAACGAGAAAATAAATTTGTTATAGATACTGAGTGTCTTAAACAACTTTTCAGAACTCATCCTTTAACCAAATGGTATTTTAAAAATATCCCTGAATCAATTAAACAAGATTAAAAGAAAAAAATGGTACCTATACATGAATCAAAATCAAAAAACAATTTGCTTTTTCACTTGGTTTAAAATTCATAGCGAAACCATTTCTAATCCTTCACGCGAACTCCTTATGCTCCAAAACCTCACCCGAACGTGGGAATTACAAACTGGAACCAAGGTTTCTCAAACATTTCCTCCTCTTCAGGCTCTCAAAATTTCAGGCACAATAGCTTCTCCAATCAAACTTGCTGAGAAACTACCTGCTGATAGAACTGTTACTCCCAAAGATTTAGCCCCAATAGTTGAACAAAATAATTATACAAATACTTTTCTTCATACTCTTGGTGAACAGTTAAACCTTCAAAGGATGGTTTCTCAAAACCCAAGCTCTTCTTCCTCTCCAATTCCTCAAAGAAAATCTTCAGCCTTTTTTCTACCAAAAGAACCTGTCCAAGCTGCTTTTTCTAATTCAAGTGTAGAACAAACTGATTTTATCGTCCAATTAGCTAAAGAACTTGAAAAGGCAAAAAATCCCTCAGTTAATATTCTTTCAAAAGAAGAAGAAGAAGAAGAATCTGCTAATGAATTTGCTCAAGATTCTGATAAAGAAAATATTTTTCCTCAGAAACAGACTCTTTCTCTGACTCTGAATCTGATTCCGATAAAAAACTAAAAACAAAATAAAAAATCAATTTCTTCCTCCTCAAATCCAAAGTATTGTAAAACCTTAAAAAATTATTATCAAAGACCAACACCTGTTGATCTTCAAATCGAAGAACAACAAGCTTTCTCTAGACTCCATTTTGATGGTAATCATCTCTATGAATGGAATTTAGAGGGAATGACTGAATATCAAATTCTTCAACTTTTAAATCAAATGTTAACCTATCAAATGCTTGCTTAATTTACAAACATTCTACTGTTAATATCGCAAGTGCGATTACTCAAGGATTTTCTGGACAAACTTTGGTTGGTGGAATGATTTCTTAACCCCAATTCAACGAGAAGAAATCCAACAGGCAGTAAAATTAGATACCAAAGGTGAACCAATTCTAGATGATAAAGGAAATACTACAGGAGATCAAGTTACAGCTCTTCTGTTAAATATAATTTTACACTTTGTAGGAGCAGTCGATGATATGTCTGAAAAAAATAAGGAACAACTCCTTAATCTCGATGTAGATCTCTCACCGATTTTCGCTGGTACAAAGATGTCTTTCTTTCTAAACTTTACAAAATTAATTCCTGTAACAATGTAATTTGGAAAGAAAAATTTGTTCTAGGATTACCTCCCCTCTTTGCCGAAAGGTAAAAACCAAATTAAAAGATTTAAATTACGGAACCCTAAATTATAGCAGATATACTTATGGAGAATTAATCCAAGTTATATGTCAAGTAGGATTAGAAATTTGTACTGAAATAAAACTCCAAAAGCAATTAAAAAGAGAAAGATCCAGTGGTCGCAAAGAATTGGGAAATTTTTGTTACCAATTGGATACGATCCAATTATCTCTCCTTCAAAAACCCTAATAAGAAAAAGGTTAGTTTTTCAAAATCAAAATACACAAAACATAGGCAAACCCAAACCCAAAATCCAAAGCCTCGATATCAAAAAAGATATTCGAAGAAAAAGTCTACTTCCTCTTCAAAATGTTATAAATGCGGCCTTCCAGGTCATTATGCAAACCGTTGCTTTAAAACTACTCCAAAACGAAAAGTCAGAGAAATTGCAATTGAACAGCAATCTTCTTCTTCCTCTAAGGAAAAATGCAAATGTCATTTTTCTTCAGATGAAAACGAATCTGACTATTCTTCCCCCTCAAAACCTTCTGTGTCAATGATTACTGCTAAAGAACAATTAATTCTTGAATTAATAAATCAAATACAAGACCCTGAAGAAAAATCAAAATACCTCACAAAAGCACTTGAAAATGCTTTTCAAGAATCTCCTAAAAATAATGAGAAAGAAAAAGAAAAAACTCATTTTAAACAAACAGAAAATCAAACTACGATACAAGATGTCTACCAACGTCTTCAAGCTCATCGTCTTAAACAAACCTCAATATCCCAGGTTACTTTGCAAGATCTTTACAAAGAAGTAAATCTTCTTAAAAAAGAAGTTGCTACTCTAAAAAACGATGTAGCACTCTTGCAATTAACTAATACTGATGTTTCAGAAGAGATAGATGCATATCTTACCCCTGAAGTTGTTAGTACCTTAACAACTTATCAATTCCAAAAGTGGTATCAGAGCTAATCTTGTAAGCAGTTTTATGTTATAAATCTTTCAGCGTTTCTGTTTTCTGAATTATTTTCTTTACTGTTAACGGTGATTTGTATCTCCTTTGATAATTAGATTTTATTCTTGTTTTGATAGTTTGTTAATTAAATTCTACAAGAGGTTCGAGGCTACCTTGTCGTAATACCCCTTTGCCGTTAAGCCAGTGCTGCGTTAGGCCTTTTTGGGGATTCTATTATTGACAAGCCACTCTTGAAAAAATTTAATTCTTAAACTATGGACGCCAGAAGAAAATCTTTTTCTTATTTTCTGGACATAATGCTCCAAAAACCCTCTCTGCTGCAAAACCAAAATCATTATCTTCAACTAGTATAGCTAAGGCCGTTTTAAGCTTCTAGTCTCGAAGATATTTCTTTAAAAAATTTAGAAGAAATTCGATATTCTGATAAAGAGTGGCTTGTCAATAATAGAATCCCCAAAAAGGCCTAACGCAGCACTGGCTTAACGGCAAAGGGGTATTACGACAAGGTAGCCTCGAACCTCTTGTAGAATTTAATTAATTGTGGTAGCACCACCAAAGATAATCCACCATTGGGTATAAAACCAAGGAGGAATAGTTTTGGTGTATGGGCGATTGAAATTTAAGAACCAAGAATGGCTCTTTTCAGAATTTTGAAATAGGAGTGCATATTTCCATGCAACCATGTAATCCCAATAAGAGTACAGATGAGTACTACCTGTAGGGCTAATGAGCTCTTTGCATTGTGAAAGAGAAGTTCCCCAATCATTTTGTGAAATAATATTGAGAATTTTCATTTTGGAGAAAGAGAATTCTTCTTGATTTGGGTTTTTTCGGTGCTCAAAGAAAGCACTTTTGGTTTGGGTCAGAATGGCTTCATAGAAGTTTCTGGAGTAATTTGGGTTTCTTGGATGAAAATGGTTATTTGGAAGGAAGAGCCTTTTAACAAGAAGATCTTCCGGTAATTTGGCGAATTCTGGATCAAGGGTCAGAACTCGAATTTTTCCTTTCATTTGGTATTCTTCAGATGGAAGTTTTGGGGTGAAAGGATTCTTTGGAGAAGATTGGATCATTTGAAAAGGATCTTTGGAAATGTTTGGTGAAGGAGGCTGCGTTATGAGCCTTGAATCATGTTGCTCTCGAATTTGGAGGGGTGTTTGGAGAAGAGGGAAGAAGGAATTGTGAATTCTAATTCCAACTTTTGCTTTTCTTTTTCCTTGTTCTTGTTTTTGGGAGGCATTTGGCTTTTGAGCTTTTGGCTTATCCTGTAAGAATTCACGGGAAAGGAAATCAGGCAAAGAATCTTCTCTCCTGGGATAAATTCGATATCAAAATCAAAAATCGATTAAAATTGCTTGCCAGCGAGCAAAAAAAAATTGTTTGAAGCAAGGTTTTTAACATCTTTTTTCAAAATCTTTAGCGGCTTTGCAATCAACTCGTAAAATGAATTTTTGATTTAAAACATCACTTTGGAATTTTTGAATACAAGAAACCATCGACAAAATTTCTTTTTTGATAGTAGAGTAATTTTGTTGAGTTGGATTCCAGGTTCCAGAGGTAAAACGAACAAGTTGTTCTTTTCCTTTGGGAGTTTTTTGTAAAAGAATTCCTCCATATCCAATATCAGAGGCATCAGTTTGGATAATTTTTTGAAAATCGGGATTTGAAAGATTAAGACAGGGAAGATGCTTAATTTTAGATTTTATATTTTGGAGGGCTTTTGTATGGTCATTTGACCAAAGAGATTTTGGAGTTTTGGTTAAAAGATTTTGTAAAAGAGCTCTGTCTTTGGCTAAATCTTTATAAAAATCAGAGATATAATTTAAACATCCGAGAAATCTCTGGAGTTGTTTTTTATCTGTAATTTTGTCAGAAAACTTATCTGCAAAATCAATGACTCTTTGGATAGGTTTTATTGTATTTTGGAAAATTTTAAAACCTAGGAATTGGATTTCTGTTTGAAAGAGCTTGATCTTTCGGAGAGAAAGAACAAGGCCGTTTCTTTCAATGACAGTTTTGAAAATTCCTAAATGTTTTCAATGTTGATCTATATTGTGAGAATAGATGAGAATATCATCTATGTATGTTAGAATGAAATCTTTATATGGGTGAAAGATATCATTCATGATTTTTTGGAATTCTGAAGGAGCATTCTTCAGACCAAAAGGCATTACTGTCCATTCGAAATGTCCAAAGGGAACGGTAAATGCGGTTTTGTATTGATCTTTTGGATGAATCTGTATTTGCCAAAATCCAGATTTAAGATCAAATTTGGAAAAGAGATTAGCTTTGTGTAATCTATTTAATAAATCTTGTTTATTTGGGATTGGATACCTAATTGTTTTTAAAACTTGATTGAGGGGTTTGTAATGATTACAAGCCTTGGAACTCCTCTTTCAAGTTCAGTAGCCTTTTCTACATAAAATGCAGCACAGCTCCATTGGGATTTGGAAGGACGAATGAGTCCTTTTTGGAGAAGAGACTTGATTTCTTCATCACAAAGTTGAAGGAGACGAGAGTCCATCTGGGAAGGACGAGCTTTTGTTGGAATTTGATTTTCATTAAAGTCTTCTATGTATGGTAAGGAGACTAAATGAGTTTTTCTATGCCAAAAGGCATTAGGAATTTCAGAACAAAGTTTTTCAAGAGTTTTTTGAAAAGTTTTTAATTTCGTTTGAAAATGTGGATGTTGAAATTGTTTATGAATTTGGAGATAAGAAATTTCATTTTTTAGGTAGGTAAGCTGGGTTTCTTTGTGAGAAACACAGTTTAGAACTTCAGAGAGCAAACCAGTCTGGGGTGGTTTGATGAAGTTAAAGAAGATATTGACAGAGTTAATTTTGGTTTGAATTCCTTTACTAGTTGTTGTAAAGGGTTGGATTTTTAGGATAAAAGGAGTGCCAAGAATTGCATCATGCTGCAGATTTTTGACGATAATGAAAGAAAGGGGAATACATTCTCCATTCTTACAAACATGGACATTAGGAAGTTTATATTCTATATGAGATTCTTGACTATTAGCAGTATAAATAGTGCTATTAGTCTTTTCACAAAGATGAGTAGGGATTAACCCTTCTCGGAGACAGTTTAAGTCAGCACCTGTATCTATTAAGGCGATGACTTCTTTTTGGAAGGATGGTGTAGCCAAAGTAATTGGCGTAAACCATTTTTGGAATTGATAAGTTGTTAAGGTACTAACAACTTCAGGGGTAAGATATGCATCTATCTCTTCTGAAACATCAGTATTAGTTAATTGCAAGAGTGCTACATCGTTTTTTAGAGTAGCAACTTCTTTTTTAAGAAGATTTACTTCTTTGTAAAGATCTTGCAAAGTAACCTGGGATGTTGAGGTTTGTTTAAGACGATGAGCTTGAAGACGTTGGTAGACATCTTGTATCGTAGTTTGATTTTCTGTTTGTTTAAAATGAGTTTTTTCTTTTCTTTCTCATTATTTTTAGGAGATTCTTGAAAAGCATTTTCAAGTGCTTTTGTGAGGTATTTTGATTTTTCTTCAGGGTCTTGTATTTGATTTATTAATTCAAGAATTAATTGTTCTTTAGCAGTAATCATTGACACAGAAGGTTTTGAGGGGGAAGAATAGTCAGATTCGTTTTCATCTGAAGAAAAATGACATTTGCATTTTTCCTTAGAGGAAGAAGAAGATTGCTGTTCAATGGCAATTTCTCTGACTTTTCGTTTTGGAGTAGTTTTTAAAGCAACGGTTTGCATAATGACCTGGAAGGCCGCATTTATAACATTTTGAAGAGGAAGTAGACTTTTTCTTCGAATATCTTTTTTGATATCGAGGCTTTGGATTTTGGGTTTGGGTTTGCCTATGTTTTGTGTATTTTGATTTTGAAAAACTAACCTTTTTCTTATTAGGGTTTTTGGAAGGAGAGATAATTGGATCGTATCCAAATTGGTAACAAAAATTTCCCAATTCTTTGCGACCACTGGATCTTTCTCTTTTTAATTGCTTTTGGAGTTTTATTTCAGTACAAATTTCTAATCCTACTTGACATATAACTTGGATTAATTCTCCATAAGTATATCTGCTATAATTTAGGGTTCCGTAATTTAAATCTTTTAATTTGGTTTTTACCTTTTCGGCAAAGAGGGGAGGTAATCCTAGAACAAATTTTTCTTTCCAAATTACATTGTTACAGGAATTAATTTTGTAAAGTTTAGAAAGAAAGACATCTTTGTACCAGCGAAAATCGGTGAGAGATCTACATCGAAGATTAAGGAGTTGTTCCTTATTTTTTTCAGACATATCATCGACTGCTCCTACAAAGTGTAAAATTATATTTAACAGAAGAGCTGTAACTTGATCTCCTGTAGTATTTCCTTTATCATCTAGAATTGGTTCACCTTTGGTATCTAATTTTACTGCCTGTTGGATTTCTTCTCGTTGAATTGGGGTTAAGAAATCATTCCACCAACCAAAGAGTTGTCCAGAAAATCCTTGAGTAATCGCACTTGCGATATTAACAGTAGAATGTTTGTAAATTAAGCAAGCATTTTGATAGGTTAACATTTGATTTAAAAGTTGAAGAATTTGATATTCAGTCATTCCATCTAAATTCCATTCATAGAGATGATTACCATCAAAATGGAGTCTAGAGAAAGCTTGTTGTTCTTCGATTTGAAGATCAACAGGTGTTGGTCTTTGATAATAATTTTTTAAGGGTTTTACAATACTTTGGATTTGAGGAGGAAGAAATTGATTTTTTATTGTTTTTAGTTTTTTATCGGAATCAGATTCAGAGTCAGAGAAAGAGTCTGTTTCTGAGGAAAAATATTTTTCTTTATCAGAATCTTGAGCAAATTCATTAGCAGATTCTTCTTCTTCTTCTTCTTTTGAAAGAATATTAACTGAGGGATTTTTTGCCTTTTCAAGTTCTTTAGCTAATTGGACGATAAAATCAGTTTGTTCTACACTTGAATTAGAAAAAGCAGCTTGGACAGGTTCTTTTGGTAGAAAAAAGGCTGAAGATTTTCTTTGAGGAATTGGAGAGGAAGAAGAGCTTGGGTTTTGAGAAACCATCCTTTGAAGGTTTAACTGTTCACCAAGAGTATGAAGAAAAGTATTTGTATAATTATTTTGTTCAACTATTGGGGCTAAATCTTTGGAGTAACAGTTCTATCAGCAGGTAGTTTCTCAGCAAGTTTGATTGGAGAAGCTATTGTGCCTGAAATTTTGAGAGCCTGAAGAGGAGGAAATGTTTGAGAAACCTTGGTTCCAGTTTGTAATTCCCACGTTCGGGTGAGGTTTTGGAGCATAAGGAGTTTGCGTGAAGGATTAGAAATGGTTTCGCTATGAATTATGGCTAATTTAGCCCATAATGTAATCACTCCAAAAAGAATTCCAAAAGAGTCTGTAAGTCTTTTAAAATGGCATATTGATGAAACTGAAGATCAAGTTCCTCAAGTTGCTACTGAACCAGATGTCATTCATCATAATGAAGATGGTTCAATAGACTTAATCTTTTCCAAATATAAGGTTAAAACTCCCCTTCCTACTCAACCTCAACAACCTTCTTCTTCTAAAGTTCCAGGCTCCGTCCCTGTCCATATTTTTAGTCCAAGATACCAACAAGAAGATGAATATAATCCAACTGAAAGTGATTTTATTCCGTCAATAAATGTAATCACTTCTACACAAGAACGAGAAAATAAATTTGTTATAGATACTGAGTGTCTTATTAAACCACTTTTCAGAACTCATCCTTTAACCAAATGGTATTTTAAAAATATCCCTGAATCAATTAAACAAGATTTAAAAGAAAAATGGTACCTATACATGAATCAAAATCAAAAAACAATTTGCTTTTTCACTTACAAAACTATGGGTACAATCTGTGGGTGAATAGTACCCAGATTTGGAACTGTATGGTTTTACTATTCTGGTTTTTACTGTTTTGTACAGTAAAAGTGAACAGTAAAAGTGCTACAGTGATTTTGGCGTGATGCTACAGTAGATTTGCTACAGTAGTCTTTTTGGATGGTAGCGTTGGCGCTTTGTGGCTGACTGCGGCTTTTTGGATTTTTGTGTCGGCGCTTCTTGGCTGACTGTCGGTGCTTGTATTTGGCTTGCATTTGGAATTTGGCTTCAACTTTCTGTGAATATCAAAATGCCAAAGTTCTGTTCCAATCCATAAAGGAGATACAAATCACCGTTAACAGTAAAGAAAATAATTCAGAAAACAGAAACGCTGAAAGATTTATAATAACAAAAACTGCTTACAAGATTGGCTCTGATACCACTTTTGGCCAAGATCGGCTTGAAGCAGGGTCACACAAAGAAAGGACAGAAAGAAAGAAGATCTCACTTGCTTGTATATATATATATATATATATATAGCTGCTTGTTAAATGACTTGGATATGACATGTGTTGAATATCTGATGCATGTGCACAACATCGGGGCATTGAGGTTCCTTGCTATTACAGGTGGGCAGGATCCGACCTGACTCGACCGAACTGGTCGGATCCGATTCAACCCAAACTGAAAGCCAGAGTCGGGTCAGATTGAGTAGACCCACTCGAATTCGACGCCAAACTGAGTCGAGTTCGGGTCATGTAGCAACTTGATATGATCCGATTCGAACCGAAATCGGGTAGTATAAAGTCAGATTTTACTCTTTTTTTATTTTATAACCTTTACCCTTCTTCTACCCAAACCCTAACCCTACCCGTAGCCCGAGCCGACTTCCTCTCCTTCCCTCATTCTCTCTCCTCATTTCTCTCTCTCTCTCTCTCTCTCTCTTCTCTCTCTCTCTCGATTTCCCCCCTCCTTTCTCTCCCGATTTCCCTCCATTCCTTCTTTCTCTCCCTCTCTCTCTCGATTTCCCTCTTGTTTCCTTCCTAGCATGAGAGTCTCCGACTCAGCTTGACTCAGCCTAGTCTGAATCGACTGGACAGACTCAACTCGATTCGACTCGGTTTCCTTGACCGAGTTAGACTCCGTTCGGGTCAGGCCAGCAAGAAATCGGTTCGGATCGACTCAGCCTTGCTGGACTCGGTCCCAAATCAGATCGAGTTTGGGTCGGGTACTTGCAAAAACCGGATCGAGTCGAGTTTAACCTAATCCGGTCCGACTCGACTCGATGCCCACCTCTACTTGCTATTAAGACAATTTTGCAATGCAATTAATTCTAGGAGAGTTGTATACTACAAGATTTAAGGGACAATAAAAGAGATTTCTAATATGTGTCAAGGTATTTAGGAAATTTTAAAGTTTGCCTACTTATCAAACGATGGCTTGAATTTTAAGCACTTTGGGTCGAGGGGTGGATTTTTTGGTGTCCCTTGTTTATTTAGTGCTTTTAATTTAGGGAAGAGAAGTCTTTATCTTTGGTTGGACTGGTATCCCGGTCCATTCAACCAAATTAGAGGTGGATTTTCGGATTGCATGTTGTCACATTTTGCGCGTTTTTAATCTGACTAAGTTTTTGTAGGTCGATTTGGTTCGGTTCGACTGAAGGTCCCTTTAAGTCCTATCGACGGTATGTGTAAGTGTATGTTTTATTTCCTAATTATGTACTAAATTGTATAAATAGCCTTCTAATTACAATTAAGGTTAAGTAGAACGAGAGAGCTTGAGATCAAAAGGATTTTCAAGGGAAAGTTAGGATTTTTATTGTAAGTTATTACATTTCTTATAACCTTCTTATAATTATAGTGGATTGATCGTTGCTTTTGTATCGGAGTTTTTTCCCTCAAGGATTTTCCATGTAAAATCTCGTGTGTTCTCTGTATTTGTTTGGATTTTTCTTTCTCTATTACTTGTTTGATTTAATCTGAGGTTGCTTCCGTGCCCAACAAGTGTTATTAGATTTAAATGTTGGGTATTAGGTTGAATCTGTAGACATGGCATCGAGGGGATTGAATGTGAAATTCGAGATAGAGAAGTTCACAGGAAAAGAATTGAACCATGGATGTTAAATTTTAGCTCTTATAGTTCAATAATGGCTGCAACATGCACTCATTGGAAGAGCGCATCATCCGGAATCAATGAAGGAAGATGACTGTGATGAACTTGATTAGAGGATGATTAATACAATCCATTTGTGTTTTACTGATGAAGTCCTTCATAATGTCGTTGATGAGACAACTACTACAAACTTATAGTCGAAGATGGAGAGCATCTACATGATGAAGTCGCTCATCAATCGTTTATATATGAAAAGACAGTTCTACACTGAAGATAGTGGAAGGGTTGGATCACTTTGAGCATATTAATGTCTTTAACAAACTAGTTTGCAATTGACAAGTGTGGAGGTGAATATCGATAAAGAATATGGTCCTAATTTTGTTGACGTCTCTCCGGAGTCCCATGAGTATCTGGTTGATACTATATACTATGGTAGGGATACCTTTGACATCGAAACCGTTATTTAGTCATTTAGTCAAAGCAGTTGAGAAGGAAGAGCGGATGGGAAGGTACTGCTACAGGTACATTGTTTGCTCAGGGAAGACTGTTTAAGCGAGAGAAGGGGAAATCACAATCTAGATCCAAGTCAAAAAGCAAAAGCAAATTAAAGTGTTAGAATTGTTAGAGAGTGGGACATATGAAAAAGGACTGTCAATATTCCAAAATCCATAATGAGAAGAAATTAAATGATTCGCCAAATGAAGCCAATTCAACGTAATCAGTTGAAGGATTGGGTGGTCGTGATGTGTTGTTAGTATCCAAGATCGGTTGCTTCTATCAGGAGTGGATTTTGGATATGGGGGCATCGTACCATATGTGTCCAACAAACATTAGGTTGTAGGCCAAGTTGTAGACTCATTGATAACTTTATAATGATATTACATGCGTGAAACGAATAATCGATCGTAAAGTTATGGGCATCGGAAGCTATATTGTGCATTTAAGCTCCCTCCCTAGTTCAATCCCCACTTTGTGGTCCACTTAAGCTCTGGACCTGCCTCATTTCTTGGCTCATACCATAAAATGATCTGTAAAAACGATTAACGGCATGGATAAAACACTTACATCACGATGGGCCCCACAGAGCCTTGCCCGGACGGATTACCGTCCGGGCGGGGGTAGGACGCAATCTGCGTCCCCCAAAACCACCCGGCTAAGTGGTGTTGGGATCGCCACGCAATCCACGTACTAGGAAACTAGACGCGGAAACTCATGTGAAGTTTTCGTTGTTTAAAAGAAATAGAAAGTTTTCTAAAACAAACCTAAAATAGAAACTTAATCCTTATAAAAATATATTTCAATCTTATTTTGTTATCAAATTTTCATATCAATTCTCTTCTCAGTTCATTATCTACTTGCAGAAAGCCCTTCTCTCCCCCTCTGGAAGAAAGCCCTTCCCCTAGTTCACTTAAACACATGTCTTAGAACTGGTTAAAATGCTTGGTTAGTTTACTTAAACGAATTTCTTAGAATTGATCAAATTACTTGATTTGTTACTTAAACAAGTGTCTTAGAATTGATTTGAATACTTGATTAGTTCAACTTAAAACCATTGATTAAAATACTTGATTAGTTTGCTAAAGCATATATTTTAGAATTAACTGACTAGTTACTCAAGTACATGAATCACTTGTTTGCCTTCCTTGAAATACATGTTTTAAAACTGATAAGTTATGGTCATATGACTCTTGAATTATATGGAAACTTGAGTTCCACCTTAATTATTGAATCGTGCCTTACTCACTTTAGACAGTCGCTACTTAATCTCCGTGTCATTCTCTCATATTATTGTATTGGTTGCAAGACACATATGACTCGAAATCTCTCTAAGGGAACCTCTGTTGAAAGAGAGTCCGTACTCGGGGTGTAACGAGATTGATTGTGATAAGACTAGGCCCTCAACATGGAGGTTATGTTAGTGGCAGTTTGATTCATGGGGATTACCATCTATGGAGTGATTCCCCCTACCTAAGTATGGAATAAACCTTTAACGTTTTGTCGTCGTTGTTTATTCTCATTTGAATCATACATACTAACTATTTTTAACCACTGCATTTAAAACCTTCAACATTTCATTCCTATTCAGCATACGATGATAGTTCCTTATACTTTGAGAGTTGATTGACCGCATGTTGATGGGTTCTATCCACACCCTAAGACGGTAGACTCATAGGCCGGGGATGGTGGTCATGGGACACTAGCCCGATCCGTCGGCCTACGCCAGGTGACAAGCCCCCCGTAGTGACCTTGAGTTTCATTAAACCGGCTGTTTGTAATTGGACTAATAATGGCTTGGCTAATCATGCATACATGACATATTTACGATGACAGGTGGATACTTCTGGATGTTGTAGCACGTGCCTCCGAATTATAGGGGTATCGTTTCGGTAGTTGCCAGACCACCAACTATCGATTTACGTACGTGATGTACGATAGATAGTCATTATGCGGTACGTGATGTCCGCACATGATGTGCTTCACTAATGGCCAGCCTTTGCATGGGTGACGAGCCCAACTGCCGACTGGATGAGCATCCCCAGGTCGATGATGCATTCACGCATTCATGCATATAATAAAATTGCATTTTGCTATGTTTTATTTGTCTGGTGATTTTCCTGTTATTTCTTGTATAGGGCGACGGTGTGTAATCTTGAGAGAAATTCACACTGAGCTGACCACTCATTCATCAATGTTCAACCGTACAGAGGACATAGGTGCAGGTATGGATGAATACGCAATGAATCTCGGGACTGTCGCAGCTGCAGCAAAGGAAGAGTTGTACGAGGAGCCGTGTCAGGAAGCGGCTGAGTACTTCATGCTGAATCGGTATATTTAGTTGTTAATGTTTATTTAGTACATTTAAAACTTGAGGTATTGTATTTGGGTCCCCAACTGAGTTGACCAGGATATTATCGTTGTTTGGTTGTGGCTTATATATCACGCTTGATTTCCGCCATTTGCACTTTGATTTTACATTGATTGTCACTTAATGACCTATTAAGTCCCAGGTTTTCAAGAAGCGAGTTGTATACTTGTGTTCTGAAAATCGGGGCGTTACATAGACTCAAACCTTCCTCGAGTAGTCGTCTATAAAGGTCACGAAGTATCATGCCCCTCCCTTTGACGGTACTGTCACTGACCCTCAACCATTGGAATAAATATAATTGAGCACCCCACCGCTAGTGTGTGTAGCAGTCTTGAACCTTATACTGCACTGCTTGCTTATGATGCAATACTCACATAAATCCACCTTACATGCCTTAAATCTCGTTAATAGTTTTTGTTTGTGGAGTTCCATCATGCCCCTCTCGCTCATATGCCCTAATCGCATATGTCACGAATTTGTATCATTTGTATCGAATTTTACATGTGAGGTGGTAGCGGCCTCACCCATAATTGTGCTCTTGACCAACTTATATTGATTTCCAACCTTATGTCCTTTCATTAACACCATTGCACCTCTAGTGACCTTGATTACATCGCCAGTTAGGGTGAACGTGCAACTGTTTGTATCTAAAACCCCCAAGGATATTAAGTTTTTCTTCATTTATGGGACATGCCTAACATCACTTGGAGTTCGTACGACTCCGTCAAACATCCTTACCTTAATGGTCCATATTCTTATGACCTTGCATGTTGCGTCATTGGCCTTCAGAACACTTCCACCATCATGGGACTTGTAGGAATCGAACCAAGTCCTATCGGGGCACATGTGATACGAATACCCTGAATCTAGTATCTAAGTGTCTGAGAGATACCTCGTACCTGAAGAGACCAGGAGGTGGTCTCCTTTTGAGTTCTCCTCTAGTACACTTGTCAATTCACATGTATTCCCTTTTCCTTTGGCTTCTAGGTAATCCTTCCATTTTTTAGTCTCTCTTAAAGTGCCCATTTATGCTGCAATAGAAGCATCTTTCTTTTGTCTTCGACTTTGATTTAGACTTTCTATTCTTGTCAAACCGAAATCACTCCATGGATCGCCCACGTCCCTGACCCCCTTTTGCGACCAGTCCTTACAACTGAGAGTCCTCATCAATAGCCTTCTTCCTCATCTCATTGGAAACGAGTACAACAATGATTTCATTAAGCTTCACTATATTCTTACCATACAGGGGAGTAGTGATAAGATGGCCATATGATGGGGGAAGTGATTCTAGAAGTAGCATTGCTTTATTTTCTTCCTTTACCGTCTCTCCAAGCCTTACCAACTCGCTACACACATTTGTAAACATGTTCATGTGCTCTAAGAGATCCAATCATTTCTTTAATTTCAATCCGAAAAAGTTATTTCTTCACAACAACTTATTTGTTAGGGACTTTGACATGTATTGTTTTCTAGCTTCTTTTACATCTCAATGGGAAATTCCTCATCTAGGACATTGTACATAACTTTATTTGATAAACACAAATGGACGGTGCTTATAGCTTTCTCCCCAAGATCGCGCCAGTCATCATCCGACGTCTTCTCTGATTTTGTTTTCAACAATGCCTTGCTCAACCTTTGTGAAACTAAAATATCCTTGACCTTCCGCTGTCACATACTAAAATTGTTCTTTCTATCAAATTTATGTATATTGAATTTGTTCTTGACATTTTCGTCGAATCCTGAATGTCCAACCTAACACTCTGATACTACTTTATTGGAGTAAACCGACTCTAAATTATATCACAACGATGTAAACCCGAGCCATAATAAACCCAGATCAAACTCTAGGTATTATAAATTCAGATCTAATACCATCGTTAATCCGTGCGCTTTATATAAGCATGATAAGCAAAGATAAAATAATATAATAAAGCAGATAACCAAACCAAAAGCAAACAGCCATGAACACACGATATTTTAGCATGGAAAATATTTGCAGGAAAAAATATGGCACAAAGTGACAAAAATCTCTATTATAATAAAAACCTTAGAGTACACCACTCACCTTATTTGATTACAGCTTCACCTTATCCCCCCTTGCGATAACACTTATAAAAAACCCTAGATCCCTTGAGAAAATCCATTTTCAAGCCCTTATAAGTGTATAAATCCTCTCCCTTAGCAAAACCCTTGCCCCTTGAGAGAAGACACTCGTATTATAATCATGTATAATCTAAATCAGACTGAAATACCCTGATTTGTGCAAAATCGCATAATACGATGGTCACACCTTTAATTGACCGAGCTTTCATGTAACGTCTCGGAAAAATCCGTACAAAGACCCGAGTACCACCTCAAGCAGAAATCACTAAGGACCAAATTCTTTAGGAATTAGACGAAAATTAATTAAGTACTAAACTGAATAAATCGGTAGATTAGCTTGTACCGCTTTCTATACGATCTGTAAGACCCAAAACTAGTAGAATCGTTAACGCTACATTACCTAGAAACCTAGGATCAATCTCAAAACCCAGTTGCTCTCGGGAGCATCATGAAACTTCGTATCGGACCTGGACCGGGCGTTGAAAGTCCGATTAACGCGAAACTATACGATTATGACCGCCTTACTGGGCTTGACAACCATCTCGAAAATTGAGTCCTAATAGTATCCAGAGACGCACAACTAGAGCCCTGAGCGAAGTGTGTGAGAAACGCGAATATCTTTAGAAAATGAACCCAAATTTAAGTGAATTGGGTCGTTCGCTTACAGGCCAAATTTAAGGTTTCAGACCGTCAGAACCTGACCCAAATACACCCTCGGATCAGGAAAATTTCCCTACACAGGTCAGTGTACTTGTGGTCCTGATCAAGTGAAGACGACCGTTGAACTGAAACTGGTCCTCCACGGTCGATCCGTAAATCCGATCGGACCGAAAACTTAACCTGACATAGATCCATTGTCAGGGGACTTTCTCTGGACCGTATACAGAAAAGGGGCCTCCAGATGAGCTTCGTTGGACTGAAACAACCACTCTTTGGCTATAACCTAAGTATACCATGGCCCTGGGGCCATTGAGACTAGTTATGGGTCTATATAAGAGCCTTAAACTCCCTCTCTCTCATGCCATACGAATTTTCTAAACCCTGGGAGAGAGAAGAGAGAAAAGAGAAGGAAAAAGTGAGGAAAGGAGAGAGAGAGAGAGAGAGAGAGATTGTTACAGGGATTCATCCCTACCACTCCACGTGTTGAATCACCTCATCCGTGTCGCTATACCGGCGATTCTAATTCCATTTGTGGGTAAGAAATTCTAACCTTAATTTGTTTTAGGGATTCAAATAGGTAGATCGGCGAAATAGCTAACCTATTTCGTGATTCAGGTAGTCGTCGTGCCGTAGTCGAAGGCATAATATTCAAACTGAGTTCGATTCTAGTTTACTGACGAAAGTTGCAGACTATAAACGTTTAGGTTATGGTTTTCAAGCCTTTAATGTCAGTTAATGATTTATAACTGACTTGATTGCCATCACATATGCTTAGATACGATGTCTTCCGTATATGTGTGTGTGGTGTGTGGTGTGTGTGTGTGTGTATAATATATATATATATATATATATATATATATATATATATATATATATATATATATATATATATATATAAACTGTTGGTTTTTAATGTATTCTATATGTTTGTTGAAATGTTTGAATGAATATGGAATTATGATTTGTGCTTGCTATGATTGATGTTTGAGAATACATGATTGTTGTACGTATGACAACTCCTATGTGGAAGGATTTGCTATAATATGGGTTTTAACTAATTTATTACATGTATGTGATATATGTAGTCTAAGTGTTTGAAACAATGCCTGAATGAGAAAATGCTTGTTGGAATGTATTTAACGAGGGTGTTGAGATAGGATTCTCGATTCCCCTATCTATAGTTACAGTTTCCTTTATGTAACCTATCTTACTACTGTGTGGTTTATGGATGAAATGCCTATGTATAATAACATGTGTGCTATGTGTTGTCAAAATGCACAAATGATATTTATATTTGAATTGTTTGTCACATGCTGCTTTTATTATCACATATGAATGCCTATTGTGTTTGAATATGATTGGGACTACTGCGTAGTCCAGGCAATTGGTAATGATTCTCGAATTAGTGGCCGAGGTCGTTTCGCCACACAAGACACGTTCGATGAATACAAGTCATACGCTGTTTGTCGACAGTGGTTAGGCCACGCGGAATGTTTACGCACTTCATGTTGATCAATTCAATGTACGCTCATACCAATCGAGCTTGTCAAGCAACTTGATTGGCCTAATGTATGTTCACCATGTATGGACGTTACTGCTTGAATCTAAGGTACCAACTTACCAATGAAAAGCCCGTTTAACCTTGGTACCACGATCCGCTAAGACTCATGAGCCGGACATGGTGGTATGAGACACCGTGGTCGAGCTGTCGGCCTACACTGGGGTGACGAGCCTCCCCGTAGTGATTAGTGAGCAACCCAAACTCGTGAGCCGAATACGGTGGTATGGGACACTGTATTCGAGCTGTCGGCCTACGCTAAGGTGACGAGCCTTTCCTGTAGTGACCTCGAGTATAAACTAAGGCCTACGCTGAGGTGACGAGCCTCTTCGTAGTGACCTAAACTTGCCTGTTCACTGCTTTTAAATTAGGGGTGATGTTGCCCTATAACTTGCCAATTGTATGTGATTAACTAGGATTGACAACCCTAGATGGATCATCGTTTGGTAAATGATATAAAGGGAGGTACCTTAGCTTCCCCAACCTACTGTATGAATAAGTCTAATTAAGAACTTGGCTAATCACGTACATGCACCGCATTTGCATGTCTTTGGCATTGAAGTTAAGCACAGAGGAAGGGGTGCATGCCGCGATCGTGAGATGATGTCGCAGAGTGAGTGCAGGTATCATTATCACATATCATCTTTGCATTAACTAGAGTACCTAGGAATGTTTGTTGTATTGCTTTATCATTACTGCTTGACTGAATTGATAACATGTTAACCTTTGCCTTATAGCTCCACTGAGTTGATCACTCACTCTCACTCTAGGACGGTGTTTTAAAACACCAACCAAACTTTGTTGTAGTTTCAGGTGATGACGATGCTTACGAGATGGAGCCCGCCTTCTATGATGACGAGGAGTTCTCTTACATGCAACTCTCTGGCGGGTCTATGTAGACCCAGAGTTGCGTATCGGGGCTACAGGGATATAATAGATGACATTACACTTTATCATTTTGTATATTTTGGAATTATACGTGTAATTATTTAACCTGGTGACATGTTCATTTCCTGGGGACTTACAACCACTTATATGCTTTATATATTTATCACAGTCTTCGCTGGCGTAATTTAACTGTCTTTGGAGTATGATATGCTAATTTGGTATAATCTCACTCATGTTTAATGCACTAATACAGACAACATTTAATCCTCATTATCTATGTTGCATAAGTGATGCGTTGGAACTTGGGAGTGGAGCTTCTACTCGACCCTCGATTTTCAGGGCGTTACATTTCAATAGAGAGTCACAATCAACCGTCACTAGCCCTCGGTTTACCGTGAACATCATAGTAAGTTCCGGTCAACCCTAGAATTCCACGGTCGACCGAACTCCACTGTAGCAGAATGCAAGGCATCCTGCACAAGTAAACTATCCTTATATCATACCACAACAATGTAAACTTGATCGACAACAAATTTGAATCAAACCATATGTGTTAAAAATTTAGATGTAACACCACCGCCAATCCGAACACTTTGTGAAAGTACAATAAACGAAGATATAACAATATAATAAAGCAGATAACCAAACCAAAAGCAAACAACACAAAGTGACAGAAATCTCCACTATAATCAAAACCTTAAAGTACATCACTCACCTTATTCGATTATGTCTTCACCCGATCCCCCCTTGCGATGCACGCTTCTAGGAAACCCTAGATCTCTTGAGAAAACTCCTTGTCAAGCCCTTACATGTGTATAAACCATACCCATTAACAAAACGCTTACCACTTGAGAGAAAACACTTATTAACCTTGGGGTCTAAATGAAGTTACCATTGATATTCAAGGCGACTCTATTAGAAATGAAAGTTGGTTATCAAAAATCAACAAAGTGTAGATATCTTTGAAACTATTGAATTTTTAGGCTATATAATCTTGGTTGTGGGAGAAATCTTGAGTGCCTGGATCCTATTTTGGTGAATTTTATTACTATTGCATCTTTGTATGGTCGTTGTATGGAAGAATTATGAATTTTGACTCCCTAATTTTAGCTAATTGTCCGTCCACCATGAAGCACCCCATGAAACTCCTGGGGCCCAACTTTTACCCTGATCCAAAATTTTGGTGGGCCATGACGAAAGAGAGGCAAATCAAGGGAGAAAATTATTTCCTTTTGCCATGGCCCACTAGAGTTTTGGATCAGGTAAAAGTTGAGACATGAAGATTTCATGGGGTGTTGCATCAGGTGGACAGTTTAGATTTTGGGCTCATATCCCGAAAATGAGTTCTCGAAAAGTTCTCATGAGAATTCATTCTCATGGGAACTTTTTCAAAACTCATCTTCATAATATAAGTGCAAAATCTAAACTGTCCATGTGATGTAGCACCCCATGAAACCTCTAAGGCCCAACTTTCACCTTGATCCGAAACTTTGGTGGGTCATGACAAAAGGAAATAGTTTCTTCCTTGATTTGGCTCTCTTTTGTCATAGCACACCAAAGTTTTGGATGAGGTAAAAGTTAGGCCTTGAGTTTCATGAGGTGCTACATCACATGGACAATTTAGATTTTGGGCTCATATCTCGAAAATGAGTTCTCGAAAAGTTCATCTTCATAATATAAGTGCAAAATCTAAACTGTCCATGTGATGCAGCACCCCATGAAACCCCAAGGCCCAACTTTCACCTTGATCCGAAACTTTGGTGGGTCATGATAAAAGGAAATAGTTTCTTCCCTTTATTTGTCTCTCTTTTGTCATAGCACACCAAAGTTTTGGATGAGGGTAAAAGTTAGGCCCTGGGTTTCACGAGGTGCTATATCACATGGACATTTTAGATTTTGCGCTCATTTCACAGGAGATGAGTTTTAAAAAAGTTCTCACCATGTGCAGCGGAGTATTACTCTCTGTATGTGTGTGAGAGAGAGAGTTTCAATACGAGGTCATGGTTCAAGCACCCATTGTGGTGAAATGCCTCTGTAGCATGAGTGCGTGTGTAAAAGAAAAAAAAAAACATTCAATATCCACTTTGCTTGTTGGAGTGATAATTAAGTACGGAAAGAGGAAGACTTGATATTCATAGTGTGTGATGGATGATGCTCAAGCACTTGAAAATTACTTGGCACGTGTTGAATACAATGAATCCAAATTAAACTGTCCAAATTATGGTTCCCAAAAATTACACTTATTTAATTATCTAACTATTGAGTTGGTAGACATTTATTGGACAGTTATATATGAAAAATATCTAATGGCCTATTTGACAAACAAGTATCCATGAATCAGAGCCTAGGACTGTTCAGCCAATTTGATCTTGGGACTTCCACTTAGAAATAGTGATTTTCACAATTTTATTCATTTAATTTGAATTAATGTATGTTACCTGATGATTTTTCAGTGCCTGCGCATCAAAAGGCATACTCAACCTGAGTATCAAAAGTACTCCCCGTGCAAAAAACGACAGAGAGGAAGTTGCTCAGACGATTCAGTTAGAGATACTGACAAAAGCAATTCATAAGCTAAGATCAGGTGCCGGGTGCATGGGGCCAGAGAAATATCAGTGATAAATCCACTCCGTCCATCTAATTTGCAAGACTACACTAGAACATATTCTAAAAAGCAGGCAAATCAAGAACTCTTGTATGCCATACTAAATGAAACATGGGGATTAATTGTTTAGAAATGATAGTAAGTTTTTAATCATGATGATATTTGGTAAGTACAGTTTATTCATCTGAGTGGTAATAAATAAACATCATGGTAAACTGTAGGAAGGTTTCAACCGAGGATGTTTCTGTTCCAACTTTTTCACTTGGTGTGACTCACCCAAAGTTTATTATATTCTTGGTTTTTTGAATCCCTTAGTATTGTGGCCTTTCAAACCTGATGGACGGAGTGGATTTATCATGACATCGATGTCACAACATTCATTGGCGATTCATGGTGATTATTGGCAATTCATGGTAACCACGGTATAATTAACATTCATCCATTACAACATTTTTCAATTATGAGATTCATATCTTTTGCAAAACTCTCATCATTCATACAAAATCAATAAATAAATAAACAGTTATAAAGTTAACCACAACACCTTCTTCTTTTTCACAAACTGTCAACATTCATATTAAAAAAATAACACTAGAAGGCACTATAATGCTAATTCAAACTTACCTTTGATTATCATAGCTTTTATGTCAAAAAGTGTGGTTGAAAATCTTATTTAAAAAAAAAAAACACTTAAAAACTCACTGAAATAAAAGAAATGACATTGGATGGCAAAGTAGTCCCACGGAGGTGGCAACAGTCTTAATGGCTAAATAACCTTCTTTGTGCAAAAAAAAAAAAAAAAAAAAAAATGACATTTCTGTAATAAACACCCCACCATAAGAACTCACCCCGTAGCTTATGTGAGCTCCATTATCTTATTAGGAAACAAATTCAAGTCATCTACATGAAATCAGTTTTAATTTTATATCATCGGTTTAAGTTTGAGAGCAAAAATCATCACAAATAAATCCAAAAAAAAAAAAAAAAAAGAATTCAAAATTAATGAACAACGTTAATAACATTGTGTGTCACAAACTGCTTTTGTTCGAAAACTAAAAAACCTACTACCTATTTATATGGTTCATGATTGTCCGATTAAAATAAACAATCGGATAAACTAAAAAGTTGGCCCACTCGATATTATTCAATGGACTCACAATCACTCTTTTCGAAAAGCCCTTGCAACACCCAAACTCCGTGGACCCACCTATCTAAAATCCAATCCGTCTATCACTCGAAACACCTCAGCTTAAAAGCTACGAAAAACAAAAGGCTGATAAAAAACTCGGCTACACTACAAGGAACGGTGGATACGGGGATTCCCACCATAGAAACCTTGTTGGGGCCACCATGTTTTTTACATGATATCCAAACCGTTCATCAGGTGATCCCTACAGGGATGGAGAGACATAAAATAAATAAGCCAGATCGGAAACCTGGATTAGCAATATCTAGTGAATTTAGAAGTTTTAGCTGTCCTTTTGTATTGTTCCTGTTGTGTGTTCGACCTGAGTTTTGCATCGAGCCGATTTTGGTCATGTACCTTGCAAATGATGTGGCACAGCTGACGGACAGAGTGGATTTTAATGAAACAATACTATGGGTCCCACAAATTTCAGGTGTTGAATGAGCTTTCTACAGCACGTGTTGTACCGGATCCCAGTCCTTCGCGCAATTCCAAGCCGCCCACAACTAGGTGCCTTATCGACGTCATTTTCAACAACAGAATCAAGTTTACCCCTCCGTTTCTTCAAAATTGCAGAAATACCCTCCAATGAAATACTTGCTATTGCCTGAGTGTTATCCACTATCCAGTAGACCCCACTAATATGGATGGTCACAGGAAAAGGATCGACTGATTGACTAACAAAAAGGCCGTAAAAATAAAAAAATAAAAAAATAAAAAAATTCCGTAAAATAAAAAATAATAAAAATAATTTCCTTAAAATAAAAAAGAATTTGTTGCTCTTTCAAGTAAACGGTGCTCCACTGATGTTCCATAGGTATAATGTACTTCCATACTAGCTCTTAAACAGAAATTCAATTTCAACCCTTCAATTTGATTGGTCCACCCTGAGAGCTTTGAGCTAATATCTTCCTAAGAGGATGATGTCGCACCAAATCCAGGAGTCAACTAAAAGTAGCTCATCTCAATCTTCGATTGCTTGTCTTGGACTATTGATTTGATCACTACTTATATAAATTTTTTTCTTTTTAAATAACACATATATTTGTATGGGTTTATATATGTAACAAATAAATAATTTTTAAAATTAGTTTGATTAGATTAATTTCTTAGTGTGGGGGGTTCTTACCCATGACACATGGACAAATATAGTTTTAACATTGAGGTCATGGTTTCGAGTGTTTAAATGGTGTGTGTAAAAAATAAAAGGTAATAAGAATTCATACTAAAGTAGTATTACCTCATTACAACTGCAAATTTAGGTTTTAGCTGCGAGGTTGGCTATGCTGATCTTAAAATGAACTCATTCTTATCAATAATGCTTGCAGACAGCTAATTGTCTGTCCAACTACCTAATAGTTGGATTAACCTGATTTTTGGGGCATATCAATTTTATGATAGAATAATCTTGATAGACAATCAAGATGTCGTACAAAAACTATGTTAAACCCTACATGCTAACTAGTTGGATGTATGATTAATTATGTGTGAGCATTACTGTCTCTTTATATATACATGCAAATAATCACATCTATACATGTAAACTCATGCATTAAATAATCTATTAATTATGTTAATTATATTAGATAATTAAGTTACATGTCGTTGCAAAGGTAAAGAAGAAAGGCCATGTATATATAATATATTAAATCCTCCAATAACTTCTTAGAGAGACGGTGTTACATATTATACTCTTGCTATATGCAACATACCATGTCATAATATACAAACTGTGATATCATTTGCTAAAGGTGAAGTGGCATTATAAAATATTTAACTTCAAATGTAGTTAATTTAATTTTATTTATATAGAGATGAAGAAAAGGCCACCAAAAGTATTACTTCTCATCTACAGATAAGAAACACAAAACATACCATGAGGTTTTTTCAATCTAATGGACTAGATTTTCAAAGAGAGAGAGAAGGATAGAGGCTTGCTAGATTAAAGATTGATCAAGAAACTCACATTTGATATAAGATAAAAATTTCTAATTAATGGCAATGATTAGTCCATCAATGTTTCCATGATAATGAGGGTATCATGCTTCCTCTTAAATAAAAATTCAATCTCCACAATTTAATCCAATCATTCTAGTTTATATTTTCAAAACTAATATCTTTGGAGGGATATGCCACACCAAAATAAAAAGTAAACTGAAATATATCATCCCAATATCTAACTGCTTGTCTTAAATTATAATATCATGATATCTTATTACTCTCAATTTGAAACAATTGCACCCTCAAGGATGAAAATATATATATATATATATATATATATCTTTAAAAAAAGTAAAAAAAAAAGTAAAAAGAATTTTGAGAGCTTTTACCACATCAATTTTAAAAAAAAAAAAAAAAAAAAAAAAAAAAGAAAAAAGAATTTTGAGAGCTTTTACCACATCAAATTTTTTTTAAGTCCTAAAAAGAATCACTCATGGACTCTGAACCATCTCTTATGGATAAGAAATGAACATTTTCATCCATAGAAAAAAATAATAAATAAGGAAAAAAGAAAATGAAGTAGAAGGGCATTTTGGTGAATTACCTTTAAGAATCATATCTTATCACACTGCCCCATAAAAACTCATTGAACCTTGTACACAGGATGGATTGAAGTGAATCCACAAAAACAAAAAAAAAAAAAAAGAAGCAGAAATTATATCATACCTGGAGAGAGTATGAAAAATCATACATCACGAATGGACCTCAATCCGAATCATTTAATCATGTCCTCCCACTTTGGGTGCATTGAAAAAAAGAAAATCACACGTGCTTCCCCATCCCAACTGTCCAATTAATATGCATTTGCTTGCTGTACTTGAACCATCGGTTAAGTTCTAT
Source organism: Magnolia officinalis (assembly GCA_021015155.1). Classification (NCBI taxonomy): domain Eukaryota; kingdom Viridiplantae; phylum Streptophyta; class Magnoliopsida; order Magnoliales; family Magnoliaceae; genus Magnolia; species Magnolia officinalis. The sequence goes on from JAJHSJ010000004.1 coordinate 109,891,441, forward strand.
CAGAACTATCCATTTAAAGGAAATAGAAAATATGGCTTGAAGAGACTTTTCATTTTTTGGATTGCGAGAAATCCACTGAATTTTACACAATTTGGACAGTCTGGATTGAGATAAAACATGGTACGTACAGAGAAATTACGTGCATGCTTATGGTAAATACCAAACTCTGGCAGAGCATGTTATGCAATTCCAAAACAAAAACAAATACAATCCCTCTCTTCAGAGGGAGAGGGAGAGGGAGACATGGGGAGAGCTTTTGTATACGTGATTCTTGGGGGAGGTGTTGCTGCTGGCTATGCAGCCCTTGAATTCTCAAGAAGAGGAATCTCCCATGGTGATCTCTGCATCATCTCCGAAGAGCCTGTATTACTTTTTCTTCTCTTTTTTGCTCTTGTTTTTGGATTCAATTTTCATTATTTTCTCAATTCATGAACTTGTTTTGTTTCATATCTCTCTGTTTTTTTTTTTTTTTTTTACCCTTCATATTTTATTGGTGATTGCTTCTTAGTTCCATCGATGATTCGAATTCCTGTTCGTTGCCTGTAGTTTGCTGAATTGGGTTTGTTGTAGGAGATTATATGATGCTTGATTGAAAGAAATAGTGGTTTCTGTTCGATTCATAATCGGTGTATGTGTGGCCTAAAAATTCAAATTTCTGCCTGTTGCCTGTAATCTGGTGAATTGGATTTGCCGTAGGAGGTATCATGGATTCACGGAATTAGCAGTATTTTTTTTTTGCTCAATCCAGAAGCTTTGTGTGACCCAAAAAATTCAAAGTCCTGTCCATTGCCTACAATTGCTGAGTTGGGTTTGCTGTAGGTCTTATATGATGCTTGATTAAAAGAATTAGCAGTTTTTGCTCAGTCCAGAAGTGGTGCATGTGCGGCCCAAAAATTCAAATTCCTGTCTGTTGCCTGTAATTTTCTGAATTGGGTTTGCTGTAGGAGGCACTATTTGATTCGTGATTGAACAAATTGGCAGTTTTTGTTCAATCCAAAAACAGTGTGTTGTGGGCCACTTTTCGATGATCTAAGACATTCATATGGTGGGCCCCATCTTGGGTTGGACATGCATGGTTTGATCCGTGTGATTGGTAGATTGAAATGGGCAATTATGTCCAATGGCCCACTTTTAACAGATGCCAATGGGATCGCCTGGTGATGGGAGTAGAGGCTTTTAATGGGCTGAGAAAATTCCTCTATTAGAGATTGGATATTTCTTGTGAGAGAATGTACTGGATGAAGAAACAAAGGATGCTCAATCAGAAAAACATCACTCTTTTGCTCAGACCAGCAAATGACATCTCTCTTATTGGATGATTGTAGCCATCCAGTGGGTCGATTGAAAATGGGCAATTACATCCAATGGTCCACATTTAACAGATGGCCAAGTGGATCGTTAGGACATAGGAGGGTGGATTTTATGGGCAGAGCAGATTACTCGATTGGAAATTGGATACTTCCTCTTGTGAGAGAATGTAATGAATGAAGAAACAAACAATTGTCTACAAGCAAAACAATGTTCTTTTGCACATTTTGCAGCCCACAAATCATTCATATAGTGGGATGCACTATGGATGGGCCATGTTCAAAACCATCCACCGTTGGATATTCCTACCATTCAACTGCTGGATATTTTCCAATTGAATGTGAACTGTTGTTGTATGGTTTTATCAATTGACCTAGTTCAAGATGTATTCCATATGCAAACTACTTTATTTTTGCACATTCATGATTTTTATTCTTCTAAAAAAGAAAGTTTTGTTTTCTTGCAGGTTGTGCCTTATGAACGACCTGCATTGAGCAAAGGGTTTTTACTTCCAGAAGGTATATTTTTATTTCTTGGAATACATGTGATCAATTTTCAAAATAACACAACGATGGTTTATACTTAGGTCTCATTTTCTCTGCAACTGTAGCAATTTTATCCTCTCATTTCCAGAATATACAACTTGGTAGAACTAATAGAGACTTTTGTTTACTAGGTCCGATCGTACACACTGGTTTTAAGTCATAGAAAGTTACATTTATGGATTTCATTGAAATTGTTATATATTTCTCTCCCATTGTGGATACTATTTCTTTCTTTCTTTCTTGCCTGAACTGTGTGGCTGGTTGAAATGAGTCCGTATACAAAGAGTACATCGGGCTAAGCAAAACGAATTCCAATGCGAAGGACCTATTTCAAAAGTTCAAAACATATTTGCTAGGACTGAAGTATTTGGTAACGGTAACAGCTGGCCGTATGACCGTCACAATACGGGCTGTAATAGCCATTATGTATATATATATAACGGTCGTTTTTTTTTTTTTTTTAATTGGTCCCATATCACAGGCTCATTATGGGCCTTTAAAAAAATAAAAATAAAAAATCTTTTCTTTTCAAATCAGATGTGACAACCTTGTATCGTATGTAACATTACTATCGTAACCATTATGTAATGGCTGTTACGTAACCAATTTTGAATACCTTGGTTAGGATGCCTGCGATTTCATCTCTACTCTACACGGTGAAATGAAATGTTCAATAAATAGGACAAGTCACAAACTTCATTGAATTTATAGGCTGGATTTTGGATGCACAGTGAATTGAATCACAAACATATAGTTTAACAAAGAGGAAATGAAAAAAAGTTTGTGTTGCTTCCTTGTATCCATAATAAGGAAGTGGCCCTCAAATCGCAATCACACTTCTTTCTGGTCCAACTTAGAAGTAACATAAATGCAAATGGGACCCATTACCACAATCTGAATGTTAATGAAGGATATCTCAGTTCTCGAACATACCTATAAGCAAATCAACATGTTGGGATAAGATTTAGAAGCCCAACCAGTTTTGTTCTTAGAATGGTTTTCCACAATAGAACTCGTGGAAACAATACTTGGAGAAAGTCCAAATTTCTTCTAAAGGTTCTCCTAGAAACTCAGTGCCATCTCTAGACACCTGCAGTGCCCAAATAGCACAGGTTATCAATCGGTGAACCATCAAAATTAAGATTCCAGTACCCAGGCAGCAGACACTTCCACTCTGTTGTCCTGCTTCTTGTCTACACATTCTCCATCACTGCATTCTGGATTCCTTACTAATGCACCATCAAAACCTCTTCAAACTTGGATATTTGGAGAGCTCATTTGATGATTGTGTGTCTTATTAACCATCATCTCGATGAAGCTTCAGCACTGTCCTTTGTTTCCAAACCATAGGATTACACATGGAATTAACGATCAAGGGATTCTTCCTCTAACATCAAACGGACCATAACCTAACGCTCTAATAATCCAGCAGCGGAATCATGAAATGACCCAAAATGTCTAAACAATTATTTATTAGCTGTTTGCTATTTTTCGTTATATATAAATCAATTACGGGAATTTATTAAAAGAAAGTGCAAAATGTACATCTATCTGTTAAGACAATGGATAGTGGGACCCGGCGTGGATATAGACTCGGGGCACACCTTTTTTAGCAATTGCATCAGCAATAGAGCTTTGTCTCTTGGAACATGACTAAAGTTGACCGACATATGGTCCTAAACATTGGCAATACTATTTACAAGGAAAGCCCGCTTCTGCTGGGAAGGGCATTTTTTAGAGACCCAAGTCTACACATTCTTTGAATCAATCCTAAAAAACAAAGGAAAGGCATTCTTTGAGTCGCCATCATTAAAAGGTGTCTCAGAAATGATTCCTGAAAAGGGACATCCCTTCTATATTAGCCCCGAGCTCTGTGATCACAATCTCCAACTGGAATGCCAAATTAATGTCACTGTGATGGCCCCCAGTGGGAACTAAAATTACTCTTAAACTGGGAAATGTGGCCAGTTCTCTGATATGCTGTGATGCATATTCAATTGGTCACATGCCCTGACAATCTAATCCTGGTGTGTGTGTCATTTTCAAAAAATCTTTGCCTTTCTTCTGGACATTTTTGTATCGTGTTCCTCACTTTCTATTTGTAGGCTACAGATTCAAGGGTCAGGATCCACCCACCTGGGGTTTTGAGCATCCTCAGCTACTATAGGGCCCATCAGATCATAGGTCTGGAACCATGAATCACGTTCCCATTTTTAAAAACCTGACACAAGGCATCAGGATCCTGATATTCCTTGTCTATGTTATTCATATGTGTTTGAGTATTATAGCAATGCAAATGAACTGTTCCTTTTTTGCTTTCATGTGCATTATCTAATCTCAAGCATGTTTTCTATCAAACTGCGGGAGCTTACTCTGTTAATCTATGGTGATTTGCAGCTCCTGCACGGCTTCCATCATTTCATACTTGTGTAGGTGCCAGTGAAGAGAGGTTGACACCAAAATGGTACAGGGAACATGGTAATTGTTTATTATCGAGAATATATAGAATATTTTCCACATTTCTTTTTGGGTTAAGTTATTGATGACATGATCTTCCTACACGTGTCAAATGTGCATGAGATTGGAAGCGGTGATCATGTAGGCCTACCTTAGATGGGCCATATCTGAAAATTTGCACCAATTGGACACCCGCCCCTAACTCTCGGACAGAAAGAGAAAAATGGGTGGTCAAAAAGGAATTGTTCAACTTTTATTTTTTATTTTTTATTATTTAAATTATCATATTATCAACCATCCATTCTTTTCCCCAAATTTCTCCAATAGATTAGTTAGGGTTGTCCAATCAGAGGCTATGGCCCACCCAAAGTAGAGCCTGCTTAGTGATAGGGTCAATCATGTGTGTGTTTAGCATGTTCATGAAAAGCTGGTCACTAATGTGCTTGTAAACTGAATAAGAGGTTTTCATGGGAGGCTCGCCCCTTCTGTCCCAGCACTTATCTAATTAGTCCCACCATGGATGCCTACATGACAAAAATCCTGCTGATCGAATGTCCTCATCTTCTGTAGAGTTGTTGAAATCTAAAGCCAGTATCTCTGGTCATCAAGATATTTGCCATGTGTCCCATCCATAGTGGGCCCTTCTAGATGAACAGCCTGGATTACCAAATGGTGGAGGAAGCCTCCATAGCTTCTTCTTCTTTCTTTCTTTCTTCTTCTCCTTCTTCTTCTTCTTCTTCTTTTTTTTTTTTTTTGAGAATTAGCCTCCATAGCATTTCTCATACAATAACATCGAATTATACAAAAAATATGCAAATGGTAGTCCATGCAAGGGGGAATTTAAATAATTAGATCCCTACAATAGTCCTGCTGGTGCGGTAGGGCCCACGAGATGGAATGTCTTGATTTCTTTCATATCATTCACTTTATTTATCCTCGGTACGGTTTCTAACTCTGAATCTGGGTTTTCCTTTTTAGGAATCGAACTGGTTCTTGGAACTGGAGTAAAGTCTGCTGATTTGAGGCGGAAAACATTGTTGACAGCGACTGGAGAAACAATCAGCTATAAGATTCTCATCATAGCAACAGGTGCTCGGGTATTGAATCTAACTTTTCAATAATTAAAGAGCCCTTCTTAGGCTACTCGGTTGATTAGGATTAGAATCGTGCTGGCAGACATGCGTGCCTGCAGCTACTTTTTCAAGATCAGGGCAGTTTATCATCAGTTGGGCCCTACCATGCATTTGCACTTGGCACAAAGTTTAAAATGTTTGCTCATTAGCTGGGCTGCATATTACAGGGGAAAAAGAAAGCAAGAAAGAAAGAAATGGTTGGTTAAAATTCGACTAACAGTCCACATGCAACTTATAGGTTTTGCCCACCCATCTTATGGTGGACTGGCCTAATTCTTGGGCCATGGCACATGTGCCTGCAAGTAGAATTCTAGTACTACTTGCACAAGTAGCCTTTGCATGTCTCGCAATTAAAGTCCGTTTGCTTGCATCAGATAATGTTCATTGTTGATGATTTTGATGGGCCTTAACAGTAAAACTAAAAAATCTAAATGATAACATAAGACTCCATGCAGAGCGTAAAACATCTTTTGTAGAATCATATTGGCTGGGGCTGAAATGCAAGCACTTGTTGGTAGGCTTTGAAGCTTGAAGAATTTGGGGTGACGGGATCGGATGCTGAAAATGTATGTTATCTACGCAATTTGGCCGATGCCACCAGGCTCGTGGATGTGATGCAGTCATGTGTTGGTGGGAATGCTGTCGTCATTGGTGGCGGCTACATAGGCATGGAGTGTGCTGCGTCTTTGGTGATAAATAGAATCAATGTGACCATGGTCTTCCCAGAGGCGCATTGTAGTAAGTTTGATATATATTTTTTCCTCTTACATTTGATTCTTCAGCTGTCATCATAGGAAATATAAAATGTATGATTGAATGTTTGCTTGGCCCAATAAATTGGCCATGTGGAGCCTGCCTTTTGGTGAAAAAAAACCCACAGTGGATGGTTGATACCACGCAAGCATCCCCATTCCCCACCATCAGATGGTACAGAGTTCCTAACCATCTGTATGGCCCTTCATTAAATTTGGACGATTGATTGGATAGCTAGGGTCATCTGATAGGGGGAGGTATTAGAACATGTACCATCTGATGGTGGGGCTCAACAGATTAACGGCTTAGGTTACTGAAAGACGGGACCCAACCCATCTGTAACGGAAGAGCGCTGTTCTGTTTCTTTAGATCAGTAGCTTATAATAGTAAACTTTAGAACAGTGATGCCAGGAGAGGTTGCCTTTCTGAATGTTGCAAATACTGTTGGTTTCTCCAGTGGCCCGTTTATTTACGCCCAAGATCGCAGAGTACTATGAGGAATACTACAAGTCAAGGGGCGTGGAGTTCATTAAAGGAACCGTCTTGTCATCATTCGAAAATGATTCTGACGGGAAGGTAACTCATTTTAGCTGTTATAGTTATTTCATGATCCTTAGTCTAGTCAGTAGTGTATATACATTTTGATATGCATTTTGAAAGACGTATTTGTAACAACATTAAGATAATTTAGATATGTATGGAACATGCATGAGCTTTGCTAAGCCCACACCCATGGGCAATAAAGTTCATGTAAATGCCACATGTGTGCCAGCATGGCATGATTGGTCTGAGATCCAATCCATCCATCAGAACAGAACCACTGTATTGATACCCTAGCCCAAGAATCGGGTTGATCAACTGATCAGGTGGGCCACAGTTTGCAAAACAAATGTACAACCCTGAAAACTTTTTTTTAACCTTTCCACATGTTTCCGGTATTGGCGCCCGTGTGCTGATTGAACCAGACTTTATTTTTGGGAAAACATGTGCAAGATCGGACCAACCTGATGGACAGATTAGATCTCGCACATAAGTGCCATGCTGGCACTTGTGTGGCATATGTGCTTAGCAAAGCTCTAATACACACGTGAACATTTAAAATCATGAATTAAGCACATGTACATCTGTATGCATGCATGCATGCATATATGTCTTTATATATATGCATGTCTGCATGTGTGCGTGTCAGCCATACACGTGTACATCTAGATAGATTAATAATGTCCACTACCTGCTTATGACACCACACAATTTTAACTAAATCAGCCATTCTGGATATTTGTAAAAGAGGTCTTCAGTCCAACCGGGACGATAATTTACGGTCCACCCAGCTGATAACTTCTAATCTGTCATGTGCATGAGACATCTTATGTGCCCAATTGGTATCCCCACCTTGAGGATAACCTTGTATTGAAATCAGCCTGATCCACTCATGAGGTGGGCCACACCATAGAGGACATTGTATAGCTGCTATAGATAACAAAATACAAGTGCGACCCACCTGTTGAGTGGCTCGGGCAGAGTTTTGCACAAGGTTATCCTCTTTGTGGTGCTAACCTATTGGACGGGTTAGATGGTGCACACAGATGACAGGTTGAAGTTATCTGCCGGGGGGACTGTAACTTACTGTCCAACTGGTTGGATTTCAGACCTTCTCTTTGTAAATATTTATTGAAAATAAATGAGCAGACATATCACATACATAACATGGACACTCCAGATTTTAAGAAAAATATGCGTTGGCCAGATGGACAACCCAAGTGGTATGCATGTTGATATTGTCCTTAGGAGAACAGCTTATGGCTTGTTTGGATGCCACTATCATTTTTACCAGACAGATTAACAGTGTCTGAAAAATAGCTTTCAGGCTATTTAAATTACTGCCAGCCTGCACATGTGTGAATGCATGGCATGTGTTTGGGATCCAAACAATTTAACTGAAGCCTCTTCATCTGATACCTTGCCTCTGTGGTGCAATCAGGTTATCGAGTCAATGAGATCTCGACACCCGAATCGCAAAGAAATGGACAAGAGCACACCCACAAGAATACTTGAGTAGCAAGAGAGAAATAACTTTATTAATATCAAACTTGTTCTCTTACAATTCTTAAGAGAGCTCCCAACTTAGAAACCTCCTACCCCCCTCTTTATAGACCCTAAAGACAATCCATACGAATTTTAAATAAAAATCCCCTAACTATGAGATTGATTCAAGTCAGTCTATAATTTATTTAAGATTATAAAAATCTCACCAACAAAGATTTTGCTTAAAATAGCAAAAAGAAAGTCTGCTATACACCCCTCATGTCTTCAATCATATCTTCCACATCTGCCCCCTATCTTCTACAAATGGTATATGTGATCTCTGACATTTAGGCCCCAAATTTTGTAACAAACAGCCCAAAATTGGCCCTATGGTGGGCCCTGGGCGTACATCACTCTGCTGAAAAATCAGTCCTATCCAGTGTTCTGGTGGCACACAATGGTAGAAGAAATTTGAACCATAGGTCGGCATTCTGGCAGGTGATGGACAAAAATGGATTCAAATGGTTTTTCGGTGCGACTCAAACATAGCTTAATGCATATTTTTCTTGTTTCTCCATGTTAGTTATAGTTATTTTCTGTTTACATAGTCGTAATGCATTTATCCATCATAGATGCAATATTCCACGGCTTATGCATTTATGAACTAATATTCACATATTTGTTCAGCTTTGGAATATGATTCTGACATGTTAGTGTGGTTTGCAAGGCTCGATGTGATGCTCCAGTGCCAAATTGTAGTCTAGAGAAGAATCACATTCTTATCTCAATCATGATTTGGGTCGGAATAAAAGGGAAAACAAAAGCAGAATCGATGTGGGTTCTGTTTTCCTGTGCTGCCTCAAACACCAAGAGCATAATTTAGTAGGCTTGGGGAGACCCGTCAACCACATTTCTGTGCATGCCCAAATGCTACCCAAGTATATCCATGTAGATAGGGATGCAACTTGGGTTCAGGTAAAACCAGACCAAATTGATCCCACCTGACTCAGGGACTAATTGGGTTTGGTTGTCAAGGTCAAAGGGTCGGGTTCAGGTTGGAACCAACCTGATTTGAAATCTGGTTGGGTTCCGGTTGAGCAAATTCAGGTCAGGTTAGGTTGGGTTGTGACTAATCACATTTGTTTGATTGGGTCAGGTCGGACTGGGTTCAGTTTGAGCACCTTGGGTTGGAATTTGGGGTGGGGTGGGGTGGGGTGGGGTGGGGTGCAGGTGGGATCCACTTGTATCCGGGTTGAGTCAGCTTGGATTGACCCTCAACCCAACCCAACATGCTCAAGTTGCACCCCTACATGTAGATAAAGAGTTTCATGCTTATTCAGCTCTTGAAACTGTTTCACTCATATACTCTAAGACATTTCTGTTTATTTTCACCACTCCACAGGTGACGGCTGTGGTTCTCAGGGATGGGACCCGTCTGCCGACTGACATGGTCGTGGTAGGGATTGGCATCCGTGCAAACACAAGCCTGTTCGAGGGTCAGCTAACTATGGAGAAAGGGGGGATAAAAGTCAATGGGCGGTTGCAAACAAGCAACAGCTCTGTCTACGCTGTTGGAGACGTCGCGGCGTTTCCAGTCAAGCTCTTCGGTGAGGTCCGGAGGCTCGAGCACGTTGACTTGGCCCGCCAGTCGGCGAGGCATGCTGTGGCCGCAATCATGGCCCCAGACAAGACAGGCGACTTCGATTATCTACCGTTCTTTTACTCCAGAGTCTTTACATTGTCTTGGCAGTTCTTTGGGGACAATGTGGGTGAGGTGATCCACTATGGTGATTTTTCAGGTGGCCCATTTGGGGCGTATTGGGTAAATAACGGCCACGTTGTGGGTGCTTTTCTAGAGGGTGGGAACAAGGAGGAGTATGAGGCTATAGCCAAGGCCACCAAGCTCAAGCCATTGGTTACAGACATTGCAGAGCTCGAAAGGCAAGGGCTGGATTTCGCGATGTGGGCCAGCCGGCAACCGTCACCCACTGTACATGTTTCCACTTCTAGCTTCATTGTGGAGAAGCCAATGTATGCATGGCACGCGACAGCCGGAGTTGTCGTGGCCGCATCAATTGCGGCATTTGCTTATTGGTATGGGCGGCAACGCAAGAGGTGGTGATGAGAGCCTGCCAAAAGGTCGAGTTTGTATTATGGATGTTTTTGTAAGCATCAGATAGCTTTCATTCTCAGCCTTTGATTACTGGCTTAGTCATTCTTATGTGGAAGCACCTACACGTATGAAGATGATTGGAAGCATTTGACCATTTCAATGAACGGTCTTGATATTCTTACCTTCTTTGAGGTCTCTCTCTCTCTCTCTCTCTCTCTCTCTCTCCGGCGGTTTCTCAAGGGTTGAAACTCAGTGATGATGTCTCCTAACAAAGCTATGGCCTTTTCTCTTTATTTGGTACCATAGTTCTAAAACTCAGTGTCTTGACTCGAAATCTTGGCCGAGTCAACTCGACTTGACTTGATTAGATTTTGAACTGAGTCACTGTGAAACTCGATGGCGAGCCTGACTCAGTGAAATTCATCAAGTCGATTCAACATGACTCGAACCAAGTCACTGACTGAGTTGCAGGTTTTGAGTGGTGAGCTTTTTAATAAAGAAAATTGGATTCTGGGAACAATATTTGAACACAAGTCTTGAAAATGAGCACTGCTGTGTGCTTCTGAGAATTTTTTTCTTTTTACATATATATTAACTTCAGATCTCTACTATTACTTTTAAGCATTTCTCAACTTAATTATTAAATATCAACACCAATCCTCTAGCCTATAGTGACATATCTCTTTTCTCAGGAGAATTTTAAAATTTGAGGTTTTTCTTGGGATATTATTATGAAAATCTCACCAAATTAAATTAGGAGAGAGAGAGAGAGAGAGAGGAGAGAGAGAGAGAGAGAGAGAGAGAACACTCGTGTGCATCTTTGCACGTGTCATGGGTACAAAATCCGAACAGTCCATGTGATGCGGCACCCCATTAAACCCCAAGGACTAAATTTTAGCCTGATCCAAAACTCTGGTGGGCCATAGCAAAAGGAAAAATCAGGCTAAAAGTTGAGCCCTGGGGATTTCATGGGATGCCGCATCACGTGGACGGTTCGGATCTTGTGCCAATGACACGCTTGCAAAGGTACACACGAGTTCTCACTTAAAGAAAGAGGTGCCCAGGTGAGAGTAGTGGCCATCTTGCAGCAATCTGGACCGTTAATCTGGTAGGCTCACTGCAAGGTTAAAGACCAAAATCTCCTTACCAGTCATTTGTTTTGGACCTTTGGTCAACGATTGGCTGGCTGGGATTGTCTAATCGTGGTGAATTGGCTGAATTGTGCATACTGGGCCCAACATCAGCACCATCCAGATCCTAGAAAATGGGCCCAGATATACAGACGGCCTGAAACAAATCAGTGCCCATACAAGCTGACCATTATATATTTCTCATACAGGTTTTTCTAATCCCAGGATCAGGCACCATCCTCAGTCCTCATGATAACATCAGGGCAAATCATCAGGTGGGCCTCATTTCGTGGATGCTCTTGACCAAAATCAACCTGGTCCACTCATCTGGTGGACCACCGTAAGAAAGAAATAGACATCTAAGCTAAACATTATTGACAATCCAGTTCATTCGTACGTGGGCGGCTAGGGTTGTCTAAAGGCCGGGCCTGAATAGGTTTGGGCCAGAGTTTGAACGGTCAGGTATGGCCCATTGAATTGGGCTTCCTGGGCGATCCCAACCATTCAATCAGCGGATAGAAACAGACACTAATACTCTGGCCATAGATCTGTTCAGTACACAGATCTACGTCCTGGTTTGGATTGTATGACACTGGATCAGGTCGTAGGACATAGATCCAAACCAGCCCAGTGGGTCCCAAATGTGGGTCCACATTCGGATTCACGCCGGACCTGATCTGCGGCACAAGGAAGCATTTTCAGTCTTTTTCTGGTGTTCATTAAAATTTTAGATTGACCATCAGGCCCTTTTCAAGTACAGTAATAACTAATGTGATCTATTGGCATTTCAAAAAATTCAGGGATATTTCAGTTATTGGCTCACCCTCTTCTAAATAATACAAGTACACAATTCTCAAAATATGATTTACATACATCATAACGCATCCTAAGGCAGTGGTATGGGGGCCAACACTGTTCAAATCATATGTGGGCCCACTGACGTCAGCATAAATGGCTAACAGAGAAATCATATGTGGGCCCACTGACGTCAGCATAAATGGCTAACAGAGAAATTCAAATGGCCGGGTCGAAACGACAGACACAATCGTATATATTCCCGTTAACCAACTTCTCGGCGAGTCTTTGATTCTTAACCATTGCAAGCTGAAAAACAGGTTATTCAAGTTATGTTGAAAACTGTGAGAAATCTATTTCAGGCACACCCCACAAAGTAAAATAAGAAAAGAAAAATCATACCTTTAGAGCGTCGCATTTAAAATGAGCATTGAAGTTTGTATGAACAGAGCGACCCATTCCTTCCAAGATTATCTGAGTTCATGCAAAAATTAAGTAGAATAAGAGTATTACGATGTCTATAGCAAGATTCATTTGAATTGTCAAAGAAATGTAGTAATCAGATCAACTATGGAAAGAAGACATGAAGGCTGCGTTTGGATGCTCAATTTAACCAGATTGCAATTCATTCAATTCATTATAGACAAAGTAAACACCTTGTGTGAATGTGCCAGTGCAGACATTTGCAATTCTGTAGGTTTCAAGATGGACTTGAAAAAAATGTTAATCGTGTGAACCCCTTGTTAAGAATGTTGTGGTTATTGAATTGGATTATTGCAATTTAATTAGTTGGCCATCCAAACACGACCTAATGTTTATAGGATTTTGAGAATGTGAATGGTGTACCAGATCGGCATCTTTTGCAGCAGCAGCAAGCTCTGAGCTGACCTGTCGGAGGTCTATGCATGGACTTCCACATCCGTTCTCAACTACCATTAAAGGAACTGGAGCTGAGTTTTCTATAGAACCATCCTGAATATTTACCATCGCATCCACAAGTAGCCCTCCTGCTTCGGCAGCTTTGCGGAGGATATCGCAATGCTGTTGACGAGAAGAAAGACAAGCGATCAGAATATTCAGAAGAACAAAACCAAACAACTAAATTGTAAAGTTGCAACATTCTCATAAGATAAATGCTATTCCGACGTGCGTTTCATAGAGGTTCTATGAGCACATGGCAAACATGGGACTATTGATCTGGCATGCCTCCACATCATCAATGAGATATAGGCCAAAGATCGTAGCGATTGATCAAATCTGACCATCTGATGGATGTGAGCTTTTGCCCACTGAATATGGGCCTCATTCTTTTTTTTATCTTCTTTAAAAATTAAAAAATAAATAATAATAATAATAATAATAATAAATAACAGTAACACTCAACAGTTCCTTTCTGATGCAGGACAATTAACCACTTGCTCTAAAAGCTCGAACTGTTAGAGTATGGCGAATTAATCCCTTTATCTCATAGCCCAGGCCCCACATCGCATGGGTTAGGACCTCGGCCGAACCCCCTACGTGGGCCCCAAATCACATGGGCTGCCCACCCCGAGTGTGTCCCCGCATCTCACGGGCTACCTCACTCGAGCCTGGTGTGAAATGCGCATTAATCACCTCCGGTGAGGAGTCTCGAACACGATACCTCCTCCGTAGGCCGCACCCACCCGAGTGTGCCCCCGCATCCCACAAGCGACCCCACTCGAGCCCGGTGTGAAAATGCTCCTGCATTAATCACCCCCAGTGAGGAGTCTCGAACACGAGACCTCCTGCTCTGATACCAATTTGATGCAAGACAATTAACCACTTACTCTAAAAGCTCGAACTGTTAGAGTATGGCGAATTAATCCTTTTATCTCATAGCCCAGGCCCCACATCTCATGGGTTAGGACTTCGGCCGAACCCCTTCGTGGGCCCCAAATCACATGGGCCGCCCACCCCGAGTGTGTCCCCGCATCCCACGGGCTACCCCACTTGAGCCGGTGTGAAATGCGCATTACTCACCCCTGGTAAGGAGTCTCGAACACGAGACCTCCCCCGTGGGCCCCAAATCGCATGGGTCACCCACCCCGAGTGTGCCCCCGCATCCCACAAGCGACCCCACTCGAGCCCGTGTGAAAATGCTCCTGCATTAATCACCCCCAGTGAGGAGTCTCGAACACGAGACCTCCTGCTCTGATACCAATTTGATGCAAGACAATTAACCACTTACTCTAAAAGCTCGAACTGTTAGAGTATGGCGAATTAATCCTTTTATCTCATAGCCCAGGCCCCACATCTCATGGGTTAGGACTTCGGCCGAACCCCCTTCGTGGGCCCCAAATCACATGGGCCGCCCACCCCGAGTGTGTCCCCGCATCCCACGGGCTACCCCACTTGAGCCCGGTGTGAAATGCGCATTACTCACCCCTGGTAAGGAGTCTCGAACACGAGACCTCCCCCGTGGGCCCCAAATCGCATGGGTCACCCACCCCGAGTGTGCCCCTGCATCCAACAGGCGACCTCACTCGAGCCCAGTGTGAAAATGCCCCTGCATTACTTTCAAAGGGCACAAATCAGATGGCTATCACAATCTGATCACCTTGTTTTTTTTAAGGATATGGGTCAATGTTCCAAGTATCAGATACAATACAGCCATGTTGGCCCACCACCGAAATGTGATGCAGAGAGCCAATACAGCTCAATACGGGCCCCTTTTTATCATATTGGTTTCTGGAGGGGCAAATATGGTCCCCAAATCCAATATTAGAAACCATGAATGTGGCCCATCGATGCGGCCGTCAACGAATCAATTGTCCTATTCACCATACATGAGCATCATCTGCAAAATAACGAAGTATTGGTGTGCAATTCATGGAACTCCATGAAGGATGCACATCATAGCAGCATTCCTCTTATCAGAATACACAGAACACAGTAATTCATCAGTTCAACGATACGGATTTAGCTCAGTTACAAGATGAGAGAGAAACTGAGATTGTTTTTTATATTTAATTCAATTAATACCTTTGCAGCCTCAGCTACGATTTCAGGAATTTCCATTGCGGTCACATCATTTAGCGCAGGCAAGGAATTTGCGACAAGAACAACCTGCGAAAAACAGCCTCAGTTAATTTTCAATTAAAGTTCCATGGAATGCTTACCTATATATCAACTGCACTGGTTCTAGCACATGTTCTAGTTGCATTATGACAAGTGATGTATTTGAACCCATGCAACAAGAACGCGCTGCAATTGTTCTGTGAAAACATGTGTCCATGGAATCCATGGATTCCATGTTTTAATCCAATCTAAATTGGAGTTGAAGAATATAATATCAAAAGATTCTCTTCTTGAGACAAGTGATGGAATGTCCTACATTCCGGCTACAATAAATAGATAAATGGTTTTGGGATTTTGAAATTTGTGTTATCTGGCAGTGCATGTTCATCATCTTCTGACATTTTTTTTCTGGATAAGGTAACAAGAAAAAAAAAACTAAGTAACAAGAATAGAATTCACAGCAGTTTTCTAGTGATAATTCATCTGCTATGAACATATCTTTCGTCTTATGATAGCTCACAACATTCAATGGCACTTAGATGAGCTTTGTTAAAGCCCGCAACCACAGTTCTCCACATGCAACTCCATGCATGGACATATTCGAACTTTACATGTATGCAATGCCCAAGCTGTGCATCAGTTGGGTCCCACCATGTAGATGACCTGGCATAAACATATATGCAGCTCTACCCATTGGGTAGGCCATGTGGGTATAGAGACACTGGCCGGTTTAAAAAACCGCTTATGGTCCACATTCCACATGCACGTGGGCTAGCCCAAAAAATTGCACTATACTATTTTTTCGGGCCAGGTCATCTACATGGTGGGGTCCGCCCAAAGCATCCCTCTAATGTCCTACGCTCATGCCAGGGTGGCATGTGGTCATAGCAATATGCCTCTTTAGAAATAAGAGATATCTACATATGCCCATCAGTTAGTGTACAAACACCCTCACCTCAGTCCCCCGACGAAGGAGTTCACGTGCCAGTGGAAGCATCCCAAGAACAATATCAGCACCCGAGTTGTCTACGAAGAGCAGCGCTCTTTTATGTGGTTTAGGCTTCTTGTCTCCCGAACCCAACATCATTTCCTTGAAAGCATCAAAATCATCCACCTGAAAGCACAGAGCATGTGTAATATTCGGTTATCAACGGTTTCTACAAGCAGATTCAACTCTCAAATCTATCGTGATTTTCTCTTTGTATGATTATCTTAACTTACCCGCCAAGGTCGTTGCATCTTCTTGCGACTCATTCGATATATTTCAATGATAGTTCCTTTATGGTAAAGATCCACACAAGCGCGGGATCCCCAATCAAAGATATTTGCGGCAAGGACACCTTCAATAAGAGCAAGCAGTCTTGTCTCCTACAAAATAAAGGTCTTGTCATAACCACAGATAATCTAGGAAACAACTACTATCCACTCCAGGGCATCAAATTAGTTAGTATAATGTTTGGAATCATCTTCATAAACAGTATCTGATATCAAACACAAGTTCCCTTAGACTGCATTTAGATGCGTAGACGAACTCATTTTAAGAGGAAATGGCAAATTTAAAATGTTAGGTTGATTTGTGGAGTGTGCCAGCATGGACCACTTGTTCAAAGCATGTGCCCCTCATCAGGTCACTTCCACCATGAAACATGCCCATGCCCAAAGATCAGGCTGGCCCACTCGTCGGGTGGGTCACATGCATGTGAGAAAATCAGTGCCTAGAAAAATACGACTAAAGGTTTATGTTCAAGTTACACATGTAGCATGCCTAACAAGTGGATCAGCTTATTTTTGGGCAAAGGAGATCTATACAGTGGGAAACACCCGATGAGTGGTTCAGCTATTGCACACGTGTGCCATGTTGGCTCTTTTTTCATGAATCACCTCTTCGATCTTACTTCATGAGAATCGCCTCAGCATTTCTCAGAAAGGAATCATATTTCCTCATATTGGTAATGACGAAGTAGACCTCAAATTACAGTTACGTTTCTTTCACACCCAACATGAAAGTACCCCAATAGAAATTTGAAGCAACCGTGAATGAAGCAATAACGGCAATTCAATTTGAAGCAACTGTAAATGAAGCAATGACTTATGTACGCTACGTTATGTATGATAAGTTACGTATGCTAGGTTATGAAACTACGGTTTGGTTATTTCCACTTGATTAGAGCAATAATGGCAATTCAATATGATAGTGCTGTATCCAATAGTTGTACAGAAATTCAGATGGACCACATGGAATAGTTGTATAGAATCCAAACTGATCAAATCTATGAAGCATAACTGAAAATTTCTCTGAGAAGACAATATTAAACATCTGATTTTTCCCTTTATATCTGAACGACTCATTTACTCATAAAGATCCATTTGGTAGGCATAAATGGATGGTTAGGATTGATAGATTGGAGTGATTGTAGATATATGCTCCATCCATAATGGACCCACAATATTGATGGTTTGGATGGCCAGTGCCAAATGGGAGAGGATGAGTCACCACCATCTTTTAATGGTGCAAAACTAACACAGTGGTTTAGCCCTTCAAGGTGAAGTCATTCCCCCCCCATGGCACTTCATTGGCAAAAGTCATGCCCTCGGCATACCTAAGTTAGGTGCGCTAAAGGTCCTTTACTGTTTCTAGGAAAGACATTTTAAAACAAAATCAGGATTTGGGAGAAGAAGAGGATGCAAGGATGTCATGATTCCACATACCTCACTCATGCCATCAAGTTCCATCAGAAGGTCGTGCAAAACAGCAAGAGATGCCTCATTTTCCCTATTGTGTCCACACAAGGGTCAAGGAAGTCAGAACATGTGAATGCAACAGATGGTCCAATTCCAATGCCGGGTCATGGGACCATGCCCAACATATATAAATGCAAATACCCAAATAAATGCATTACAGCATTTGGAAATTCATTTCTAGAAAGGTGCATCCAAGATTAGGGAATGTCATAACTACAACAAAGAGCATGGGTCTACATTAAAGACATTTATGAAAGTATCTGATTATGGCCCGGCCTTGCCCATGCACATTTTGAAAGTAAACCAGAATGAGAATGGACGGAATGTGAGGCCTGGCATGTTCACACTCTGTAGAAGCAGTGGGATAAATGAAGATGACAGGTCAGACCTGTTATTATCCCATCCTCCTTTGAGGCATCCATCTGCATTTGGTGGGCATTCCATACGGACCATAACATACCAACTTTCTTGAAGATGAAATCTAACATGATGGACTAGAAACCAATTGAATGCGTTAGAAAAAACAAACAAAGAGTAGAAAGGAAGAATCAAGATTTTTCTTTTTGTGCTTCTTTTTAATCAACTTTCTTAAATCACTAAATATATATAATAAAAAAAACAGCATGTTATGAGACTAAGAACTGGGCATCATGTGCACGTAGAAGTCGAACACTGGTCAATCCTTTTCAACCACCCATTCTTTTCCTGCATGTGCAGCCCGCATGATGGCTGGATCAGCCTGATTGTGTTACCATGATACAAACAGGATGGGGCCACCTCATGAATAGCATGGATCCCACATGTGCCACATTGGCACATACTGCGAATCCTATTCTTGTGAGTAGTAGCATCACACATACCATGTTAAAAACATTTGCAATGTCCACCCAATTCTCGACAATGTATCTAGATTTAGAAGGCAGGTTAAAAAAAGAAAAAAAAAAAAAAAAAAAAAAAAAGCACAGAAATGTAATGTATGACATGCTTACCTCTGTTTGATGCTTCTATACGCATCCACAAACTGGAACTCTCTCAAGCACTCTTCCCTTAGCTCCAAAAGATTGGCCAGGCCTAACTTACCATAAGCAGCAGGCTCTTCCATCAACCTATATAAACATAGCCCATACATGTAGATTAGAAAACAGGAAACCTTCTGAAAAGAAATTCACTAACTAATCGGACTGAGTACATTTCTTAAAATACATGTAACTATTAGACAAGGGGTCCATGACAGTAGAGGTTTTCTTTCACAAGTTCAACATTAGAGCTTTGCTAAGCTCACACGCGAGTGGAATAAAGATCATGTACACACCACATGTGTGCCAGCATGGCATGATAGGTCCAACATCCAATCCATCCATCAGAAGGCACCACTATATTGACGCCCTAGCCCAGAATCAGATTGATCTAATGGTCAGGTGGGCCACTGTCTGAAAAACAAATGTACAGCTCCGAAAAATTAGGCTGAAAATTCTAATCCATCCACCTGTTTCAACATTGGGGCACGCATGCTGAGTGGACCACATTTATTTTTGGAAAACATCTAGAACGTTGGACTGACCTGATGGATGGATTGGATCTCACACCTGTGCCATGCTAGCACGTGTGGTGTGTACATGAGCTTTATTCTACAACCGTGTGCGCTTGGAAAAGCTCTCAACATTATAACTTTTTCTGGGGAGAAAAAACATGGGCATTCAACGGGTATGAAAACTACCTTGCCAAATGAGCAGAAAATGCATGAGCAAATGCATCGCCTCTTCTTTTAGCATCATCAGTCCCACCTTCACTAGCTACTGCCTGTGATGCATGCATGAATGCGACATAAGTAGGGTTACACTATAACGAATTATCTCTGTGTCCGTCATCCAGATGGTCATGAAATGGATATAAGCTAGATATTGAGATAGATCAAAAAAAAAGAAACGGAGAAAACAAACAATGTTCAGTCAGGCAATTGCTCAGCTTAACCAAATCTTTCATATTGTGGGGACCATGGTGGATGGGATCGCCCAAAAAAATCTCCAATCAGATTACCCTAACCATCCAATTTGGCTCTCATCAAATGTGAACCATTGGTTGTAAACGTCCATTTTCACCCAATGAATGGAATCATCCGATGGGGAAGAGGCATCACCCGTTTATGATGGACCCCACCAGATCAATGTTACATTTACCAAAACATTGGACCCACCTACACCATTGCTGGATCAAAAAAACAAATGCCGTTTGTTCAACCGAGAATCATATAATACATCTAGGAAATGTTTGTCTTCCATGCAAACATAGTTGTCCAAGATTTAGATAGCAAATCAAAGTATCATGAACTCTATTTAAGTTGGTTGCAAAATTTTCCTGGCAGTGGTTTGGGCATCCATAGAGAAGTCATGAACTCTAAGAAATCTTGCAAATACCTGTCACATATGCCACCATTATATGGGTGTTAAAGTCCCTTGATATACATTGCTTGAGCTTTTGGAGAAAGTGGTCGTTTGACATGGTATCAGAGCTTTTTCTGACCCAAATTCTCCTTCAATAGTTCCCCTTTCTTCTTCCCAACAATACTCAACCTCTTCTTTGCAGCGTCTGACCTTGAAATCGATCAGATTTCATTATTTTTCTCTCAGAAGGATGGTGAAAGAGAGATAAAATCTCCATCATCATCCTACAAATGGCATTCTAGCATCATAGCCTTACCGGAAGGATTTTTTTTTTTTTCCATCAAAAGTTCTCTCCGGAAGCATCACTCACCAAAGAAGTCTCGATCGACCCCAGATCCGGCCGGAAATCCTCTTAGATCTGATTTCTGGCATCAAATCTGCACAAGACTCAGTCCAACACCTTCAGATCTTGCCGGAATCGACCTCCCGCACCTCCCATGATGCAAGACATGAAAATTAGATATGATGTGCAAGATTTCAGGCTTTAGATCATAATAATTTAGAAACAATCACAATAATTCTATATCCCACATAAAGTCGAGCATTTAACGAGGGGAATCTACGAGGGTCCAAGCCTACACAGGTTAGGGATGAATCAATTAAAAATTATAAACCAAACAATGCTCAAAAGATAGTAGATTCATCAACACACATGCAAAAGATTATTTCCCAATCCAAGGGATTCTCACGTTTCAATTCAGGAAAATTTAGGGTTTCAAAAGTGGAATAGAACTTGGGGATTTGAGATGATCTAAGGTTAGGGTTATGGAAACAAGGCGAGTGAAATAGAGACGAGAGAGAACCTGTGATTAGCCCGCATGTGTGGACAGCAAACTGGTCTGACACACGTGTGTGGATGGCGGCCCGCACGTGTGTGGGGCCCACGAATCTGGAATCGGTCAGTTAGGGCCTGGTTGGCCAGGGATGGGCCACCTTGCCTCCAAATTTCAGGCCAAACGGATGATCGGTTTGAACACGGTGCTACGCTAAAGTTTCAGCCCTCCTGCAGGACCAGATTCTGAAAATATGCCGTAGGGGAAAGATTAGCTGCAAACGTGAGTGAATTTGATGAGGGGATAGTTGTAGGAGATGAGGAATATGGAGGTTAGGAGATGGGAGCGATTTGAGATGGGTGTGACTTCGCACCACGGTACTTAGCCCTTCGAAGAAGGGAGGGTTTCACACCCAATTAAGTTTCCACAACTCAGAGAATTAGAGAAGCGAAAAAACAAAGAATTTTATTAATCATCTTTAATGAAAAAAACCCTCCAAGGGGCTGTCTATTTATAAGAAAAACCTATACCCCAAAAACTGCACCATGTGCGCATACTATTACTTAAAGACGAAGTAATAAAAAATAACAACTAATCAATGCAATCTAAACCATTCATGATGTTCTTAATAACGGTAATAAGCAAAACTCAAAGTCCTAGGTCACCTAGGGTAGTGAGCCATGATCATGAGATCCACATGATGATTGGATCCACCCCAAGGAACTAAGACACAATCCTCTAACTAGGAGGCCCTCCATGGATGTTGTCATCGATCCAGATCGAAGGCGGGGCCCTCCTCCTTGCGTACGTGCGTAAGGGGGGCGTGCGTGTGCGCGAGATGTCCCCATAAACTTTCTTCGGCTGCGAAGATTTCGCCACTGGCAAAACAAAACTCCTGAACCGCTCCAAGATGTCAGGATCAAATCTATAAAGCTCCTCCTTAGTGAGCCACGTATTGTCTGAAGATAAGCGTGACTTCCACTTGACCAGGAACTTTTGAAATTCTTCGTCTGACGTCAATATTATCTGATGGTCCAGAA
Organism: Magnolia officinalis; assembly: GCA_021015155.1. Lineage (NCBI taxonomy): Eukaryota > Viridiplantae > Streptophyta > Magnoliopsida > Magnoliales > Magnoliaceae > Magnolia > Magnolia officinalis. The sequence continues at coordinate 109,913,735 of JAJHSJ010000004.1, forward strand.
TATCCTCTATCTCCTCTCTGGGTTTGGGAAGGGTAGGTATGGGAGGTAGAGGCTGGGAAGATAGGTAGGGAGGGGGCCATGGATCAAAGGAAAGGTCTAGGAATCAGGATGGTTAGGTGACAGGCCGAACAATGTATCAGTGGTCCCCTGAAATGCAACTAGATCCTCCACATTGAATGTGAAACTAATTCTCATTGAAGGTGGAAGATCTACCATATACGCATTGAGACCGTTTCGTTTTATAATTTTAAATGGTCCAGTGCTACGCGCGTGTAGTTTATGAACGGCTCCCTGAGGGTACCGCTCTAGCATTTAGTAGTTTATATTGAATTTCTTGAATCGTTTATGTTGGTCAGCAGAAATTTTGTAATGTTCATTACTAATATTGATCTTTCGTTTGATTTCTTGATGCAATGAATGAATGTGATATACAAAGGACTGCAACTTTGATGGCCTATGGGACAGGGACATGGGGATAAGATCAATAAGCTTCCTAGGTTTATAACCAGTAACGATTTCAAAAGGACTTGAACCTGTGATCTATTGACAGAACTATTAAATGCAAACTCGGCGATAAGTAGTGCAATGTCCCACGTCCTAGTGTGCTCCCCCACTAAACACCTGAGCAAATTTCCTAGACTCCTATTGACCACCTCAGACAGGTTCGGTATAGTCGCCCCAGGGACTAAATCAATGGCGTGCTGTATATCCCTCATAGGGGGAAGCTCATCCGGTAGATCATCGGGAAAGACATTACGAAACTCATTCACTACCGGAATGGCCTCAGTGGGTAACTCTACACTAGCCTCTGGTGCACTTTCCCTAGCCATAAGGGCGTACACGGACTCAGTCTCTCGCTCAAAGTCTTTGGTATTTAGAATATGGAGAGGCTTAGACTTGGACTTCAATTCTTCAACCAATCTCAAGTGATAAGAGAAAAAGATGTATTTTTCCTTAAGAGTTTCTTTCATTTCTTCCCAATGGACTTTTGGGGGTTCCCTCAACCTCTCTTTCTTTCGCTCCACAGTAGCCCAAAACCTCTTTGCTTGGTCCATAAGCTTCATCTTGGCAAATTGGACTCGACGAGCATCCGACATACCACTCAAAATAGTGCTCCATATCCACCAACAAATCTAGAAAAGCTTTAGGACCCAAGTGGCCATTAAACGTAGGGGCCTCTACTCTAACTCTTTTGAGGAATTGTGCGTTTAGGTCATAATGATCATGATGCCCCTCGCGGGGTGGGTGCACGGGTACGCGCCCATGTCTATTTCTTTGGCCACCCCCATTCCCTTGTCTATCTTCCTGACCACCTGCCTGAGATTGGGCATCTTCCCCAATGGCGGGGTTTGCCCAGGCGGAGGTCTCAAGTTGGGTAACGCACACATTAAGCTGATCCCAGCATTGGTCAATACGTTGTTCCAAGCGCCTACCCAAAGACTCAAACTGTCAGCTTATGTTTCCATTAACTCTTGTAATTGCTCCGTGTTTAGTGCAGGGTGCAACCCAACGTGTGGGCATACAACTACCCACTCAACTCAAAGGTCCTCTAATGCAACTATATGCGTCTAAATGGGACTAAATGCTCCTATAGGACTTTATATGAGGAAACTACGTAACGCTCCTAAAATTCCAACAACATAACTATCCAAACAGTTTGTTAACAGAAAATTCAACAATGAAAATTGGGAAATTTCTGACAATAGAAAATTCAGCAGTCTACATTGTGAATGATGGGTCCTAAACAGCCCTATATGATGAAATTTAATGCAAAATAAACGCGAGTAGACTAAACCCTAAACATGCAATGCAATCCCTTATGAAAAACCTAAGCTTTGATACCAAATTTGATGGAGGACACGAAAATTAAACATGAGATACAATGATGGGATCCACATGATGATCGGGTCCACCCCAAGGAACCAAAACACAGTCCTCTAACTAGGAGGCCCTTCATTGATGTCGTCATCGATCCAGATGGAAGGTGGGGCCCTCCTCCTTGCGTACGTGCGTAAGGGGGGCGTGCGTGTGCACGAGATGTCTCCATCATCCCAACTCACCAGAAATCGCTTTTGGACTGATTTTCGACGCCGGATCTTGCTGGTGCTTACTTCTACAACGTCGATTCTCGCCAGAATCCCCTCCAGACACATCCAGCGTCACCGAAATCACCCCCGGTTCTCTCTAGGGGCATCAGATCTGACTCTAAACCACTTTAAATGTGTCAAGCCTAGCCAGGAACCCTTCCAGTGGCTTTGGACCTCCCCGAAAATCACTCCAGAGGTGATGGAACTCACCAGAACTCACTAGACTTCATCGAAAAGCCCTCCGGGGCTAGTGGATCTCACCGAAAACACCTTTAGACCTGCCGGAAACCCCTCCAGGGTCTGTTTTTCGCACGAGATTTGCCCGTTGAGTCATCTAAGGCTACCAGATCTAGATGGAAGTGTCTTATGGGCCACCTTTTGAACTCTGATTCTTCGTCTAAACTTTATTCAACCACCTAGACCTCCGTTATAAATTGAGAAGTGCTTTTTCCTTCTTGGTATTCCTTTTTCTTTTCCTTTTTATTAAATGGGAGAAAATAAATAAGACTAGATCCCATTTGGACATATTGATAGCCCTAGTCTTACTATCACCATAGTAAAACCAGATGACACAAATTACTTGGAGTGGTCTTAAGTGGCCCGAATGTACATTAGAGCTCGGAAAAGACTAGGATGCATTATAGGAGCCAAGAAACAACCCAATCGGGATGATCCCACCTATAAGGAATGAGAAAGTAAAAATTGGCTTGTGATGTCTTGGTTGCTAAATTCAATGTAACTCAGTATTACTCGAGGCCTTTATCTCTTGAAAACTGCAAAGGATATATGAGAAAAAGTTGCCAAAATGTACTCCCATCAGGAAGACTTAACCCATCTTTATCAACTTCACACAAAAATTAACAATCTCAAACAGGGTGATGGAACTGTAAAAGAATATTTCGCTAACTTTAAAATAAAAATAAAAATGAGAAGAACTGGACAACTGTTAGACAACTATTCTAAAGTTGGAAGATCTGAAAAATCATGTGGATCTTTAAATTCATTGCTGGTCTTCGTTTGGATTTTGAACCTCAATGTATATGGATTCTTGGTAGAGAATCTCTTCCTACCCTCAAATCCATATATAATTACATACGCACAGAGGCTCAACATTGTGGATAAAGACAAACTTAAATGCACGCATTGTGGAAAAAGAAGACATTTAAAGGAATTTGTTGGGCTCTTTATCTTCACCTTTGGCCAAAGGACGTCGAAACAAAGTCTTCTGCCAATATAAGTGTCATAGATGAAACTTCGAGCTATGGTGCACCAGATCCGAGGGATAAAACTATTAGTGAGCTACAACAACAAGTGGTAGCCCTTCAAACCTCAATCTCCGTTGTTGACCAAATAGGGAAGCCAGGTACATCTGCAACTGCAAACCACGTGTCTCAGACATCCTGGATCATAGATTCGGGAGCATCTGATCATATGACGGGTATAGCCAATGGTTACACTTCCTACTCCCATCTCTAGTAATATTAGATTGGCTAATGATTCCCTCTCTAAAGCTCTCAGAAAGGGAACCTTATGTCTTTTTTATTCCTTACCCATCTCTTCCGTTGTCCAAGTTCCATATTTTTCATCTAACCTTTTTTCTGTAAGCTCCTTAACCAAACAACTAAATTGTTCTGTTACTTTTTTATCTGTCTTATTGTGTTATCCAAGATCTGGTAACGAAGAAGACGATTGGTGGTGGTCATGAAGATCAGGGGCTTTACCTTCTCAACTAAGAACAATCTTGCTCTGCTCATGTCTCTGCTTCTATCATTGAGAATAAAAATCGGGTGACCCTTTGGCACACCCATTTAGTTATCTATCTTTGCAATCATTATGTCTTTTATTTCTTGGAAAGTTTAATAAAAGTGAGAACATACAATGTGAAACTCATCAGTTATCCAAGCACTGTCGACCTACTTTTCCCTTGAGTAACACAAAAACATTACATCCATTTCAACTAATTCACTCTGATGTATGGGGATCTGCTCTGATCTCTTTATTTGGTTTCAAGTATTTACCATCATTTATTGATGACTTCTCACGATATACATGGATTTATCTTCTAAAAAGTCGTGATGAGGTCTCATCAATTATCAAGATGTTTCATCAAATGGTTTCTACTCAATACAATGACAAAATTAAAATCTTTCAATCTGACAAGGAGTGGTTGAGTGAAAAAATGGGCACTGGTTAGAGGTTACTCGGTCATTATTGCTCGGCATGTTATTTCCAAAAGTATATTGGGATGAAGCCATTCTTCTTTCCGCATATATAATTAATCAAACTCCGATTAATGTGCTCAAGGGAGACTACCCATTACAAATTTTACAAACTCATGCATCTCTATTTGTCCTTTCACCAAAAGTGTTTGGGTGTTGTTGTTTTGTCCATATTCTTGGACCATCTCGCACAAAGCTAGGACCACAATCAATTAAATGTGTGTTCCCAGGGTACTCAAACTCTCAGAAAGGTTACAAGTGTTATTGTCCTATTAATCGAAAAGGAACGTTTCTAAGGATGTTACATTCTTTGAAAATGTGCCTTATTTTAATTCACGCGAAAGTACAACTCTTGCACCCTTTCCTCTTCCTGTTATAGGTGAATCCCAACTTGTAGATGAACTGTGCTCTACTAAATCTAGAGAACTCAAAGTCTACTCGATGTAAGAAGACCCCCACTCTTTCCAAGAACCACCACTCCTCAAGGTTCGAACCAGAACTTGTGGATCTCCCAATTGCTCTTCGCAAAGGAACCGGGTCATGCACAAATCATCCCATTAGTAATTTTGTATCTTACAAAAATTTATCTCTCTTACCAATCATACCTTTCCTCTATATCATCTATCACTATCCTACCAAGGTTGCGGATGCACTTGACAACCCTAAATGGAAATCAACTATGGAAGAAGAGATGACTACCCTGGAAAAACAAAAAACTTGGGAATTAGTCTCTCTTCCACCTGACAAACATATTGTTGGATGCAAATGGGTATTTACTGTTAAATACAAGGCTGATAGTTCAATAGATGGATACAAAGCACGGCTAATTGCCAAGGGATTTGCTCAAAAGCATGGTGAATATTACGATGAAACATTTGCCCCAGTAGCCAAATTGAACTATGTTTCAATCCTATTGTCTATTGTCATCAATTGTCAATGGCCTCTATATCAACTAGATGTTAAAAACGCATTTCTACATGGCGATCTTCATGATGAGATATATAAGGCCCTTCCTCCCAATTTTCAGCTTAAGGGGGAGACTCGCAAAGTTTGTCGTCTTCGAAAAGTTCTGTACGGCCTCAAACAGTCTCCTCGGGCTTGGTTTGAAAAGCTTGGCAATACAATTACCAACATTGGATTTAAAAGAAGCACCTTTGATCACTCTGTGTTTGTTAAACACAAGGATGGTTACATGACAATTCTTGTTGTATATGTTGATGATATCATTTTGACTGGCTCGAGCATTACTACGATAGACAATGCAAGAAATTCCTGGCCTCGCCATTTCAGATGAAAGATTTAGGGATGCTGAAGTAGTTCTTCATAATTGAAGTAGCTCGCTCAAAACGAGGAATCTTCTCATCCCAACGTGAGTACGTGCTTGATCTGCTAACTGTGGTAGGTTTACTTGGTGCTTGCTCGGTTGACATACCTATTGAGGTAAATCACAAGTCATGAGAGAATTAGACAAAATTGATAATTCAGGCATGTGTCGTCGTTTAGTGGGTCATCTAATTTATCTCAGCTTTACTCGACCAGACATCACGTATGTTGTTGGAATTGTAAGCCTTATGCAATGACCTTGCCGGCATCGTCTTGAACCAGTTTATTGAATCCTTCATGACTTAAAAGTTGCACCTAGTTGTGGTCTTCTCTACTCAAATCATAGTCACTTGAATATTAGCAGGTTCTGCGATGTTGACTAGGCTGACTCCTCCTCTGATCGACGTTCCACTACAGGATATTGCACATTCATAGGAGGAAACCTAGTTACTTGAAAAAGCAAGAAGCAATCTGTTGTTGCCCGTTCCTCTGCCAAGGCTGAATACCGTGCAATGGCCCATGGTGCTTGTGAAATTATGGGTGAAAGTTATTCTTCAAGACATGGGATTCACAACGTCTTCTTCGATTCCAATACATTACGACAATCAAGCGGCCATCCATATTGCAAATAATCCGGTCTTCCATGAGCGCACAAAGCACATTGAAGGTGACTGTCACTTCATTAGAGAAAAACTGACCGCCGATCTTCTACATACTCGTTTTGTTCATTCAGAAGATCAGTTAGCAGATGTCTTTACCAAAGCCATGTCTACAGTGCATCTCAAGAGCATCAGTGTCAAGCTTGGCATGAACGGTATTCATGCTCTAGCTTGAGGGGGAGTGTTAGTGTGCAAAGGTGTGTGTACACCTAAGGAGTACAAAACACCAATGGTGTACACAAACCTTAATGCACCTATAGTGTATAGTATGAAGAGATTTAGCTTAAGTTTTTTAAATTGTATTTAGCCTCTATATGCTTAACTATCCTTATCGTAATCTAATTAGGATTATAGTAGAATTAAGGTTATAAATAAAGTATTAAGGAAAGATTGTACGAAATGGGTAAAAACAATAAAAGTAAAAAAATCATGAATACATTAGCTATATCACACACACTGAGCAAATAACTTGTTTATTTCTGTACGCATGACATATCACAATTTCAACATCTACAAGGGTATAATTCCATTGATTTGAACTGATAAAAATGACTTGCTTCAAGAACTTATTAATTTTCTTAATGATGGGCACATATCAACTTCGCCTTTCATTGTCATCATAGTAAAAGTAAAAACAATGCCGCTCAAGCATGGATTTAAGCAGCGGTGTCAGATTACGACTTGCCCGGGGATCGTAACTAGCATGACTTGCCTGAATCAGTCCTATATCTGTGAGGTGTCTTGTTCTGTTCAGACAGAAACCGATACAACTCGGGCGATATTGAACAATTTTTCAAAGCATGTGCTCAAGTGATGATAGATATATAAGAAACCCTAAAATAAGAGATTTCTTTTAGAGAATTAAATTTTTTTATTTTTTTTTAAAAAAAAAACGTGCTGGGAGATGGATGGGAGAATTGGATGATGTCTTGGGAAAATACATTAAGAGATGGATGCCTACCTTATCAACAAGGTCGGGCATATGCTCCGATAGCACGGTGAACCAATAGCTACAGCAAAATACAGTTTGCAAGTAAGCTAAGGACAGAAAGAGTTCAATGATCAATGTAAGAGGGTAACCAGAATGAACAACATAATTTGAAAAGCTAAGGGAGAGATTCTCCTAACGGGCAGCAATCCAACATTTAACTTACTCAAGCTCGCCATGATCTGAAAGATCGATCGTGTTGGGTTCGTACCTGTAGACATTTAATTATAACATGAGAGATATAACCAAGCATTTTTATACTTTGAAATTAACTGGAACAAGTTCATACACCAGGAGAAATAGTCATTTATTGCTTGTAAACTGAAACATAGTCCACCATGAGGAAACTATATAATAGAAGTATGGCAAAGTAGCTGTTTCTCTTCTCTAAACCACCTTGTTAAAACATGCAAAGAGCAGGGGCATCATAAAATGGTCAGCCTGAATTACCAGCATTTTCATTTGACCAAGGATTCAAACAGGTGGACCCATCTTTCAACAATCCAGAATTTCAGATCATTTGCTTGGTGAGCCACACCATGGATGGTCAATACTAAAATCTCCTCCAAACAATCCCAGCTATCCGATTGGTGAACTTTTGTCATTGCATATGACCTTTGGGTATATTTTCTTTCTAACCATCCATTTGCAATCCAATCACGGATGGCCAGGGCTAACCAATTGGTGAACTTTTGTCATTGAATTTGACCTTCCATCTGCAATCCAATCATAGATGGCCAGGACTATCTGATCAGTGAACTCATTGCACATGACTTTTCCTTATATTTTCTTTCTTACCACCATTTGCAAGCCAATTATCAGATGGCTAGGACCATCTGGTAAGGAATTTCAGTGAACAGACGAATCACATGGATCAAAAGGCGGCCACCCGTACAGACTGTTGAATAGGCTGGAAAGGCAATCTTACATGAAGTACCCACATGGCACAACCCCATTGTACAATTTCTGCATCTCTTCCTGTCACATAACTACAAACCATGTCCTAGATTTGGTATCACTAAAATACTACTTATATGACGAAAAGCTTGCAAACTATTACTCAAAAACTAAGTACCAATAGCATACAAAAAACATACATACGTCTTTGGGTCTGCCAGCAATGGAAACACCTCCAACGTGGGTTCCAGATGAAGGACACCAACATTCAAAGTAGCGCTTGCATCAGAACGTAAAGAGTCTCCCCTGGAAGAGGGTTGTTCAAATCCTCCAACACCAGTGGTTCCGGGTGGGGACATTGGCACAGGAGCAGTAATCTCGGTACCTTTCTGCACAAACTTCTCCATCCATGATATCTGCGTACAATGTCAAAATATTCCCATTTCAGCAAATTGTGGTAAACCATCAACTAGAAAAAGCTAACATGTGCTTGCAAGCAAAACAATCAGAACATAAGACAAATGTCTTGATGAGAAACTGTACTGACTTTAGAGACAATAAAACCTCCAAAGAAGAGCTGCTTCAAATTTTCACTTGAAAGTCAAAATATGTCATTAGATAACTATTGAGGCAAGCAAAGGCATGCAAGGCAATGCCAGAAGTTGCGCGTACAAGGTTAGAACTGATTCTAAAAATCAAACGGAATCAAATCCCTTTTCTTTACATTCTGTGCATGTACGAGTGCCCGAGTTCAATGAAGTGGTCTGGTTCCGGATTCCACCCTAACTAGGCTCTGTCGCCACATGATAGGGGAGACAACCCCTGCCACAAAGGGTCCCAAACCAACCAAAAGGCGCCTAGCTTTCTTCAGATGCTCGTGGTGTGATTCAACAACATCTAACGGTTTCCATGACAAAGAGATACTCGGCCTCTACCCAATAACTAGCAAAGGACCCTGAGAAAAAGCCCTACAAAGACAAACTTGCAAAGATTGTGTAAAGAGGGAAACCCATTTATTGGAGGTTTTCTCTATCGCATATGAAGGGAAGTTTCCCTTTTGAGAAGACTTCCTCTCTGACATGGAACTATTAGTGTGATGCCACATCAATGAGTTAGTTCAGACTCACTACCACAACCCGAGGGGACTCAATCAATGGACTCGTGCAGTCTCCGCGGGTAAGGGGATTTTCCTTAATGGATGGGTATCTCCATCTGAAGTGGCCTTCTGTGCTAGCCTAGTGATGTTGGCAAGCTGACCCCTTTCAACCAAGGCCCAACACATAGGCAGGCTTCCTTGAGAAGTATTTCTCAAATGTTGGAAAATAGAAATTTGCTGCAACAAGAAGAAAATATTCCTGTAATGACTTCTCCATCTGGCACCAACCAAAGACTACCATGTTAGCCCTAAAGACTGGCCTTCAAGACAAGATCAATCCAAGTCTATCATATGGGCAGACTCCCTGGCCCTTGGATCTGTATAAAAAGCCACGAGGGGTCCCTTTTGAAGTAAACACATTGATCTTCTATGAACTCCCTCAAAGCCTGCACCTCGCATTACCCTTCCCTCTCTCCTTGTCTTTGCTTTGTTACACTAACCATAGCTCTCCTAACATGGACCGAGGGGGATGCCCATGGATCATGTCATGCACTCTTTTGCAGAGAAGACGGGAGACCTACCACCATGACAATATGAGGATAAGCAGCTGTCACATTGTAGATTAACCTCCATTTGAGAAATGAACCACATACCCCTTCACTCCATGCAAAAGGAGTTGTTTGCAAAGGTGCACGAAAAACTTACCAAATCCCACTATATTCCTATTGAGTCACTTTCAAAAGTCACACAATGCAACATATGCATGCTTTTCTTTGACCAACCTTGGGCCCTTCCTTATCTCTTCAGTTCTGATTTGGACACCATTAGAGTGCAACCCACACACTTCAAGAACATTCCCATGTTCTACAAACTCTCTCAGAGTGAAACCCTCCACTCCTCTCCAAGATTCTTCCCTTGAGCTCTTAGACTTTATCGAAGTGTCAGCCAAGGCACTCTTCTCCTTAAAGCATCCTTTTTGCTCTCCTGTGATCTTACTCTAGACCTTGTTAGAGTGCATCCATGCACTTGTCGCGCGCAGCCGCCACCCGTTAGGCGCGGAAGCAACCTTAGAGCAAATCAAACACAATAAAAGAAAAACGAAAGACGAGCAATCACAAAGAATACACAACGATTTACATGGAAAAACCCTTGCGGGTAAAAAACCACGACACCAAACGACAAAACAATCCACTATAGTCGAATAATTACAAGAGATAGACAACTTACATATCTGTAAAACTCTCGTCTCTTAAGACAAAATCCCTCTCAAAACCCTAGAAAACCCTTTTGCTCTCTCCCACATTTGCGTGTTCACCCTAATCCCGTATTACAACCATATATATAAGGCCCGTACAGAATTAGAAATATAATCGCACACTTACGCATAAGTTGCGCAAAACTTCGATTGAACCGTCGATCGAATCAACAACAATCAAGGACAATCGATCGAATCGAAAGTGCCCAAAAGTGTCTAGAGAGCAAACACGATTTTCTCGATAGGATCGAAGCCAGTTTCAATCGAATCGAAATTGCCAAAATCTATCTAGTGAGTAAACTGCATAATCTGGGATTTTTCCGATCAAATCGACCATGTTGTCGATTGAATCAAAACCCCTATTGAAGCACAATATTAAAGGCACCCAATCAACAATCTCCATTGTGGCTTCAATCCAGCATCTCCGTCGTGACAAAAAATTGTTATCCCATCTCTAATCTTCTTTATAGCTTTATCATCGCCCCATGTGCACATTTTGTCTTCATTTTATCTTTGCCAAGGCCAAAGAAGTCGAGCAAAACCTAAACTTCTTTGCGGGAACCACTGTTGTTAGCATGGTGGCCGGATTTTCACCGGTGTGAATCTTCTCATAAATAACGTTGCCTTCCTCTAGCACTTGCTAGATAAAATGATGATGCACATCAATGTGTTTAGTCCGCAAGTGATAAGCTGAGTTCTTCGCCAAATTGGTTGCACTTTCGTTGTCACAATGCACAGGCACGGCTTCAATCACTATCATATACTCAGCTTTGGTTGTGTAAAGAACAACTACAGACTGAAGCTTCGACATCCAACTGATCACTCCATCCGCTAACACAAACGAGTAATCGGAAGTCGACATTCTGTTATCCACACTTCCATATCCACGGCCTATTAGTTTCTCCTCTGATTTACAGAATGTCAAGACATAGTCAGTTGTACCTCATATGTAACGAAGTAGTCATTTCACTGCCTCTCAGTGTTATTTGTCAGGGTTTAACATGTATCTGCTCACAACACCCACCACATGTGAAATATCGGATCTAATACAGACCATGACATATATAAGACTGCCAACTGCGCTTGAGTAGGGCACACGAGACATATACTATTTTTCTTCATTTGTAGTAAGACATTGTTCCGAAGAAAGCCGAAAGAGGGCAACATGAGGAGTGATAACCGATTTATCATTATCAAGTTCAAACTTGACTAAGACTTTCTCAAGATACTCCTGAGACAAACAAAGTCTGCTCCTTTCCCCGTTCCTATGTACATCAATGCCGAAAATCCTCTTTGCAGCCCCCACATCTTTCATTTTTTAATGTCTTGGATAACTGGGTCTTCAATATGTTGATTTCAAACATACTATAACTGGCGATAAGCATATCATATACATACAATACCAGTATAATGAATTCTCTATCACTCAGTGATTTGAAATAGACACAATGATCGAATTCACTCCTAATAAACAGCCGACTCACCATGAAAAAATTAAACTTTTTGTACCACTGCCTAGGTGACTGTTTCAAGCCGTACAATGATCTCCTCAACCTGCACACCTTATTCATTGACCCTTGTACCTTGAACCCCTCTAGTTGTTTTATGTAAATATGTTCTTTCAATTCCCCGTATAGAAAAGTTGTCTTTACATCCAACTGTTCTAATTCCATATTGTATTAGGCAACCAACGCCAATACGAATCTGATAGATACCTGCTTTACAACTGGTGTGAATATTTTGCCAAAGTCAATACCTTCTTTTTTAGCATAGCCCTTCACAACGAGTCTACCTTATAACTATCCAGCTTCTTTTAGAAAATCCACTTACACTCTGACCAATGGGAAGCTCCACCAACTCTCACGTTTCGTTCTTATATAGGGAGTCAAGCTCATCCTGCATCGTTGCCATCCACTTCTCTGCATCTACGTCATCAAGAGCTTTTTGAAAAGTAGACGGCCCCCTCATCCGTAGTGAGGGCAACTGCAACATGTGAGTCATCTTTGTATCTCAACGGCAACCTACAATCCCCCGATGGATTTCTCCTGACAGGCGGTGACTCTACCTGCTCTAGTACCTCTTCCTACGGCTTACCTTGTTCAAAGGTTTCACCTTTGTCTACTTCAACGTCAACAACCATTTTTCTATTCCCTTGTGTTCATCCTTCCGATATAAGGAACCTTCATTGAATTTGACGTCACGGCTAAGTATGATTTTTCGTCAAACCCAATTGTACAACCTATACCCTTTAACACCATCACCATAGCCAACAAAAGTACACTTCTTCGTCTTTTGGTCTAGCCTATGTCTCTCAAGTTCAACAGACGGTACCTGAGTAAGCATCACAACCAAACACGTGCAACTGCAAGTAGTCAACTTCATGACCATTCCATACTTCCTCTGGGATTTTACAATCTATCGACGTAGATGGGGATCGGTTCACTAAATAACAAGCCATGTTAACGGCCTCATTCCATAACTCCTTGCCTATCCCAGCATTACTCAGCATACTTCAGTCTCTTTCCAAAAGAGTCCAATTCATACGATCCGTCACACCATTCTGCCCTGGTGTATGCCTCACTGTGTTATGCCTTATGATCCCCTCATCTTTACAATACTGAATGAATTCCCTAAAAGTGAACTCTCCGTCGTTATCTGTCCTTAGAACTTTCAACTTTCGCCCAAATTGTTTTTCAACCATGACCTTCCACGATTTGAAGGTGACAAACACATCAAATTTATGTTTTAAAAAATAAACCCATACCTTTCTAGAGTAGTCATCAATGAACGCGACAAAAGACGATGACCCCCCTCCAAAAACAACGAGCGATAGCCCCCACACATTAGAATGCATAGTCAAGCAAACCTTTACTAATATGTTTTCCAGTTTTAAAAGACAATTTTGATTGTTTATCGTAGATGCAGTGCTCACATACATCCAAATCAAAATTCTTAAAAGCAGGAATTAAACTACGATCGAGTAATACCTTCATACTGCACTTGCTCATGTGGCCTAGGCGTGCATGCCACAAACGCGCTGACATGAAGTCTACTACTGTCGCTATGGCTCCACCTGATATGATGTTACCGATCAACCTGTAGAGGTTTTCACTTCTGTGTGCCTTCATAACTGCCCCTTTTGAAACCTTCAAGACACCATCATGGGCAGAGAACTTGCAACCAAGAGCATTAAGAGCTCCCAGAGATATCATATGTTTTTTCAGATCCGGAACGTGTCTCACATTTGTCAGAGTACGCTCCATCCCATTGAACATTCATATACGAATCGAACCAATTCCAACCATCTTATACGCATGATCATTGCCCATAACTACTAGGCCATCATTATACTCGTTGCACATAGCGAACTAACTCCGATGAGGTAAATGTGATACGATGCACCTATATCCAAAATCCACTCATTATACAAGTGTCCACCTTTGGATACAGACAATACATCGCACGCATTCGTCTCCTCGCTGGATTCCGCCGAATTGGCCTCTTTGGGATAAGTATTTAATTTCTCCTCTTTGTGGGCTTTATGAGATTTATAGTCCTTCTTTATGTGACTCGTCTTCCCACAATTTATCTTACCCTTACCCTTAGACTAGACTTGACACCCCCCCACCCCAACTCCTCTTGTTAAGACGCTCGTCCCATTGCAAACAGTGCACCTACAAACGTACCTTTCCCACCGCAATTATTTCTCTATTGTTTCGACTGAAGGGCAAAGATAACGGTATCATCTTATACGCATGATCATTGCCCATAACTACTAGGCCATCATCATACTCGTTGTACGTAGCGAACTAACTCCGATGAGGAAACATGTGATACGATGCACCTATATCCAAAATCCACTCATTATACAAGTGTCCACCTTTGGATACAAACAATACATCGCACGCATTCGTCTCCTCGCTGGATTCCACCGAATTGGCCTCTTTGGGATAAGTATTTAATTTCTCCTCTTTGTGGGCTTTATGAGATTTATAGTCCTTCTTCATGTGACTTGTCTTCCCACAATTTATCTTACCCTTACCCTTAGACTTGAACCACCACCCCCCCCCCCCCCCCCCCCCCCTCCCCCCCCCCCCCCTCCTCTTGTTAAGACGCTCGTCCCATTGCAAATAGTGCACCTACAAAAGTACCTTTTCCACCGCTGTTATTTCTTTGTTGTTTCGACTGAAGGGCAAAGATAACGGTATCGAAGTCCAAGGTATCCTTACCATGGCACAAAGTATCCACCAAATTCTTGTAGGAATTCTGAAGGGACATTAACAATATTAGGGTTTTATCTTCTTCGTCGATTTTCACCTCCACACCTGTCAATTTGCAAATGAGTTTATTGAAGGCGTTGATGTGTTTAAAGAGATTCGATCCTTCCACCATCTTCAAAGTGTACAATTCTCTTCAGATATAAGTGATTAGAAAGCGATTTCGTCATGTAGAGGCTCTCCAACCTCGCCCATAAGCCTACGGTAGTTGTCTCATTCATCACATTGTAAAGGACATCATCATCTAAGCACAATTGGATTGTGCTTATTGCCTTCTGATCTAAGTCATCCCAATTCTCCTTGTTCATCGATTCAGGACATCTCGCTTCGCCAAGGATTGCCTACTACAACCCTTGCTGAATCAGGAGGGCTTTCATCTTCAATCTCTATAATTCAAAATTATTTTTCCATGTAAATTTCTCTATCTCGCATTTAACATTTGATTCCTTCGAATCCATGTCTCAGATTCGATCTAAAACCCCAACGTAATAGCCTACGCTCTGACACCACCTGTTGCGCGCAGCCGCCACTCATTAGGCATGAAAGCAACCTTAGAGCGAATCAAACACACGAATAAAGAAACGAAAGACAAGCAATCACGGAGAATACACAACGATTTACGTGGAAAAACCCTTGCATGAAAAAACCACGACACCAAGCGACAAAACAGTCCATTAAAGTCGAAGAATTACAAGAGGTAGATGATTCATAGATTTGTAAAACCCTCGTCTCTCAAGACAAAATCCTTTCTCAAAACCCTAGAAAATCCTTTTGCTCTCTCCCACGTTCGTGTGTGTTCACCCTAATCCTATATTACAACCATATATATAAGGCTCGTATGAAAATAGAAACAAAACTACGCACTTACGCAGAAGTTGCGCAAAACTTCGATTGAACCGTCGATCGAATTGATGCCACTTTCAATCAAATCGAAGTGCCCAAAAGTGTCCAAAGAGCAAACTTGATTTTCCAGATTTTCTTGATCGGATCAAAGCTAGTTTCAATCGAATCGAAACTGCCAAAATTTGTCCAGTGATTAAACTGCATAATCCGTGATTTTTTCAATTGAATCGGCCATGTTGTCGATTGAATCAAAACCCCTGTTGAAGAACAAGATTGAAGACACCCAATCAACAACACTCCCTCTGGAACATGGTTGTATTCATCTTTGGAATCGACTCTTCCACGGTGCAAATTATGCACCGTTCACCATCAAAACAACCATTTGGTCTTCCTTGAATTCTAACATGGACTCTACTAGGTGCATCCTACACACCACCCTTCTCTCTTAAAATACCCTTGTGTCCTTCCATTATTCCTACATTGGGTTCTAAGATGGCGCAGCCTAAGCACCCTTCTCCCTTAAAACACCACTGTTCTCTACCAAGTCCTACTTGGGACACGGTCAAAGTGCAACCTGTGAACTCTCCCATTATGATTAGCACACTTGTGCTCCTTGTTTGAATCTAACAACGGACTCTATTAGCCACCAGTGAGCTCTATCAAAATGGCCCATGCACACTTCCTTTTTAAGAGCCATTAAGCATTGTCAAAGTGCATCCCATGCACTCTTCCTTTTTAAGCATCTCCATGCTTTTGTTTGTGGCCTACCCATGTTCCATTAGAGTGCATACCCATGCACCCTTCACTCTGAGCACCATCAGTAGTCATCCCCAAGCCCACTAGTGGGCCACCCTAAGTATCTACGAGGATGCTCCCTCATTAGTATTTGTGGGAGTTAGCCCTGAGAAACATCACAACTCATCCCTAGCCCTATCAGTGTGCCTTCCCTAGTATTTGATAGGATTCCAGCCCTTTATCTCATCAACACTCTTCGAGTCCCCGAGTGCATCATCCATGCAATATTTTGCTCCTTTGTGTAGGACCACTTCCTTGAAAGAGGAATGCTCCTATCTATTCTGAAAGGCCATTGGTTCTTGTGCCCTTGAAAGCCAATTAAACATTGTTAGCCTGATTCACACTACACGTTTTTATCTATTAATGCATCATGGTTATAACTTTTGTTCTTTTCCCAGATCTTGTGCATCTGATAGGTTATGTTTTAATTTATAACTTGGATTATTCCAAGGAGTCCACTGATGACATTCTAGCAAGCAAATTGCATTGACTCGGCCAGCGACACAGAGGGACTTGGCTTAATAATTCTTTGACATCAGAAAAGTGTTTGCAACTGGTGATGAATTTGTACAACACATCAGGAAGGCTGTCATGGTACTATATGATTGATTTAGCAGCAATTGGCTTGATTGCTTTAGCAGTAATTGGCAAAGTTTCGGCCAGTTAGAGATGGGTACTCGCATTAGAACGTGAGCGTCCACATTAGTTTTAGTTGGTAAATCTAACTCAGATCGCAATGAAGGAATGTTCTTTGGTCTTAATAGAAGAGCATACACATCCATAACGCATATTATCAATCTCTGACCATAGATTCGTGTGAAGACTTCAGTTACCTCCCAGGTAGACTTGGATTCATATGCAATAGGCTCAAGCTAGGAGCAACACCTACATGTTATTAGGTCTTTCAAAAGCAATGTTCGTAGTATCAATATCGTTACATGTATCACTTTGGGGTCAGGATCTTCCAATGTGGGAAATTTTTTGAGGCATCCCCCACCTATGTTGGGGCAATGGTATGGATCACCAAACCATGGGCTCATCTGTATGGGATCATGAGCCTCAATGAACTGTATATTTCCCAGGACTTGGGACTTTATAATTCCTCTAGACTCAAATAGCAATAAAGCTCTTCACGCAATGCACACAATGGACTAAGCAGAGATCCTGCTCAACTAGGACCAAACAAAAGCCATCAGTTCTATATTATACACCTACCTTTTCATTCAGATCCGCAAGTGGCGGGCCGTGAATCTTTCCTCCTACGTAAGGAGCACCCATTGGAAATCGTTCCACTAACTGATGCACCATCAAGTCATCAAGACCATGCTTTTCATAGCTCATGAAAGCACCCAGAGCTCCCAGAAATCCTTCATGGCGTAAAAACATTGCTTGTGCTTGACCTTTCGACCTATGGATGGATGAAATGTTGAGTTGACAATATATGGGAAGGAAATTGGAAATGATAGGAATAACAGATAGAAGGAAGACTGCAAGCAATATTTACAATCCTTAAACTACTATTTGAAAAACAAGGATGACATAACATAATGATTCAAAGAATTCATTTCAGTTTAATCTAGTAATGGCATCCAGAGCTTTGCTAAGCCCACACACTCTAAATCTGGCCATGCATCCAAATTTAGCACATATGTGCAATGCACAAGCCTAGTCAATTCATCAGGTAAGCCACACGTACAACGCCAGGTACCACATTCAATGTCATGCACGACCAACTTTGTCAGTGAACTTATTTGATTTTCGGGCCAGATCATCTACACAGTAAGACCCACCTGATGCATTGTCAAATATTCCACGTGCATGTCAGATTGGGCACATGTGACCACCTGTAGAGCTGGATGTGGAAAGGAGCCTGTGGACATAGCAAAACTCATGGTAACCAAACTAGAAAACCAAGACCACATAGTCTTCAAAGATTGAGAAAGTTGTAATACACATGCTGGTTACCAGAACTTTACTGCAAAGGAGATAGTGTCCATGGTGTATGCGTGACCGCGTATGAAAAATCCTCCAAAAAAGATCCGCTTGAGCCCATAGCGAAGTGCATTCAAGTAGGAGATCTGGCATGCAGAGACTGAATTACACAAACGCCACACTTATGATAACTCATCTCATGCATGCGAATCATGGTTAGCTTATAATCCGCTAAAATAGCGTCAGTCAGAAATATATTAGATACATAAATGAACAACAGGGTGTAAGATGAATAACTTCAGACAATCAAGATGCCAAGACAACCTCAAAAGCAGAAACTGCACCAAGAAGGCAGAAAATAATTTAAAATCAAGGTGATGCAAAGCATAAATTCAATCTCAAAACAAACATGGATTGCAGCTATTTCTTCTATAGGTAGGGATGTCAATAGGTCAGGTCCGCTTCGCCCCAGGCCAGGGTCAGCCTAAGCAAGGCCTGCTGGCAAGGCCTTTTTCGGCTATAAATGGGCCTGATTAGGCTACTTCTGGGCCTGAAAAGAAAATGTTTTTGGACCTGATGCCCAGGGCCAGCCTGTTTATTGTTGGGCCTGGAAATCAGGCAGATGCCCAGCCAGTAATGGGCCTTCAAACAGGTTCATCTGTTCAGCGGCAGATTTTCCCCGTAAAGATACTTAATCTGTTGTACTTATTAGGAACATGGGTCAAGGCGGACAAGGGAAAGACCTAAAAGAACTGGGCTCGGGGTGGTAAGACAGGCCATTCACTTACCAGGGCTCAAATACTGGCCTTCTGACTCAGCAACTCACACCAATTCATTTGGTTCTGAGTCGAGTCACGACTCAACCAGGCTGGTTTTTTTTTTTTTTTTTTTTGGGGGGGGGGGGGGGGGGGGGGGGGGGTGGGGGGGACTCGACCAAGTCCGAGTCGATTCAGGCAAGTTAGCAATCCATGGCTTGGATTGGAATGATGGGTGAAACATGATTCACAAAGCCAACCTAAATAGCTATGACAATGATAATTAATGTTACTCGTGGTGATGGTGGTGGCAGTGATGGTGATAGTGGTGACAGTGATTGTAATGATGACTGCTTAGGGACATCTTTGAGCAACTCACCTGCCCAATGTTGTATGAAATCATTCGCAAGAGGGAAAGGGAAATATCTTCAGGTCTGTAGTCTGAAAGCTCCTTATTTTCAGAAATTGCCTTTCCAAAGCTGGAAGCAATGGTTGATGCTGAGAGCCCAATCTGCAATGATCCAAAATTTCGAGGAATCATTCACCATTCTAATATGAAAATTGGGTAACCAAAATGGATCCTTAGCAACATCTTGGCCTGAAAATCTAACACGCACAGTTTCATTCAATTGAACCATTGTTTAAATTAGTAATGTTGATTGCTAGCCGAGCTGATACCATACATCTTTCCATACAAATTAATGCAATGATTCTTGTTTCGGAGACCGGATGAGCAAATCAATTTCAGTAACCTGCTACCTGATCAAAACCTATAAATGCTACCATCAAGCTGAAACCAGGAACATTTCACAATAAGCATTTGTAGTCACGAATCATAGGATACTGAACTTCAGCAAACATACAGTTCGTTGAGGTGCAGCAACCTAGACATGTGGGGTTTACAAGTGCTTACGTGATAAGCCCTCTGTGGATAGGAGAGGCCTCAAATCTCCCAGGCTGCAAGATCCTAACTCTTTGATCAAAGGCCTACAAATAAACAGTTAAGTGTAACTGTTGAAAGAATGGATGAAGATCCTCCAACCCCGAAGATTTTTGGGGCATCCCTCATCCACAGCAAGGTCCATCAGATTAACAGTCTGGATCAAACCAAGGGCTCCACATGCATGAATTCCTGCGCCCCACGAAACGGTAGGTTTCTTGAGACTCTTATCCTGTAATTTCACAATATCAGCATCTTAACTCCCATACTGTCACTACCCATGCAGAGTTTTAGTTTTTATGTAACTTCACTTAGAGAAAAGGTCTAGATAGAAAAGAAAAGAACAGGATATACCTTGGAATAGTCCATACCACCATAGATGTCTCCAACAAGCATGTCTATTGTTCTATTATCTCCCCGTTGACTCAACTCCAGCAGCTCATCAAAGCTGGAATATGAAATCAATGCAAGTATTCTAAGGGACTAAATTTGGGTCCTGTTTGGATGTACCCCAGAATGAGAATTGAACTGAACAAGGCCCAACCAAGTGCACATCTATATAGTGCATCCCACAAAATGCAGATGGCAAGATGCATTAAACACTTCCAACAAATATGAATGTGAGGATAACAGATCAGACCCGTTACCATCACATTCTCAATCTGGGTAGTGGATGCACTGGGTCCCCGCCTGCAATTCAGGTATGCCCAAACTGGTCCATAAGCTAGATGACAAACAGCAATTCTAGAACCTGAAAAACATCAAAACTACCTCTTGCACTTTGTTAAAAGCCTTCCCAAGCCCCAATAAGTACCACCTCCAACATTCGTCCCACTGACCCGCTGAAAGTTCCCATCTCCATCCACCTATAACCAGCTGAAGATAAATGAAACAGCTAGAAATCATGTTTTTAAGACTCACCTGAATCTGGAGCAACTCAGAGGAGTCAAAATGGACTCAGTGGGACCCAATTCATTTGACACCACGAGTTACCCCTAACTCGGGTGAGTCACGACTCGACACAGGGCTGAATGAGTCAATCTGAGCCACCAAGTCTTTTAACCATGCTAGAAATACTAGTAAAAGATTTCATAAAAGTGACACTTGAGCAAGGACTCGAAACATGATATAGAATATATATACCTTGATTATGCTGACACCAGAACCAATATTAACAAGAAGGTAGGGAAACAAATCGTTGTGGTCAATCTGCACAAATTCCTTCTGGCCATCCATGTGGGTGAAAGCTTCATGCCGGATTGCCTATGAAAGCACCAGTTAGAAATCTCTCTCGAGAAATGTGCAAGAGTACTCTAAAAATAATCCACAAGAAGTGACCTCGTGATGTAAAATACCCAAAAAGAGTTGAAAGCAACATAGAATACATTGTTTCATAATTGTATAGCTTTTTTTACTGTCCACACAATCTAAGGTTGTTTCTGGGTTCCTGGTTGAATTGAATTGGAATAATTAGTTCAACAAAGTGGAAATGACCATATTGCAATTACCTTTCTTACTATTTGCATTAGGGGATAGTCTCAAAATGGCAGTTACGCTTCTTTAAATTTAGACTTGAGAGGAACATAAATGTGACTTGAGGGTTAATTCATCACTGAGAATACTGAAGAAGTTAAATACAATTTGGTCATTACTTGTCCGATGTTGTAATGATTGTAATTCAATTCAAAAGTGCATCCAAACATAGGTAAAGCTATTAAACCAAAAACTGTTAGCATCAAACCATTATGTAATAAAAAATTCAAAATAATGACTCATCATCAGTCTTAGCATACATAGCGAAAGAAAGGAAGTAGCATCATCCTTCTGGACATTCTAATCCTACTCAGTGCACGTGCACACACGTGTTCTACCCACCCACCCACCAAAAGATTAACATGGTATCAGGATCGCACCTTAAGCAAAAAATTTGCCCCAGCTACAAGACAATCCATTTCATCTTCCTTGTCAATACTAACCCCGAGCCTCTCTTTGAAGATATCTGCGAATTTGGATGCTCCACCACCTGTGGCCTTCTCATGAACATAGTAAGTTAAAGAATCCACATGCATTAGGAGCAAATAGAATGTGATTGTCCATAGCAAACAATTGATCATTGGAACAAATCATGGAAGGGGGGGCAAAATTTTAGGAAATTATTTCCACCTTCCAAATATTATTACTCATATACCAGACCAATTCTGACACTATCCAACCTAAACCATTCTTCTGTAAGTAGCTATTTAGAAACTAATGAACATGCGCCTTTAAGGAAGTGAACCTTTTCACCGTGGTAGTTAATTTTCCAATAAGGCCATGTTTGGAAATGATGGATTCTGCCAAACAATGGAAAAGAACTTTCCTTTGATGTGCCGATTGTTGTTGTTTGGATAGCAAAGAAAAGGGTGGACTCCACAAGCAATTATTATACTTTTCCATAATTTGGATTCTTGGCGCAAGAAACTAGGTGAATATTGTGAGAGGAATATGCGATTTCCACTTGCTATCCCAACAAAAACTCAAAATCGGAATCCATGTTTCAACAGTTCTCATAGAAATCATCATTGGATTATTTTTATTTATTCTTTCTTTTGCCTTGGATTCCACGTATCCAAACATGCTGTGAAATAAAATTTATAGTTCAATATCAATAACGAATCAATTTCACAACATCTAGGTAGATTGTTAGATGAAAATTTCACACACTTTATATAAATTCAGTTTTCCGTGAATTGATTTATTCATGAAAATATTTGGATGAAATATATCCTACAACCACCAGGTAGGCCTGTTTTTCAGGAAATATGTAACCCATTCCCAAATTCCATGTGGAACTCAAGTATACCATCTCCATTGGGAAAAGATAAAATTTGTTACGGACCTTACCAACACTGCTAGCTTGAGTTTAAATAGTGAAAACCATACTTTGACAATGTTTAAGGTTGCATTTGGATGAACAACAGTGCAATTGAATTGTATCGCAAAGATTCACCTTAATTGTAATTTGGTTATTTCCACTTATTAGGCTATTTATTGCAATTCAACTCAACAGTGCCTCCAAATGCACCCTAGGACTAGTCCCTAATATAGAGATTACCTTAATTATTGCATTGTCATCAGAAGGATTCCCAGAACGCCACGAATGTGAATCAATCCCTACGAAATTGAATTAACTAGAATAAGCACAAAATATTGGCATAAACAGAGTAATTTCTACAAATAAATCATAGAAAAAGTGTAAAGAAAAGATAATTACAGAGAGTTGCACTAAACTGCAAAGAAAAGCAGTACATTTTACTGTTTTACTTTTGCACCCATGAATAAAAAACACATAAACATACCACCACGATGAAGCTGCTTGGAAGAAATAAAATCCAAGCACTCATTCAGATTCCCAGTCTCAAACTTCACAAAGTGGAGTCGCCCGCCAAGAATAGGATAGCTCCTCCTATTACCATTGGAAATCCCCAGCCTCTCCATTATGGTCCTTCTCCTCCTGTCGTCAGCTGAATTTTCCTCACGTCTTGAGAAATAGACCAACTTAATCAGAGACCCTATCAATACACCAGTCCAATAAAAGTATCAGCAATATGTGAAGCCCGATGACTGTCCCCATATATGTCATTTTTAACCCAAATGTTCAAAATCATATTAAAGAAAGAAATCTCTAAAAATGGAAATATCAGCTGAGAACTATTGAAAAGAAGATGGACAAAATCTATCACAACAGATGACATCGAATGGTAATCTCATTTTCAAATCACAAGTATGAATGATGGTCAGATTATTTTACAGCACCAGCCACCTTAAGTTCCTCTTCCATTACTATTACAAACCTCAAAAATTCACCTCACAAGCGAAGCCTGCTTTGAATTATGAACCAGATGAAATGTAGATCTCGAGGAAATAATGGCAGACATTCAAAATCTAATCTCGAAAGAGAAACATCTTGAAAATGTAAAAGTGGCAGATGCCTAAATATCCATAAAACGCTGAAGAAAGTAAAACCCATCTCAGAAATGTCGAATGAGAAAACTAGAAGCCAACATGAAACAGGAAAAGTCATATTCATCTTATATAACAAAATCAGGATACTAATCAAAGTCAGAAGAGAAAATGCAAAAAGGAGAAGAAGACAGGAAACATGCAGAATCTAGACCACAGTGCACAGAATCTAGTAAAAGTAAAAAACAGATACTCAAAAAAGAAAAGAAAAGGGAAAAGGCACATGACCAACATAATCTACAGGGGGGGGGGGGGGGGGGGGGAGAGAGAGAGAGAGAGAGAGAGAGAGAGATCTACCATAAAACCCACAAAATTCTCCTATTCAAAATCACCCCAAATCAGAAAACAAAATCAAACACACCCACACAAATTTATTACAATTCAACGCAAGAATCCAACAAAACACAAGATATACACAAAACCAAAAACATCCATCTCTCATATACCTCCAATGTCCAGAGCCAGATGAGAGATGTCATCAGACTGGTTAGGCAACAGAATTATTGGATTCCGCTCTTCAAAATTGCCTTGGATGGCGGCGCCACTGAGATCAAGCTGCGGCCGGGAGCTTGATCGATGGATGGAATTTGACGCTGGTGCCATCTCTCCCTCCCCCTCTTCTTTCTCCTTGTCTTTCTCAATGTCCCTTTTATCGAGGACTTGAGGAACTGCTTTTTGTTTAGTTAGATCAGCCATTAAACCAAATTTCCCTCCACCTGCTGCCTACCCCAACTGTCCTTGGTAACCGTAATTGGCGGATATCCCTATATCACAGTAACAAAAAATATTTAATAAACTAAAATAATTATATTTTTAAAAAATATAAGTAATAAATAAAAAGTGTAAGAATTTTTTTTAAAAATAATTAACATCAAAACCAATGTTTTATATTGTTTACTATCCAATCTGCAAAATATAAATAAAATCCAGAAATTTTGATCGTTGATAGAAAACAGTAAAATCAAAATAAATCCTATAAAAATAGTAAAAATCAAAACCCAAATTTATTTTGAAACTATTACTCAATCTGCAAAAACCCAAATCAAGTTTATGTTTTTTTTTTCGATTTTTTTTATATCCATTGCAGTCAGAAATAGAAAATTTAAAAATAAAAAACAATTAAATTTAATTTTTCTTATTTTTAAATTTAAATATTCCTTGAGAAAGTATAACCCACAGAGTGAAAAGATGGAGGAAAGCCCAATAAGAACAAGAAAATTACATAAAAGCAATAAGAATCAAAACCCAGATTTTATTTTGAATGTAGTAACTAATCTAAAAAAACCCAACTCGAATTTCTCGGTTTTTTCTTCTTTTCTTTTAATTCATTGAAGAAAACAAATAAAATACAGAAAAAGAAAAGGACAGAAGAAGAAAACAAAAGAAACAGCCAAAACTGTTGAAAAACAAAAAACCAAAACGTTCAAAGACAAGTTTTATTTTTTAATTAAAATCAATACACAAATAGCCACTACTGCTGCTGGATTTTATTTTTTATTTTAAGTAAAACATACCCGAAAAAATGAAAAATGATCAAATAAAAAGGCATTAATAATCCAAACTCAAATCTTAATAAATTTCAATTAAACACACATTAGAGGATATGCAAGAGCCAAAATCACCTTCCTGAAAAAACTCCTGAAGAAAAGGAGAAAATAATCCAAAATATACTAAAAATAAAAACAAAAAAATGAAAATTGAGGCCCCGCAATCTTCATTCAATTACAAATAAACCCAAATCAGTAAAGCCAAATGCTCTCTCTCTTTCCTCTCTCCCTCTCTCATCAGCAGGCAAATGAGAGAGAGAGTGGAAAGGAGAAGCTTTTTTTTTTCTTTCTTTGAGGAATCAAAACCCATCCAAAACCCATTCGCTCCCGATTTGGTTTATTCTCGTGTGATACTCCGGCAGAGTGTGATAGATGATACGCATGCACTTTGAAATTGCATACGCGGCATACAAGTGGTCCAGATTATTTATCTCGGTTTAGATGTATCATCAACCAAAATTTCAGTTTATTTGATTGTCTGATTACCGGATTGATTGGCATCCATTGGACGGTTCAGAATGAAAAAATCTAATGGTCCTATTTTAGCAAAAATGTATCTACAAATCAGAGGTTAGGATTGATCAAACAATATCATTTTTTGGAATCTGAATTATTGATAGTGGGATCCACAATTTAGTCGGTTAATTATATTTAATAATTCCACGTGTTCAATTTCTGAGTGCCAGTGTATCAAACCTCATACTCTGCCAGAATATCAAAAATTCTCCTTTCAAGAAGATCACGGATTCTCTGTCGCATTGGAAAGGAAGAACTCTACACGCCGGACGCGGATTGCGTCCTACCCACGCCCGTCTCCAGCTGGGAACGGGCTAGAGTTTTGAGTGGCCAGCGTGATGTATGGGAATTATCCACACCGTCCATCCATTTTTTCGTATCATTTTAAATATAAAACCAAAATTTAGGCAGGTACAAGACATATGTGGACTACACAATGGGAATTAAACTCTTACCGTTGAAAACTTCTTGCGGGCCACAGAAGTTTTTATAGAGCTTATATTTGTGTTTTCTCTTCATCCAGATCTATGTAACTTTATGAATAGGTTGGATGGAAAATAAACATCATGGTGGGCCCTAGAAAATTTTCAACGGTGAGAATCATACTCACCGCTGATTCCTGTGGTGTGGTCCACTTAAGAATTTGATATGAATTATTTTTGGTCTTATACCCTATAATTATAGGAAAAAATGGATGGACGGTGTGGATAAGACCTATACATCACGGTGGCCACTCAAAGCTCCTGCCTCTTCCCAGCTGGAGACGGGCGGGGGTAGGACGCAATCCGCGTCCCTACACACCACCATATGTGTAATCGTGGCCCACGTTTGAGGGGATCTAATCCGTCAATCAGGTGTGTCCCATTCTATTATACGGTTGAAATCCATTATCTAATAATATTCGGAGCTCGAACGTGTAATCTCCCGTTGGAATTGAATATCTACCGTTGATACGTCTGGATGCGTATTACTAATACACGCGCATGACAAAGCAACGACTAAACACAGTGGTGGAAGTAGGTCCTTTGTTAATCAGGCGACGCATGATGCTTCGTAAGCATGCACGGGAACTTCTACGTGTGGTATATATTTGGAAAAATCCAACCGTTCGATTAGTGGAGACCACTTTAGATGGGACATATCCTTATTATATATGATCCACAGTACTAATTAATGGACATTTTCTTGTCGAATTTGCATGGCCTAGCAATTTCTGTTTTATCCGTTTTAACATTTTTCCTAAAATTATATGGTCAGGATCGTATATTTCAGTTAAATGTAGGGTCTTTCATAGTGTGGTCCACTAATTGGTCATTTTATTTTGAGCTATTAAATAGACGTGTATACTTCTTCATGTATGCACCATACTTGAATTAGTGAATGACCTACGACGGCAGGCCTACTTTTGTGGATACGTTATGGACGCGGATTGCGTCCTACCCCCGCCCGGACAGTAATCCGTCCGGGCAGGGCTATGTGGGGCCCAACGTAATGTAAGTGTTTTATCCACGCCGTTCACTACTTTTATCAGTTCATTTTAAAACATAGATCTAAAACTGAGGAAGGTTCACAGCTCCAGTGGACCACACCAAAGGAAGTTACACTGATAATGACACCCACCGTTGAAACTTTATAAGGGCCATCGTGATGTTTGTTTACCATCCAACCTATTCATAAGGTCATGTAGACGTGGATGAAGTGAAAACACAAATATCAGGTTGATCTTAAACTTCTCCAGCTCCTAAGAAGTTTTTAATGGTGTACGTTCAATCCCCACTTTGTGGTCCAATTAAACATTTAAATTGCCTAATTTTTTATTATAAATTAAAATAATTGTATAAATGCGTTTAACGGCATGGATAAAACACTTACATCACGATGGCCCCACAGAGCCCCACCCGGATGGGGGTAGGACGCAATCCGCGTCCGTTAGGTTACACCGTGCAGGTAAGCGGATTGCGACCTGCCCCGGCCGTACGAACTCGGTCTGGGAAGGGGCTCTCTGGGCATATGTGTTTCATTTTTCCGACCTTCATTTATTTTTTCAGATAATTTTAAACTAATAAGCTAAAAAATGATGCGGATTAAAGGCTCAAGTAGACCACACTAGGAATTAAATACTTAGTGATGAAAACTTTTTTAAAAGCCACTAAGTTTTTATCAAGATTATGTTTATGTTTATGTCTACGTGACATTGTTAACGTGTTAAACAAGGTAATTTAACATCGCCCTCAGCCTTAAGAAAGTTTGAAGGATGGTCGTCATTATGGCAACTTTGTAATTTGCGCCTTCCATATGTCTTGTATTTGTCTCTCATACTATAAATATCTAGAAAAATGAATGGATGGTGTGCATCCAACTCATACATCACAATGGGCCTCCACAGAGACTTTACTCAAACCTCGTCCGTCCCAACCACCAACCACGAACGGATTTCATTGGGTCATGTGTTGTAGTGTACTTAATTAGTCAAGTAACGAAATCAAGTCACCACTTTAATCTTTACACTCTAATATATTATGGAGGTATATTTGTTATCTTAAAATTTCAATCCTTATATACTCTATTATATTAAATAATTATTTATTCTAAAAGCTTGAGCTTTTAGAATAATATATTAATATACATCAATAGACTTTAAACGTAGCCCTACTAAAGATCAAATCAACTTGATCTTTCTTTGAAGTAATCTCCATGCAGGGTCTACAATATTCATATCATACATAAGCCACCATGTTAACAAGAAAGATAGTGTAACACCACAAGCTGTGGTACTTATGTGATTAGTCTTCTAACATTATATTTCTTTACCACGGATGACATCATTACATCCTTATATAAGAATTAGAGTGAAATAAATGTGATATAGCTGGCCTATATAAGTATGATATTTACCGCCTACTCAGGATGGAGGATGGTTCATGGCAAGAACTCCTTGGTTTTCCTCCAAAATAAAAACCTCTCTATAGCAACCCTTATGTCTAAAGATTGCTAAATATGTATATTAGAGTAGAAATAGTAATTAATGAAAGAATCCACCACATTATGAGTGTTGGAAAAAAAATACTTAAACATTGATGGCTATATGATTTATTGAGTCCCTTTTTAAGTAGGACACTCTCTTTAGGCAGGGAGAAATGGAGGCAGTTTTATATTTGTAGAGGACATTAATAACTGATGATGGAACAAATGACTAATCATATGAGTTCAATTTGGTAAATGCCTAAATATAAGTTTATCACATTTTAGTTTAGTTAACAACAGCAATTACATATTAAAGATTTTGATATCTAATTAATGCATAATGATTTTTATGTTAACAATGATTGTCTTTGGAAGTTGGGATATCTAAATAAAATATGATCGACTTATTTTTATGTGTCCATCAAAGGAGGGCAGTGTTTGGCATGAAATTGGGTAAAGTATTGGTGTTGGAAAAATTATATTGGAAAGCTGAAAATAAAATTATTAAAAATTTACTAAAGGTTGAATCACATATAAATATATTGTCCTTAAAGCTTGACCCCCTTATTGATTGCTAATGGGTTATAGGCGAATTGTTTACAGGATAAGACAAGCCTTTTTCTCTTAGATCCATGCAACAATCACGAAGAAATTTACATAGGAACTTGGTAAAGACTCAAAACAATGTTTGAGCTACTCAACAATTTCTAAAGAGGAAAAGTGTTTAGAGAAATTTGATCGGACTTTGATGGCATCTGTCGGACTTGGATGATTCTGAACATGGATGGTCCTAGGTGGTCATCAATGGTTCATAATGTTTGTTAAATGTTTCCGACTGTTGGTACTAAATTTTGAGCATTTCAGATTATTAGATCAAATAGTGTGGTTGTTGGATCATCAAGGTCTGTTTGTTTTCGGACCATTTTGGCTATTAAGGCTATTAGTTGTTCTCAAAATGGTCGACAATTTTAGATCTATAGATCCGACCGTTTCCAACAACCTATAAAACTCATGCTTATCTCACACATCTCGCACCACGAGTGATCACTTTGCCACACAATGCGTGAAATGCAAAGTGCGTTATCTAGTGCCACTGCATTCACATTGTCCATGCCCGTGACCCGAGCGCAAGCGCGCATGCATGTTCCAATGCATACTGAGCATCTCATATTCCATTTCTCAAAGTAAGAATACTATCCACTCAATCACTTATAAACCACAAATTTTCTCTCACTCTTCCCAATGTGGAACTAAAGAAAATACAACTTTTTATCGAAAATTTCAAAATCATTTTGGAGGGAAAATGAAAATTTCAAAATTATTTTATTTATTTATTTTTAAATCAAAAAAATCAACAATTGGAAAACCACACACATTTTCCTTCTATGTGTAAATCAATGGAATTAATAATTAAAAATATTCAAAGGATGAAAATCACTTATAACACGAACAAGTAAATTATCAAACAAGTAAATTATCAAAAATGTAAAATACAAGAAACACCAATATTTTTTACATGGAAAACCCTATGATATAAAGGGAAAAATCACAAGACCTATTCTGTCACAAATCCACTATAATATAAATAATGAAAATACAATCATCAAGATACGTTAAATATCCCAACTACATTACATAAATGTGGATTACAAGCAATATAAAATGAAAGAATTTCTCACCAACTAAGGATTATAGAAAATCTCCTACACAATTTTCAGAGAAGACGATTGAAGAAACCGGCACTATGGATAGACCCCCATGAACCCGGATATGAAGATTTTGGTAGCAAAAGACTCTTAATCTTCTTATACAAAATTCCATTTTCTCTTCTCTTTTTCCTATTCATATAATAAAAAAACTTTCATTTTTGTGTTATTAGACTCTCTCTTGGCAAAAGTCTATTTTCTCTTATTTACTTACTTGGCCAAAAGACCAAGATACACCACATGAGGTAGGACCCTCAACATTAAGGACATCATTGGGATTCTTCTATACCTTGACTCCTTAGACGGCAATAAATTGGTGTAAAAATTAGAAAAGAAAATGATAAATGCTAAATTAAGCATGCATACAAAGGAGCAATGAGATTTGAATTTAATATGGTTACTATTTTAAATGAGACATAACAATACTCTTTCCTCTTAGGGCACATAATAGAAGGAAGATTGTTATATTTAAAAATCAAAATTTTCTTATAGAAAGTTTGTCTGTAAATACTTGTAAAGATAGTCATGGGTCTAACGACGGTGTAGGGAACAAGGATTGCCAAAAACAATACATGTTGCCCAACACATCAATTTTGGTGTCCCGCAATACAAGGCATTCAATCACATCAATAACCTCCCAATTCACCTGAGGCCATTTGGAACATGGGATTAGGTGGTATGAAAATTGTGTGTGGTCTAATGTAAATTCAATCCAGCATTTGAAAATGATAGGAATGATTAGATTAACCAAGGTATCATACAATCCCAACATGAGGTACGGTGGGATTTCAGGTGGATTTTGAAATCCAATATATTTGTGGGCCCCATCTTGATGTGTGTGTTTATCCACACCATCAATTCATATGTGATCATTACATGTGACAATCGAATTACATATGCATATAGATGATTGACATCAATTGTGAAATCTAGTGCGTTGATTACAATTTTTGATCCACCAAACGCAAACACAAACATGGGTTTCACATAATAAGATGTTGTTTCTAAAGGAAAAAATTTAATCCCAAACATGGAATTTGATGATTGAAATACCATGGCATTTATTTTCATACATATAATCATTGTGTAATAATGTGTCAATTTCAAACAAACCCTTATAAAACTTGTACTTAAGGGAGTTAAGTATTTAGAGCTTTTCATTATCACTTTAATTGCATTTGTTGGGATTTGAAACTATATTTTATTGAAACTCATGTTGGCTTGTCCACAAGCCATGCCTGGTCTGTCCAACCACAACCACATGTTAAATCCTTTGTTTAAGCCGGAACCAAACCCATGATGGGCTAAACCAGACAGGGTTGAGATTGGCTTGTGATAATTATGCATGGCCTGAGCGCGAGCCTAGCTCAGCACCCACTTTTGTGCAAGATATGGGTTTTGATTAGGTCTGCTCATGATGGACCGTTTGTTTGTTAGGTGTGCTCCATCATGCATGATATATGACAAAGAAGCCCTTGAAATCGTAAACGGGTCGGGCCCACAGCCGCTTAGAATAGCCTAAGACGGTCCTGGCTAATAAATGGGCTTGAATTTTAGGACGTGCTTGGTAGATGGAATTGAATGGTATTGAATTGTATTAGATGGGATTAACATTGTTATCTCATTGCATGTTTGGAAATATCATGGTATTGTAGCCATCCAATCCTATGTTTGGGATAAAAATTTTGTTGGGGGTCTTGCACAAAACCTTAGGATCTAGCCCTCCAGAACAAACCAGAATTATGGATAATAATGCAATGAAAATAATCAATGTATCAATCACACACCACACAAGAGATTTTTATGTGGAAAACCCTCAAAGAGGTAAAAACCACGGGACCTCGTTCAGATCAACAATCCACTATGAAGTAAAACGTTATAAACTTCTTCACTCACGCAGGAGTGGATAAACAATGAGAGAGAAAAAAAAAACGAAGAGATCTCACCAATTACGAGGACATAAAAGCGTTGAGATATAGATTGCACAGTAGATAACCTCCACGAGCATAATCTCCCTTCTATAAGCTTCCTCTCTCTCTTTTTTTTTTTTTTTCTCTCTCTCACCTTTGATAGTCTTAAACCCTTTAGCAAATCCCTTGTAAAGCTTTAGGAAACCCTCTTGTTGTACTTAGAAAACCCTAGGTACCTCCTATTTAAGGTTTTAGAAAACTCATTTCCGCATCCCAGTTGCGAAAGGACTTGCGACACGAAATCCGTGCAAAATCGCAGAACGAATCTACGTAACTATGACTAGTCGTGACGAGCCTTCGACCGGTCGAGAGCCACCGGTCGAGCACCCCAGAGAAAAATAGCCCAAAGTCGTGGACTTTGAGTCGTGCCACGGCTCGACTCCTACGACTGGTCGAGACCAGCCTTCTACTGGTCGAGAAGTGCTCACGACCGGTCGACGACGGGTCAAAAAAACCCATCAAATCTCTCCCTTTTTGACCCAGGAGGGATCCACCTTTTTAAAGCTAGCCAGGTTTCTACAAACCTCAAACTTGCCCTTGCAAAGCCTTGGTCATCATGTCTGACCTATTATCGTCTGTGTGGACCTTCTCAAGCTGTAACACCTTCTGTTCCAAAGTACCAGTGATACCGAATCTCTATGTGTTTAGACTTGGAATGTTGACTTGGAATCTTGTTCAAGTGTATAGCACTCTGACTATCACAATAGACCACGTGCTCCTCCTACTTCAGGCTAAGTTCTTGTAGGAACCTTTTCATCTAAAGCATCTCTTTACATGTCTCTGTGACTGCAATATACTCAGCCTCTGTCGTCAACAACGCTACGACCTTCTATAACTTACTCTGCCAGGAAACCGCTCCCCCTGCAAACGTGAACATGAACCCCGATGTAGACTTCCTGAACTCTATGTCACCTGCCATATCTGCATCTGTGTAGCCCTCTAACACAGGCTTACCATCACTATAGCATAGGGTCAACCTGGATGAGCCTCTTAGATACCGCAGTATCCATTTCGCCGCCGCCCAATGCTCTTTTTCAGGATTGGCAAGATACCGGCTGACAACACCAACTGCATATGCTATGTCTGGGCGTGTACATACTATAACATACATCAAACTTCCTACAGCTGACACGTAGGGTATCTTCTACATCTCTTCCACCTCTGCCTTCATCTTGGGACACTGCCTGTCGCTCAATTTGAAGTGACCATCCAGTGGAGTACTGACCGGCTTCACTGCATTCATATTTAACCGCTCTAGGACTTTCTCAATATACCGCTCTTGTGACAGCCAAAGCTTTCTGCTGCTTCTGTCACGGGTTATCTCCATTCCTAGGATTTGTTTAGCCGGGCCCAAGTCTTTCATCGCAAAAGACTTGCCCAACTCCTGTTTCAGCCTATCGATCTTCTTAATGCCTTTTCCCATGATGAGCATGTCATCAACATATAACAACAGAACTAAGAAATCACCATCTGAGAACTTACGCATGAACACACAGTGGTCCGACTCCGTTCAGTCATACTCATGCTGTAACATGAATGAATCGAACTTCTTGTACCATTGTCGTGGAGCTTGTTTCAGCCCGTACAAGCTCTTCCTCAGCCTACACACCATATGCTCTTTGTCATTGACTTTGAACCCCTCTGGTTGGTGCATGTAGATCTCTTCATCCAGGTCACCATGGAGAAAGACAGTTTTAACATCTAACTGCTCTATCTCCATATCAATACTAGCTGCCAACCCAAGCAAAACCCGTATGGATGTTATCTTCACCACTGGTGAGAATATCTCCTCGAAGTCTATGCCTTTCCTCTGACCAAACCCTTTCACCACAAGTCTGGCCTTGAACCTCGTCTGTGAATTCTTCTGCTCGATCTTCTTTCTAAACACCCACTTGTTGCTCAAAGCTTTCTTGCCCTTAGGCAATTTCACCATATCATAGGTGTGGTTCTTATGCAAGGATTTCATCTCCTCTTGCATAGCTTTCAACCACTCTCCCTTATGCTCGTCAGCTAAGGCCTCATAATAATCTTCTGGCTCACTCCCATCAGTCAGCATAAAGTACTCATGTGGCGAGTACATCTTGGACAACTGTTTGTCCCTAGATGACCTCCTCACCTGTGGCTTAACAGGTGGATCAAGTGGGGGCTGCTCCCCTGGTCCATCTTCTGAAGGAACTCCCTCGTCCTCTGCACCTTATTGTACTCCTCAGTCATCAGACACCATGAGAGGAGTAACCAGATCCACGTCCTCTAGCTCACTTGAACTAGGCTGGTTCTTATCTGGCTTACCAATGTCTTCTATACATTGATCTTCAAAGAAAACCACATCTCTGCTCCTGACGAGCTTCCTCTCGGTCGGATCCCACAATCTGTAACCGAATTTTTCATCACCGTACCCTAAGAACACACACTGCCTGATCTTTATATCGAGGTTGAACCTCTCGTCCTTTGGTATGTGAACGGATGTCCTGCATCCAAACACCCTGAGATGACTGTACAATGGATCTTGTCCAGTCCACACCTTCTCAGGTACTTCTCCATTCAACGGGGCTGATGGAGACCTGTTTATCAAATACACTGCCGTGTGCATTGTTTCTCCCCAGAACGTCTTGGGCAATTTCGCATGGGATAACATGTATCTGATTCTCTCTACAATGGTGCGATTCATTCGCTCAGCTACACCATTATGCTGGGGGTCTTGGGAACCGTCTGTTCATGCCATATACCCAGGGACTTGTAGTACTCATGAAAGTCGCCAATCTATTCACCACCATTGTCAATGCGGATACACTTTAATGGTCTACCTGTCTCTCTCTCGACCATAGCATGAAACAATTTAAACACACCAAAGACCTCGTCATTAAATTTCAAAGCATAAACCCAAACTCTCCTAGATGCATCATCTATAAAGTAAAAAATACAATGCCCCACCCAAGGTTTTTGTCCTAATGGGACCACGAACATCAGAATAAACCAAATATAATGCATGCACTTTATTAACATGAGAAGCAGATTTAATAAATGAAACTCTATGTTGTTTCCCTGATAAACAATCAAGACAGGTTTTGAGAGGTGTACCTGTCACGTCCGGAAAGAGCCGCTTCCTCGCTAGTAGCTGAAGCCCTTTTTCACTCACGTGGCCTAGACGTATGTGCCACATGTCAATAACTGAATCTTCAGCTGCGTTCAACCCACCCTTGTACATACTGACACTTACCTTGTAAAGGGTGCAACACTTCTTTCCTCTAGTTGTGATCAACGAACCCTTGATGAGCTTCCAACGCCCACCAACAAACCGGCTTTCATAGCCATCATCATCCAACCTTCTCGTCGACATCAAGTTGAGGCGAAGGTCTGGGATATGCCTCACATCCCTGAGAACCAATGTGCAGCCCACATCGGTCTTCACACAAATATCACCGAATCCTACGATTTTTGATACGCCAGAATTTTCCATCTTCACAGTCCCATAGTCACCTAACTTGTAGCTTGTGAAGAAGTTCCTACGTGGAGTCACATGAAAAGAAGCTCCCTAGTCTATCACCCAGTCAGTGTCCTGACTCGTAGCTGTGAGACATACATCATGATCTGCAGAAAGAATAACTACAACGTCGCCATCTGAAGTGACCGCAGTGGAATCTGATTCATCTTCCTTCCTTTTTTCCTTTCTTGTCGTTCTTTTTACCACGACATTCATGTTTGTAGTGGCCCTTCTTGTTACAATTCCTGCAATCAACATCCTTTTTGTTGCTCGACTTGCCTCATGATTTATCTCGGGCCTTCTCGTCCTTCATGTTTTTTCCTCTCCTCCGTTCTTGTGTCACAAGGGCCTCTTGTTGAGTAGACCCTTGAGACTTCCTTCTTGTCTCCTCATTGAAGAGACAACTGATTACCTGTTCCATGGATATCTTTCCGTCTGGTGCGGAGTTACTTATAAACACCACCAATGTCTCCCAACTGTCAGGCAATGAACTAAGCAATAGTAAGACCCGTAATTCATCATTCAGAACCATATTCACAAAGGAGAGTTGGTTCACTATATTACTGACCTCATTCATGTGCTCAGCCACAAAACCACAATCTTTGAACTTAGGATTCACAAGTCACCTTATTAGAAAAATCTTATTACCGGCTGTCTTCCTCTCATACAACCCTTATAATTTTAGCCATATGCTAGCGGCTGAGGTTTCCGTAGACACATGGTGGAACACTGAATCATCCAAACATTGTCTAACAAACCCTACCGCCTTTCGGTCCATCTTCTTCCAATCATCATCAGTCATATCATTGGATTTTGCTGATATGCCTAAAATTGGAGAATATAGGTCCTTGCAATAAAGCAAGTCTTCCATCTTAGCCTTCCATATGGTCCAGTTAGAACCATTGAGGTTAATCATCCTTGATGAGCCACCTTCCATAATTCAAAACCGATCCTACCCGTTCAATGAACTTAGCTTTAATACCACTTTGTTGGGGGCCTTGCACAAAACCTTAGGATCTAGCCCTCTAGAACAAACCAGAATTATGGATAATAATGCAATGAAAATAATCAATGCATCAATCACACACCACATAAGAGATTTTTATGTGGAAAACCCTCAAAGAGGTAAAAACCACGGGACCTCATCCAGATCAACAATCCACTATAAAGTAGAACGTTACAAACTTCTTCACTCACATAGAAGTGGACAAACAATGAGAGGAAAAAAGAAAAACGAAGAGATCTCACCGATTACGAGGACATAGAAGCGCTGAGATATAGATTGCACAGTAGATAACCTCCACGAGCATAATCTCCCTTCTATAAGGTTCCTCTCTCTCTCTCTCTCACCTTTGATAGCCCTAAACCCTTTAGCAAATCCCTTGTAAAGCTTTAGGAAACTCTCTTGTTGTACTTAGAAAACCCTAAGTACCTCCTATTTAAGGTTTTAGGAAACTCCTTTCCACATCCCAGTTGCGAAAGGAATTGCGACACGAAATCCGCGCAAAATCGCGGAACGAATCTGCGTAACTACGACTAGTCTTGACGATCCTTCGACCGGTCGAGAGTCACCTACGACTGGTCGAGCACATCTCACGACCGGTCGAGCACCCCGGAGAAAAATAGTCCAAAGTCGCTAGACTTTGAGTCATGCCACAGCTCGACTCCTACGACTGGTTGAGACCAGCTTCGACCGGTCGAGCAGTGCTCACGACCGATCGACGACAGGTCAAAAGAACCCATCAATTTTTGCCATGGAAAACAATGGATTAAGCAAAATCATGTTTGGTGGACCATGGAATTGTAATCAACGGACCAAATTCACAACGAATGTCATTCAAGTGTACACATATATAATCAGAATGTCACGTGTAAACGATGTATATGGATGGACGTCATGGATAAACTCATGCATCAATGTGGGGCCCACATGTGTGGTGAATTTCAAAATCCTAGGAAATCCTGCATGGACCAAATGCAATTCCATGGGACTATACAATTCCATCCCACCTAATCCCAACATTTCCCATCCTCTCCAACCACTAGATGGAATTGTACGGGATCAAATGCAATTTTATACTACTTAATCTCATCTAGTCTAATATCCCGCTTGGCCAAAAATGTGCCATGCTTGGAAGCTTGATGGGCAAGCTCCTCCCATCAACGGCCCTAAACAATAAGGCCCTGTTTGGGCAACGGGATTATAAGGAATTAGGTGGGATTGGATTCATCTGGTTCCGTGCCAATTCCACTCCATGTTTGGAAAAGCTTGGAATTAGATCGGATGGAATTGCATTGGGTCCCGTGCCAATTTCACTCAATGCTAGCAAGTTGTGTAGGTCCCACCCTGATGTGTGGGCTATATCCACACCGTCCACCCATTTTTTGAGATTATTTTAGAGCATGGGCCAAAAATCAGGTAATTCTAAAGTTCAAGTGGACCCACCACTGAAAGCAACGGGGATTGAATACTTACCGTTGAAAACTTCTTTGGGGCCACATAAGTTTTGGATCTACCTCATTTTTCGGCCCATACCATAAAATGAGGTTACAAAACAAATGAACGGTTTAGATATAATACATGTGTGTTATTCTGGTAATTTCAAATGATGGTGGGTATATCCATTCATGTACCACCGTATTACCAACAAAGCAGAGCATTAATCTAATCCCATGGAATCAGGGGACAATCCCTGCCATGGTAATAATGATGTGTTTTTGAATCCAATCCCACCTAATCCCTTCTAATCCTGGATTATCCCCTGATTCCATGCATGTATTATATCTAAACCGTTCATTTGTTTTGTAACCTCATTTTATGGTATGGGCCGAAAAATGAGGTAGATCAAAACTTATGTGGCCCAAAGAAGTTTTCAACGGTAAGTATTCAATCCCCGTTGCTTTCAGTGGTGGGTCCACTTGAGCTTTAGAATTACCTGATTTTTGGCCCATGCTCTAAAATAATCTCAAAAAATGGGTAGACGGTGTGGATATAGCCCACACATGGGTGGGACCTACACAACTTGCTAGCATTGAGTGAAATTGGCACGGGACCAATGCAATCCATCCGATCTAATTCCAAGCTTTTCCAAACATGGAGTAGAATTGGCACGTAACCAGATGAATCCAATCCCACCTAATCCTTTCTAATCCGGTTGCCCAAACAGGGCCTAAGTGTATTGTCCAATGTATGTCTGAGTACTTGTGGGCCACCAATCAACGGTGGAAAAAGACATTTTCAAGTTGTTGAGGATTTATATCTGGATCTTAGGCCCCATGAGATACACCTGAGCTCTAGTGGTGTGGGTACTATGGTAAGCTTACAGTGGTATAGGGCAGATGTGGGGAGCTAGTGATTTATTCAGAACATCCAACCGGTCAATCAGACGAATGAGGTCAATTCGCCTCGAAACCAAAATACCCAGCTCCGAAATATCAGCCCGATCCAAAAATCAGGTGGGCCATTGCATATGAAACATTTTGAGAGACCGTTGATTAGAGTGGGGCCCGATCCGAAAGTCCATGGTTGATTTAGACCCTTCATCCAGGACAAATGAAGGATCAGATAGAAATGAGGTTGTTTTATGACTTAGGTATTCTCCTGTGAATTAAAAAATTCAAGGGTGAGCGTTGCCCCCAGCTTGTTTCCATCGATGTGGCTCACTTCAATTTTGTATCCAACTGACTATTAGATTAGGAGTATTTTGAGGTGAATCAACAGATAGATGGGTTGGATGGTGTGAGCAGATCATGTGGGTCCCACATCTGGCTAGTACCACTCCTTGGGATGAGACATACCGTCCCCCCCTCCAAAATAAAAATAAAAATCTTGCCTTCCAAAAAATTTTACCCACATCCGAAGGACCACACGTGTGGACCACCTCAACTAATCTATAGTGTACCGATGGTAATGGGCTTAACTGAATTTGGGCCAAACCATGTTTGGCCCATTCATCATAAGGTGTGGAGGTAGGTAGAGGTGGGTAGCTAATTTGACTCGTCCGACGCGTTTAGATCCAACTCGACCTGAACTGAATGGGTGAGTCAGTCCGAACCGAGTAGGCTTTGCCCAATCCTAAGTCAAACTAAGTCGAGTTACCTAGTAACTCTCGATCTAGTTAGACCTGACTCTCTAACCCTACCCGCCGCACCCTACCCCGATCTGATCACAAAACATCTCTCTTCCTCCCTCATCCTCCTCATCCTCTCTCTCCTCTCCATTCTCTCGGTCTCTCCCTCCCTCATTTCTCAATCCGACTCGGTGCCAACTCAACCCGA
This sequence comes from Magnolia officinalis, assembly GCA_021015155.1. Lineage (NCBI taxonomy): Eukaryota > Viridiplantae > Streptophyta > Magnoliopsida > Magnoliales > Magnoliaceae > Magnolia > Magnolia officinalis. The sequence goes on from JAJHSJ010000004.1 coordinate 109,954,265, forward strand.
CTCGATACTTCTGACCGAATTGGACTCGGTTCGGATCAATCCAGGCCAAATCGGACTAAGATCTAGTCAGGCATGCTAGACTTGGTATCGAGTCGGATCGAGTTTGGGTTAGGCCTATTTCAAAACTGAATCGAGTCGTGTCAACCGTAACTTGGTCCGACTTGACTTGATGCCCAGCTCTAGTGGTAGTGATGGCAATAATCCGAGCTGGCCTAACACATTCTGGCCCAAATATTGATTCCATACATGAATATTCCTAATCCATCTGTTGATTGGGATAGAGGATAGCAATCGATTTTTGACCTCTATGGCCTAGTTGGGATGAGGATAGTGCATGGCAAGAGCTCCTTTGGGTGTAGCTTGGTTCTTGAAAATAAAACCCTTTATGTAGCTGCCCTTTAATCAAAAGATTGCCAAATATGCATATTAAAAGATAAAATAGTAATTGTTGAAAAACATCCACCACATTGCTGTCCGAAGAAAATGCTTGAACATGGATGGATATATGATTATTTAAGTGTCCTTTTGATAGAGACAACCCCTTCAAGTCAAAAGTAAGTGAAGGCAAGTCTTAGTGATGAAGGACAACCATAACCAATAACCAATGACAAAACAAAAGATGATGAATTCAGATACTTTGCTTGTCGCAAACAGGAAAAATCTGTTTGTTGTAATGTGATTAGGCACCTATTACAATGAAGGAAAATAGGAAACATTGTGCTTGTTTGGTCATATATTCATGTAGCTGTTGTAAATAAGTAATAATTATTTATATCTTATTTTCTAAAAATGTATTACTTGAAAATAGGGCAGATTCAAAGCTCAAGCTACCCACAATGGGAATAATCATGTCCACCGTTGAACCCACCGTTTATGTAGTGTGGTCCACATGATTGTTGGATCTACATAGTTTTTGGGCTTGTGCCCTAAAATAATCTCGCAAAATGAATAAACATGGTCCACTTAAAGTAGGGGCTACTAGGTCGTATATATAGAAACCTATCATTGATTCAGACAAATCATCTAAGACGAATGAAGAATCAGATGAAAACAGAAATGAGGTTCTTTTATGACTCTGGTATAAAATGTGGGTAATTGCTCATGGGCCCGTGGTAAACTCACAAGAATTTCAAGAGGAGATCATGAGTTCCGGTATCCATGTGGTGTCAGTGCATGGGTATGTACGGGGTTTGAGTGCTACCCAAGAAAATTCTTGCCTTCCAAAAAGTTGTCCATTCATCCAATGGACCACATGCGGACCACCTTCCAAAAATGTTCCTAATCCATCCATTGATCAAGTGGGCCACACATGTAGAAAGAAATAAGATTTAGAACAATGAATCCAATGGTCTACCTGAAATATTCATGTGTTGCCTAATCGAGCATTAGAATGTCCTATGTGTAGGATGATAGAACATATTTAAATATGAAGCTGGGGCAGCCTAGCCCAAGCCCGACCCATGGTCTAATCTAATAGCTCCAAGCACGATTCAAACCTGGGCTAGTCGACCTGCCGAGCTCATTTTCGCCCCCATGTGGTTGGCCTGGACCTGAAATCTACTTGTTGAGTCAGCAGGTAATTAAGGAGGTTCTAAGGTGCGCTTGTACATGCAGTTTTGGCACAAGGGGGTCTACCTTGATGTATGCGTTGTAACCATGGTTTCCATCTATTTTGGTTTCCATCTATTTTGACTATTTATTTCAGCGCATGGTCCCAAAAATGAAGTAGGATTAGTGTTTAATTAATGTTATTGTTAGGGGCGTACGCGAACCAAGTTAGCTCGGTTAGCTCGCTCGACTCAACTCGAAAAAGCGTGATTCGAAGCTGAGTTGGAGCCGAGTCGAGCTTATTTTTTGAGCTCGAAAAAATTTCGAACCGAGTTCGAGCTTGCCCAAGCTTGACTTGACTCGGATCGAACCCCAACTCGAATCGAACTCGGATGGAACTAATTCAATAGCTCGGTTACTTTGATATTGATGTTGCTCACCAAGTGTTTGATGAAATGACTCAACAAAGTGTCGGCTAGTGGCAAGGAAGATATGTATATGAAACAAATATCATTTCTCTTTGATTTTGATGTTGCCTATAAGGTGTTTGATGAAATACTTGTAAACAGCTGCTGCTGTTTTACATATATTGAGAAATTGAAAGCGCATTGCATGTGTTTGTGAAATGCCGCAGAGGCTCGATTTTGGCTCGAACTCAGCTCGAACTGGCCCGAACTGCTAACCGAGCCGAGCCGAGTTCAAGCTAGGGTCGACTAGTGGCCGAGTCAAGTCAACTGAGGCCAGCTCGACTCGGTGTACACCCCTAGTTATTGTTGGTTTTACATGAGGTAATAAATAAGAGAAGAGAAGGTACAAAGGGTGGGCAGCTCAGGTAGGCCCCACCATGGTGTTTATGTGAAATCTGTGTGTTCTTCAGATGCGTCATCTCACGTTAGGTCTTGAGCTCAAAACTCAACCTCATCTATGATTTAGGTGGACCACATGATTAGAAAGAGTGTAATGGACAACTCTTACCCTCCAAACTATATACCTTAGTGTGGCCCACTTGAATCATTACTGCGCTTGATTTTTAGCTCCAGGCTTATATTTTGGTGTGGAGTCTAATGGTTGGAGTACATTTCATATAATTTTAATGGTGGGCCCTATAAAAGTCGAGGGTGAAGTTTCTTTCAACTGTTTTGTTTTCTTTGATGTGGCACACCAATTTAGTGGTCAAAGTAAATTTCACACGCATCAAGATGGGCAGCCTAAAAATCAAGGATGCCTATCTGCCGGCTATCTGTTAAAAACAGACTTGAATTGGATAGCTAATCACATAGCTAAGACTTGAGTACTTTGTTGTGCTGGAAAAGATGGGACACAATGTTTTATGCACACGGTTCATCCATTTTGCCAACTCATTTTAAGGCATGAGCTAAAAAATCGAAGAATATCAATCCCAGGTGGACCACACTATAGGAAATAGTGGTGATTTGAACACCCACTATTAAAATAGTGGTGATTCAATGACCATTATTTCCTCTGGTGTGGTCCACTTGAGATTTGGATCCACTTCATTTTTGGAACCATGCCTTAAAATTGAGCTGTAAAAATTGATGGACAGTGTGGATATACAACAAATACAACAAGGTGGACGCCAAGGTTGGGAAACACCAACTATAGTAATAATGTGCCTTATGTGTCACCACCCCAGTGATGTAGCTGGGTGGGCTCGTGCAACACCTTTTGTACGTGTTGGTATTAGAGCTAACTGCCGTTAGGGCCACGCTCGGGTCTCGGCTCCTCCCTCTCACCTCTCGTATGTGTCTCTCCCCGGCTATCTCTTCCTCTCGTGCTCGCGAGAGATTTGGCTCTCTCTCTCTCTCTCTCTCTCTCTCTCTCTCTCGGTCTGGCATTGAAGTGGGGGTGACAATGGGGAGGGTTGATTGCTAAAAGTGTTGTGGTGGTTCTAGCGATTGGGGAAAAGAGAGCTAGAGAGTAGCGATTGGGGAAAAGAGAGCTAGAGAGAGAGAGAGAGAGAGAGAGAGAGAGAGAGAGAGAGAGAGAGAGAGAGAGAGAGAGAGAGAGAGAGAGAGTCGAGTCAGACCGAGTTAGTGCTGACCCAGTCGATCCGGTTATGAAATAGGCCAGACCCGAACTCGAACCGACTCGGTACCAAGTCTAGCATACCTGACTTGATCCGAGTCTCGGGTCTGGCCTGGACTAATCTGGACCCAATTCGACCCGGTCACAAGTACTAAGTTAGGTCGAGTTGACACCGAGTCGAGTCGGGTGCAGTGGGTATTTGCGGGCTGAAATCACCACTCAAAGCCTAGATTCACTTGCAGCCTCTCCATCAGCTACACAACATCTTGGATATGAAATGTCAAATTTGAGGGTTTTTTTTTTTAATTTTAAAATAAATATATACAAGTTGAGTTTCAGATCGAGTCGAGTCAGTACTGAGTTGAGTTTTGGGCCAAGTCGAGTCGAGTCACTGGGTGACTCGAACTCGACTTGGTTTGAGTTCGGATTGGATGAAGTCAACTCGATTTGGATTGACTCACCCACTCAGTTCGGATCAAGTTGTCCCGTGCCCAGCTCTAGAGAGGGAGAGAGAACTTTGTTGGTTCTACCGACGAGGAAGAAAGAGCGAGGAGAGAGGAGGAGAGATGAGAGGGAGAGGCTGAGACCTAACTTGGACCTAATGGCCATTAGACCTAACACTTGCTCGTCGCACGAACCCGGTTCTCACCAAAGTCTTGTCCCTAAGGGAGTTATTCACCCTGCTTTAGACAATCACCCTTGATTTTTATAGGGCCCATCATAATGATTATATTAAATCCGCTACAACCATTAGATTCCACATTAAAACTCAGTCACATGGCCAAAAAATCAAGCCCGCTAGTAATTTAGGTGGGCCACGCTAACAAAATTAGTTTAAAAGGTGAGCTTTTCCCTGTATACCATTCCTAATTCTGAAGTCCACTTTAATCACAAATAAGACTTTATTTTTTGGTCCTACGCCTAGCATAGGTTTGCACACACAGTGGTCCAGATAGATTTCATATGGACACCATAGTGGGCTCCACCCAAGTTGGCAGGTCCATTTCTTTTTCTACCTTGGCATTTATTGCTATTAATTATTAACAATTTTCTATGCTGGTTGGATCTTAGATGGGGCTAATTTTTTATCCTAGGCCTAACATGGCGTGGCACATATGGTGGTCAGGGTGGATTTCACACGAACATTACAGCAAGGTCCACCCAAGTTGACAAGCTCATTTCCTTCTCTACCTTGGCATTTATTAACACCAATTATTGGTAAATTTTTATGCTGGTGGGGTCCTATAAAAGTATAACATGTTGGCTTGAGAGTGCTTCCGTTGGGAGACCACGGAAGCACACAGAGATGAATCAAGTAAAGTATTCCAATTGCACAACCAAGCCTAATTACAAAGACTCAAAATTTAATGTAAAAAAACTTTTTTCAGTGGCACACGGCACAAAGTGACAAATATGTAATATGAAAGCAAAAAATTATAAGAGATAGAAATTACTCGAACAGGCCGTCGATGGCATCGACATAGATATATGAGACATCAACAACAATCTTTATAAAAGAATATTGTTTTAATATGAAATGACTAAAATACCCTTGTACCATACCACACATTAGGTTAGGGGTAGTTTGGAAATTTGGACATAATTGCGTGCAAATCCTTTATTTTTTATAGTATGATTAATCTCATGCCTCAATGAATACATGTGCATGCGCATGCTTGGGAATTCGATATTGATAAATGCAAAGAGGAATGGGAATAAAAATGAAGTGACATTAAAGCTTGGCATCCAACAATGCCCAAATGAACTAATCTAGCATGCTATGAGCAATATTCAAGTTTACTCAATTTGGGACAAGAAAATAGGATGTCTGCGCCTGATGTGGACCAATTAAAATCGAGTGCAGTTGGGTTTGAGTTGTGTGTATATAATTTTAATAGTGATAATACATAACATTAATCATTCTAGGAATGGATTATCTAATTCATTCATTCAAGTGACATGCCATGTAATCCTGTTTCTTTAATATGGATTTACTAATTAGGATACTAAAAATCAATACTTAGATTAAAAAAGACTTGAATTTTGTTAACTCATTAAATACAACTTATTCATTCAACATAACAGTTTAAGTAAGAGATACATCATTTTCATTTATATCATTAAATTGCAATATTTAAAGATAAATAAAGTTATTTAGTCTTAGTATCGGAAGATGAATACTAAAAAGACATTTCTTAATATTGACCAAGGAATCATACGACTTGTCTACAACCCAACTGGTTGCCAAGCAACCATTACTAATCTAAGTCTTGCTCCTTCTCCACGCAACGATAGCCTGTAAAGGCCTTTCGCAGGAGCTTCCTATTACTGGAAGCTAGGTGGGGTCCACTATGATGTTTGTGAGAAATTCATTTCGTCCATCAATTTTGTTAGAACATGTTAGGAGACGACAAAAAATGTGGCAGATCCAAAACTCAAGTAGACCGCATGGTATAAAATAGTGAGGATGGAACATCCACCATTGAAATATTCATGGGCTACAAAAGTCTTAGATCAGGATAATATTTGTGTTTTCGGTTCATCCTAGTAGAAATGACCTTATGAACGATATGAATGGCATATAAACATCACTATGGACCTAGGGAGGTTTCAAAGGTAGGCATTTCCTTACGCGGTCCTGTCGTGTGGTCAATTAAAGTTTTCGATCTGCTTTTTTCATCCTCTTTTGATATGATATGGTAAAATGAATGGACATGATGAATTTCTCAGAAATATCGTAATGGATCCCACCTAACTTTCTTTCGAAAGATGTTTTTGCGAAAGGCTCAAATAACCCTTCTACTATGCAACTAGGCTTAGGCCTGACCGGACCCAATAGCTATGAAAGTAGGCCAATGGAACCGTTGACCAACTCAAGAACATTAAAAAGGAGAGGCCGGACCAGGCATGCTTGCCTGGCCTTTATACACTCTCAAGCCCGGTCGGGTCCGGGTCTCAAAAACCACTACCAGGCCCAGCCCATGGGCTTTTAGTTTCTAAAAATGATTAGGTTTTTAAGAGTGGCATGTGGTTTAGTGATCCAAGCCGTTCGTATGATGGGTTAGACAATGAATGATCCTATCACAAAAAAGGGAACCTAAAAAGGAAGATCCTATCCGTTGAAAAATTTTCCTTCTCTCTGATGGAATGTGGACCATTGCCCTTTTCTTTTTCTTGCTGTCTTATTCAGGACACATATAGTAAGGGTTGGGATTTTCTTATATGATTGAATTTAGTACATGGTCCATCCAAGTGGATTCATGTGGGTGGTTTGGATGTCACTGTAGCTAGGATCCAGATGAGTGTCTCTGTCTCTACTGCAGACACGTGGCATGTATCTGAACCGCCCAAATAGTGCTACAACTGTTCATTAACGATACCCAAAAGCTAGACTGACGGTATGATTCTAACCGGTCATATGTTTATATCTTCTACAAGAATGGTCCACGTTAGGCTTTCAAAGGACGGACATAATATCAACGGCTGGGATCTTACAATTCAGAGGTTTTATAAGGATTCTCCATCCTACACGTTGGTAAGGTGATTCCCAACGGGATGAAGGGATGATGCTCACTGTTTCTTGTGGTGCGGCCCACTTGAGTTTTGAAATCTTCCTGAGTTTTTAGATCACTTGCTAACAATGGATGGATGGAGTGGGTAAAACACATACATCAGAATGGACCCCACAGAGATTAGAGTCAAAGGGGGATAAAATCTACCTTTCCTATTCCTCAGCAAGCCAACGGCCAGTATGGCAGATCTGTAGACCATAGAGGTGGAAATGGGTCTAGTTATCATAGGCCCAGGCCCACCAAAATTAGTCGGCCCACCTAGTCCGGAAATTAAAAAAATCCCCATTCCTCACTTGAATATTCCCCATTTATCCGTTGATCAAGTGGGCCACACATATAAAAATAAATAGACACTTAGATGATCGAAACGAACGGTCTACATTGGGTTGCCTAAATAAGAGGGCCTGTTTGTATAAAGTCGGGTAGGGACAGGCCTCTGGGTTAAAATGACTTGAGCCCAGACCAAAATTCAAGCCTGGCCCATGGGCCAAGCAAAGCCACTACCGGGTTGGGCTCATACGGCTAGGCAAGCGTTGTAACACAAAAATCTGTGGGGCCCACCGTGGTGTATGTGGCATTGATCCTGTCCATGCATTTGCATTAGCTCATGTTAGGACATGAGTCTGAAAATCAGGCCCACCTGAAACTAAAATGGACCCCACCTACCACTGAAACCTTTCCTGGGCTGTGAGACACACATCACGGTGGGCCATCAGAATTCTTTATTGCACGGGCTCCCTACAATAGCTGTTGTAGGAAATTCGCGTCCCATACCATGCATGGAGATGATAAAAAGCCCGGGAGAACCCGGAATATGGTAGCTCACATGGTAGGGTGAACATTGATTTGTGGCCGTCTGTTAGATGCCCCAACTATATAAACGTTTCAAAATTCACATAGATCAGACGATCCTATCCATCTGATCAGTGGCCTTCAAACCGTCATAGAAAGCAAATGTAGTTAACGTCTTCAGTAAGAACTAGATAGATGTAAGGTTTTTTATAAGCATGCCATGTATCATAGTGGCCAGTAGATGAACGGTCCTGATTGACACCAACCATGCCTGGTTCCATCTTGGCGGAACCATGGCAGTCAACGGGCTGGGTTGGGCTGGGCCGACGTCTGTCCGAGTCGGCCTGCAATGATTCTGAATGGCCCGGTTTCCAGCCCAAGCTGAGCCCAAGCCGAGCCCAGCCACTGTCTTTTGTACACGATTTGTGTTGTTCATTAGTCGTGTTCGATCTAGACCAGGCGCGGCTCGGACCAGCCTAACAAGCTCTTAATACAGCCCAAGAGCCGTTTGCCCTAATAAATAAATCGGCTGAAATTTTAGGCTGGGCCAAGCTGTTGGGCTCATATTTCAGACATGCTTGTTAGGTGAAAATGAAATACCTTGCATTTATTTAATTTTGTGCTTGCATATGTTGGGGTCTGTGACTGGGTGTGCGTCATATATTGAATTTGTTGTATGTTCATTGTGGCTTGTATAATTTCCATTCGAGGCGGTCACCACTATTTGAATTGTATTTTTATTATTTTTATTTTTTTTTACTGTTAGCACTATATTTCTAAATTTTCGTTATTTTATGTCGCTTTAAATCCGCTAAATTGAATTGCGTTAATCTGATTATTCATGTGTAAAGCTTAACCCGGGCCAAGATCGCTTATCGACTGCCCAAGATAAGCTAAATAAAATGGAATATGGTAGAGCCATCCATCGATGATACATGTGGCAGGACGATGTTTTGATTGGGACTGTCCATCTTGTGGGCCATATCATGGATGGCCCATATCTCAAAGATGAAACCTGTGAGCTAGGGGTCATTGCTAGCAATTTCTTCAATTTAAGAACTTAGGCACCGTTTGGATATCTCATTATATGGTATTCTGATTTATGAATTGAATTGACTATAAAATAACAAATTATCTCAAAATCAATGTGTGAAGGGGGCCTCAGCCCAACCAATTCAAAATCTTGGCCCAGCCCATTACCTGGCCTGGCCCATTGCCATGCCCATGCATGTGGACTTGTGGAGATCAATCAAACTATCTTTTATGTCACATATCAGTATATCACCTTAATCAAACCATCTAAATTGCCAGATCTACATTAAATAAGTTAGTTTTCAAAGTTTGGATTTGTATTGATTTAAAGTTTCTAATATCCAATTATCGAGATTTCAACCATTGATTATTTGCATTCAATCGTCCACTTAAAAATTCAAATTACCATATATTTACATTTAAGATCAATCTGAATTATAGTATTCCAGTTGTGCAATTTTTTAGTGCCGGCATATCAACCATGTAACTTTGCCAGAGTATCAAAATCTCCAAAGAGCCAAGCAGACAATTGCGTGCATGAGATCTGATTACTTAAGTAACACTTTCTTTTAAATGAAAACTCTTCTTGTGTTCTTAAATAAGCCAAAATTTCTCCTATTTCATGGGAATTTTGTGAATGTTGCATGTGCAATGTGCATGCATAGGTTACTTTAGTGATGGTTCACCACCGTTTTAAAATGTTATATGACTCATCATCTTCACATATAAGTTACAACAATTCGTGTAATAGTGAGAATATTGTGCATAGGTCAAAAAATCCTAACCATCTAATCAATAGCAACTCCTCTGTTTCCAGTTCTTTCTTAAGAATAAGAAAGATGAATTTTACGGAAATACTATGGAATAAGGTTTGATCCTATTCACGGGGATTCCACAAAGATCTCATTTCAAAAATCGAAAGTTTGAAACAATTAAGAGCTTTTTGGAGATTGGATGCATACAGGAATGAGCATATTAGTTAAGGTAAGAGTAAGAGTAGAATACCAAAAGGAGTTATTTATGTTCAAACAGGTTTCAACAATACCATTGTGGTTGTTACTGATGTACTAGGTCCAGTGGTTTCTTGATCCTCTATTATTATTACTTGTGAATTCAGAGACACAAGAAAAGGAATGTCATTTGCTACTCAAATTGCAAGAAATGCTATTTGTACATGAGCAAAATTAATGATAAAGGATTCTAGCTAGTCTTTGAAGAGATGCAACATTACAAGCTAATCATAGAAGTGGTATATTATTAGGGGGTGTTTGATTTTTAAATTTTTTTTTTTTTTTTTATATTAAGTGATGTTAAATTTATGATGATTACTTTTCATCGTAGTTTGGAAGAGAAGCAAATATTGGAGGATTTGCGTCTCGAAAACCGTGTTAACTTAGACCGGGATTGTTTGAGGATAATTAGTAGGTCCCACCATAATGTATGTATTTGATCTACACCATCCATTTGTCTTACCATCTCATTTTCGAGCGTATGACCAAAAAAGAGGTAAATCCAAGGCTCATGTGAATCAGACCACGAGAACAAGGGAATAATGACATCCACAGTTGAAAGCCTAAACCTTCATGGGGCCTACAGTAATGTGTATCTTTCATCCAACCTATTCATATGGTCACAGACATGGATGAACACAATACACAAATATCAGCTTAGTCCAAAACTTCTATAGCGCATGTTATGGTGAGAAACATACCGAACAATGGGAACAAGTCAGGTCGGAACCTTATGCACTCAGTCGAGCCGCACAATAATAGAAACTCCAAACCCCGAGCTCGACGTCCCGCAGTAAAAGGAATTGTAAATCTCAATAAAAGAAATCTGCAGACTCGACTAAGGGCTAAGGAGATAGCTCGGCATTGTTGGCGTAAGCTGTAGAAATCCCTTAGCTGTAGAAATCCCTTCAATCAAGGGTCAACCATGATTGTAGCCAGAGATATTGTATAGGCAAAGAATAGCTTCCTTCCTAATATACCTCATTGTATCTATCTATATATCTTGTAATATGTTCTATGGAAAATATACACGAAATTTACAGTCTGATATGGTATCAAAGCGTGATCTTGGGTTCCCTGTGTCTTGAACAAGAAGGGATCCAAAACTGCTCGGAATCCATGGCTGACTCCACCAAATTGACACAACCACCCACCATCTCAACCGAATCCATCCTCGACAATCTGACAACAAAAATGACGGAGGTCTTGACAAGAGCCCAGACCTCTTCACCATCGCCCATCACTGATTCCCCGACAGTTCCAATAAGCATTAAGTTGGATGGTTCCAACTATGCCTTATGGTCCCAGATAGTTGAGATGTACATCTCAGGAAAGGATAAATTGGGATATATCAATGGAGACTATCCCCAGCCACCAGAAACAGACCCATTATTTCGCAAATGGCGCACTGAGAATGCCATGGTGAAAGGGTGGTTGATCAACTCAATGAACTATTCCTTGGTCGCGAACTTCATACGCTTCCCAACGGCTAAACAGGTATGGGACTCTGCTGCCACAACTTACTTCGATGGAACTGAAACCTCGCAGGTATATGATCTACGATGTCGTGTAACTCGGATGAGACAAGCAGGCGGATCTATAGAAAAATTCTATAATGATCTACAGGGTTTGTGGCGCGAGATTGATTTTCGTCGCCCAAATCCAATGGAATGTGCAACCGACATACAAAAATACAACTCAATCCTACAGGAGGAGAGAGTTTACATTTTTCTGGATGAGCTAGATGACCGATTAGATAATATTTGGAGCGATGTTCTTCAACTGAAACCTTTCCTTACAGTTGAGCAGGCGTATGCTCACGTTCGAAGGGAGGATGTTCGACAATCTGTGATGGCATCGGGAGTGGAGGCTGCTGCTAGTGGTGCTGTTATGGCCACCCAAGGCGTGAAATCTGGTCAGTCATAAACATTGGTGAAGTCAGGGTCATCCTCAAAACCCAAGGGTCACTCTGATGGGAGTAAGTGTACTCACTGTGGTAATACAAAGCACACCAGGGATACATGCTTTAAACTACATGGTTACCCAGACTGGTGGCATGAATTACAAGCCCGAAAGAAACGAGATACACTTGCAACTGAGGAAGACACGGGTAGAGCAGCGGTGGCCACTACTGAATCTCAATTGTCCCTTGTTCCCTTGGCAGAATCGCCCACTTCAGTCACGAATCAAGGTAACTGTGATCAAGTTTCTTGTAGCTTTACCTCTCAGAATGATGGCGCCTGGATTATCGACTCCGGGGCAACGGATCATATGACCTTTGATTCCAATGACTTCTCCCATTTAACTCCATCAAGAAGGACCTGTATTGCCAATGCCAATGGGGCGACATACCCAGTCACAGGGGCTAGAACTGTGCCCCTATCTCCCTCTCTCTCTTTATCTCACACGCTACTTGTCCCATCTCTCTCAAATAAGTTGATGTCTGTGAGCCAAGTTACTGAAGAGCTCAATTGTGTAGTACTGATATACTCTACTTTTTGTCTTCTTTAGGATATTCTCAGCAAGGAGATTATTGGGCGTGGTACTAAGAGGGGGGGACTGTATTACTTGGATGACTTCAGCCCGGGAATCGCGAACCACACGCACCATCAAACCAGTCGCAAGGAAAGGCAGATTTGGCTATGGCATCGGCGCTTGGGGCATCCTCATTTGGTTATCTACAACACTTATTCCTATATTTATTTACAAATTTGCAGAATGTCTGTAACACCCTGATTCTCACTACCCGAAGATGGTCACTCGAGTACGAGAACTCGAGGGTTACGTCATGAGTTAACATATCAACATAAGTCATAGTAACCATTTTTCTAATCATCAACACAAGTCATAACAACCAGATATAACCACTGTATAAACTAGTCGAGTAAGTTCATTATATACAGATTAAACATGAAATAAAGTAAACTCCATGACAGTGAAAGTTCAATTACATATCTCATGTAAACCAAAACTAATAACTGAAGGTTTAATGTAAAGACAGCGAAATTGAAAATATTTAGTGGAGCGCCTATGGATTAGCTACATCGTCATTCCTTCCGTACTCCTCTTCAGCTACCTCTGGGGTGTTGTCATGAGCACCATGACTCTCCATCATACCTGGGTCTATTTGGTGCAACAGCACAGTCGGGTGAGCAAAACTCAGTGGAAATTTCCCTCATAAATTCAACTTTAACACATCATTCCAATATGAATTAATAAGTCATATATGCTTCATAGGTTAACACTATTACATGTGCAATTGCATGAATGTATGAATGTATGGTCAAAACACAAATCTGGGGATGCATATCCAACTGCCAAAATAAAGAGTCACCCAAGGCGAACTAGTCTCCAGAAAAGTACTCATAGGTACGCCCAAGGAGAACTAGTCACCCGAAAAAGACCATGCAGACCACCCGGTAGATCACCTACCTGGAAAAGGCCATGAAAGTGAGTGCACCCAAGGATGACCTCCTGGAAAAATACCCGGGGTACGCCCGAGGAGGTATAAAATCCCGGAAAAGCCTCATATGTTATGAATGGAGGTTATGCACCATGACACTACATTCCTTACTTAAATATGAAAGAGATAAATTCAATATTACAATACTAGATATCTAATTATGAATTCAACATGGGTTTCAAAATTTCAAGTCATGCAAAAGGAAATTTACTAAACATTATGAAATTTAAATAAAGGAATCCTACCCACTCACATAGATCATGCATCTTACATTTATTAACATTTGTAAACGGCAATTCAATGGTTGATGTCTACCTATACAATTCATAGATAATCTAGCATGGGAACTTTCTTTCCTAATCACATTTAACAGAGATGTATTCATAAGCAACGAATTATAATATTTCATGGAGTTTATAACATAATGTGGAGTTTATAAGCAACCAATTATACAAGAATTCTAAATACATTAATACAATTTTCCCTGGAAATTTAAATTCACTAGGAAGTAGTAAACTCCTAAATTTCCATATAATTTGAGGTTAATTCATATGGGAATTTGTGAAAGTAAAAGAAGTTATAGGGGAGATTCCTCACCTTAAAGTGTGGATTATCTTCTTGCTAGACTAAGGACCACAAAGGAGTCCAAAGTACTCAATTTACCCTCCTAGTTTGAATATGAACCTATATGGAGATGATTTCAGTTTTTATCATAAGACTGAGAATGATAGAACAATAACTCAATAACAATTTAAACAGAGACTCTAAAATTACCTTACTTAATTGTTTTCCAAACTCAACTCGAGTTTAAACCGAGTCAACTCAGTGCCAACTCGATTACACACTCTTCTATTCCTCCTCCTTTCCTTCCTTTTCTCTTTTCTCTCTCCCAGCATGCCAGGGTTCCAGCAAGGTCTGGACCCAACCAGACAGCGAGTCAGAGTCTCGACTCGGTTTCAAACATAGTTGACTCAGCGACTCGCCCGAGTCCTCCTTCTTCTCTCAAATCTTCTTCTTCTTTCTTTTTCTTTCCCTGTTCCTTCTCTCCTTCCCTTTCTTCCCCTGGCCACCTCCCCCCAAATCTGAGATGGGTTGAACTCGACCAGCGGCTCACATCAGCGAGTCAGCAGTCCGTGACTCGGACTTAGTGCTGGGTTGACTCAGTTCGGTGCAACAGCGGTAGCCGCACCCTTTTCTTCCCTCCTCCTTCTTTCTTTCTCTCGTCAGTTCTGATAGGAAGGCCGGAATGGTGTCGGACTCGATGCTCCTCGCCCTGCCTCCTGAAGACTCGAACAGACGAACTCAGCAGTAATGGCGCAGCTGGTGGGCGAGTCGGTTCTCTCTCTCTCTCTCTCTTTCTCTTTCTCCCTCCTTCTTTTTCCTCTTTCTGTCTTTCTTTCTCTCTCTGCGACTGGAGGGATCACGAGCAGAGACCCGGCCCATGACTCGTAGCAGTGGACTGAGTGGACTCGGCCAGTGGTGAAGACGAACACGGCTCTATTCCCTCACCGAGACCCGGCCCATGACTCGTAGCAGTGGACTGAGTGGACTCGGCCAGTGGTGAAGACGAACACGGCTCTATTCCCTCACCGTTTTCCATTTGGTTTTATATATATATTTTTTTTGTATTTGTTGTCCTACGAAGAAAACCTATATATATATAGCCTACTGGACATCTAGAAGGTCCGGTTTTAAATCAGCAGTTAATCACAATTAGTTTATTTTTCTTTACTTATTTGAGGGAGATTTTTGGTGTTTTCATTAGGACGTATCGGGAGAGTTGTGATCGGATGGTGGGGATGAACTTCTGAGTTTATGAGTTACCAAATGCGCGGTCCAGATCAGCAGATGGGTCCGATCAAGGGTGATACGTTTTTCTAGGTCAATGGTGAAGATGACCTTGCTGTCAATGGTGGATCGTTCACGGACGATTGATCTGGCGATCAGCAGCGTTTGATGGTTCAGATCAGTTTTAGGATCGTTGTGGGGTCCACTGAATAGGCGACGGTTAGAGTTTTAGATTAGTGTTAATCCCATCTACGGCTGTGGCGGAAATCTCGATGCTAGCTGTGAAATATCTCAAAACGGACGGTTTGGATGCTACTCATTCGACGCCGAGATTGCAAGGGGATAAGGTTGCCAGTCTGGCGACAGAAGGCGGAACGGTTTCCGTTTCTGAAATGTGGTGGCATACAGCTATACTACACGTGTGTTTGTGTGCACACAGAGGCCATGCAACGGTTGAAAATGGTTGTGACTGGTACAATTTTTGTTTCACACAATATGGACGGTTCAGATCATTGGTCAGTTTTATGATGATGGGCCTTTAGTGATACACATACGAACGGTGTTTTAAAATACCGAAAATAGCGGGAAAGGAAGGAAATTTGATTCTTTTTTTGAAAATTTCGGGTCAGCACGGTCAAACCGTGCTGACGGTTTCGGTACCCCTCAAGTGAACACGGTTCTGTGTTCATGCGGAATTTCTAAGTGGGGCCCACGCGATCCCTCGAAAAATCCAAACCGTTGATCTCGCTCAAAGGGTTTAATTAAGCACCCTAGACGAAATGATTTTATTTTATTTTATTTATTTATTGTTATATATATATTTTTTTATTGTAGTTAGTTTGATATAGTCTTTTCTTATTAAGGAGATGTATTTATTTATCTTATTATTATGATTATTTTATTATTATCATTATTATTATTATTATTATTTTATTATTATTATTATTATTATCTTATTTTATTATATTTTTATCAGAGTATAAAAATACGGGATGTTACAATGTCGACTTTAAATGTGATACATGTATTATGGCTAAAAGCCATAGAGTTTCTTCTCCAGTTAGCCTGAATAAAAGTCACATTCCATTTGCCTTAATACACTCTGATGTGTGGGGGCCCTCCCCGATAACTACTTCCTCATTTTTGCGTTGGTTTGTGATTTTTGTCGACGATTGCACTCGAATGACATGGCTATACCAGCTGAAAACCAAAGACGAAGTTTTCACAGTTTTTCAAGCGTTTCATGTCATGATTCAGACTCAATTCTCATCCAAGATACAAATCCTTTGTTCCGATAATGGTGGCGAATTCATCAACCACAGATTTCAGGCTTATTTTCAACAACATGGTCTCCTCCATGAGACATCATGCTCTCAGACACCACAACAAAATGGTGTCGCCGAGAGGAAGAATCGGCACATTTTAGAAACAGCCCGTGCTTTACTCCTTGGAGCACAGGTGCCGAGTCACCATTGGGGGGATGCTGTAGCTACTGCAGTGTATTTAATAAACCGTATGCCTTCGAGAGTTTTACACTTTAAGACTCCCCTACAAATCCTCTCTACTCATATTCCTCTGCCTGCAGTATTGATGCTTCCTCCTAGAATTTTCGGGTGTGTTGCTTTGGTCCATCTCCACAAGAATCAACGTACCAAGCTGGATCCATGTGCCGTTCGGTGTTTATTTTTGGGTTATGGTTTACATAAAAAAGGCTTCAGGTGCTATGATCCCACCGCTAACCGTATATATATCACCATGGACGTCACTTTCCTTGAGTCCGAGACTTTTTATCCATCACTTGTACCCAATTCTCCTCGTCAGGGGGAGACTCAAGTTGAAGAGTTGAATTGGATGATGGCTCCAGGAGGTGAGAATAGAACTAGAAATAAAGAGGCTGAACATGCAGAATTGACAAGTGCAATACCTGAAAGTGAAGAACCAGAAAACAGAGAGGCTGAAAATGAAGAGGCCGAACATGGAGAACCTGAAAATACAGAATCCCCTCACTCCCCACTACCCGAAGACCCTCCTCCTGAGAATATTCCGGAGGTAAGTACTTCTACTGCTCCTACTGCACCTTTACATACTAATGTCATAGATTCTTCTTCTGGTTATGTCTTGCCTCTTAGACACAACCGTGGGAAACCACCGAATAAATACTCTCCAGATGAGGAAGAAAGAAGGTCCAAGTATCCAATCGCAAATTACGTGTCCACTCAAAATCTGTCCGAGCCTCTTAAGACTTTCACTCAAACACTATCCTCCTGCCATGTTCCCAGCAGTGTTGAGAAGGCCTTATCTGACCCAAAGTGGGCACAAGCAATACAAGAAGAACTGGAGGCTTTACAGAAAAATAACACCTGGAAGTTGGTCCCATTACCAAAAGGGAAGAAGATAGTGGGATGCAAATGGGTGTTCTCTATAAAATATAAGGCTGATGGATCCATCGACCGATACAAGGCAAGACTCGTGGCGAAGGGTTTTACTCAAATGTATGGAGTAGACTATGTGGAAACTTTCTCACCAGTAGCCAAACTGAACACTGTTAGAGTCTTATTGTCTCTTGCAGCAAATTTAGATTGGCCACTACACCAACTCGACGTAAAGAACACCTTTCTTCACGGTGATCTTGACAAGGAAGTGTACATGGACATTCCACCTGGGATTACAGGATCTTCCGAGACCAAGATTGTTTGTAAATTAGAGAGGGCATTGTATGGGCTGAAACAGTTACCCCGGGTGTGGTTTGGTCGATTTAGTTTGGCTATGAGGAAGTATGGCTATCATCAAAGTAACTCTGACCATACTCTCTTCCTGAAACACCGACAAGGCAAGGTGACAGCCTTAATCGTCTACGTGGATGACATGATAATTACGGGGGATGATGCAGATGAGATCTCTAGACTACAAGGGCAATTGTCTACTGAATTTGAAATGAAGAACTTGGGAGGGCTTAAGTATTTTCTGGGAATAGAGGTGGCGAGGTCACGAAAAGGCATATTTCTCTCCCAATGGAAATACGTACTAGATTTATTGTCAGAAGAGATTACTAGAGTGCAAGCCAGTGGATACTCCGATTGTGCAGAATCATAGGCTTGAGGAATATCTTGACCAGGTGCCAGCTGATAAAGGAAGGTATCAACGACTTGTGGGAAAGCTCATCTACCTATCCCACACTCGCCCAAATATTGCTTACGCTATAAGTGTGGTAAGTCAATTTATGCATTGTCCTAGCAAAGACCATATGGGTATAGTAATTCGAATCCTTCGCTATCTGAAGTCATCACCAGGAAAAGGGCTAATGTTCTCCAAGAATAACCATCTGAATATTGAAGGGTACACAGATGCAGACTGGGCAGGGAATATCTTGGATAGAAAGTCTACTTCGGGCTACTTTACATTCGTGGGAGGCAACTTAGTTACATGGAGGAGCAAAAAGTAAAAGGTAGTGGCTTTGTCCAGCGCTGAAGCTGAGTTTCGAGGTCTAGCTTAGAAGATTGCTAACAGAGGTCGGCTTTGCTCCTGGCTCTGCAATGAATTTGTTTTGTGATAACAAGGTTGCCATTAACATATCTCATAACCCAGTCTAACACGATCGCACCAAGCATGTGGAGGTGGATCGACATTTCATCAAACAGAACCTGGAGGAAAAGATCATTCAGTTTCCTTTCGTTAAGTCTGAAGATCAGTTGGCGGACATACTTACAAAGGCAGTTTCCAGTAGAAACTTCTATGACTCACTTGACAAGTTGGGTATTAAAGATATTTACGCACCAACTTGAGGGGGAGTGTTGGCGTGAGCTGTAGAAATCCCTTCAATCAAGGGTCAACCATGATTGTAGCCAGAGATATTGTATAGGCAAAGAATAGCTTCCTTCCTAATATACCTCATTGTATCTATCTATATATCTTGTAATATGCTCTATGAAAAATATACATGAAATTTACAGTCTGATAGGCATGACCATGAATAATAGTATATGAATCAAACATATACACATCACCATGGGCTCCATGACTTTTAGTATTTTTTTCTCGATATTAGCATCAAAGTCATTCAAACAACCATAATTGATATACGATGTCGCAGGAGGCAACCAACTGTAATTCCTATTGAAAATAATAATTGCTTATTTACCACAAACTACAATGGTAAACAGAAAAACTAACACCTCCTAAAGTTTCGTACATGACATAACCCTTATGTCACCTAATGTTTTGATGTAACAACGAGTTGTTATTTGTAACAAGTAATTTTATTGGTTAATTTGTCACATTTTCATCATGAAATGAATTGAACATTATTTGGGATATGACAAAACCATTCCATTAGATCTAATTTACTTGTTCAATTGAATAAATACCTTGTGCTAGAATTGAGAAATGATATTGCTCAAATCTTTAGTATTTTCTTATTTATTACGCGTATTTACTATTTAAGTGAAATACCGCTATGCATTGTCACCAACAAACCAAAAGAAACAAAAAAAAAATGAAAAAAAAAATGAAAAAAAAAATGTAAAAGAAACAGATGTAGAAATAAGAGGAAGAAAATGGACTAAACATGAACAAGATGCATCTACCGAAAAAAAATAATTATATCCATTTATTCAAAGCGATTGTTGTCGGGAATAGGCAAGCAAAGGTGGGGTTGTGTGGTATACGATCCAAATTAGTAAGACTTTCATCGTAGTGTTAATTGAGAGTCATAAGTAGTTTAAGGTAGTGTCCACATGATTGGATGACCCAAATCAATGGTTAGACTCTTTACAATGTAATCGACAAGATTGACCACATATCATCCGAATAGTGGGACCCAAAGAAGTAATAATTTAAAATATATTAAATTAGTAAACAAACAAATAATAAATTTAGAATTGAATAAACTATACATAATGGTAATGTTAAACTAAATGCAGAATAAAAGATTGATCTCTCCATAAATAATGGAGATCAAACAAATAAACTGTAAATATAAAATATATCTAATTGTGAAGTTATTCTTGATGTGGATAGACAAGGAAATTTTTAGACATTCTATACCTTACACCCTTTAGAAAACCCTTTTACTGGAGTTTAGTTGGTTGTGTCTATTGGTGATGGGCCAAAAACCTTATTTTATAGAAATTTGAGTAAAGAAATTGAGCTAATTACACAACTTATTCTTCCCTTAGAAGTCTCCACACAAATAATTAATGTTTAGTGCCCATCTAAATACTGTGGATGGAAAACATAGTGCGAGCATATACCGCCTTATACCTAATTGTAAATATTATAACAATAATAAGACACATTGGTATGCTTAATCACAATAATCTAATTATCAGATCTAAACCGATGATAAGCACATGAGGTGAAAAATGGAGTGGGGAAGTAAAATAGGTGGTGACCACCTAACTAATTAGTGTTGGGTACTACGGGGGTATGTGTTTTATGCACGTCATCCATCTATTTTGTCAGTTCATTTTAGGGCATGAGCCCAAAAATGAAACAAATTAAAAACCCAAGTGAACCACACCATACCAAATATTAGTGCTTAAACACCCACTGTAACAACCCTTTTTTTTTTGTGGGAACTAGCCCCACCGTCCGTTGCATGTGGCCCACCTGAGTTTTGGATCGGCCTCATTTTTGGCCTTACATCTTCTCTTGGTCAGGCCGAGACAATGGACGGAGTAGATTTATATTATCGCAGTGGGATCCACCATATCTTAAAATAATAATAAAAAAATAAAAATAAAAAAGTTAAATCTTCTGCAAGACTAAACCACTTTCTCCACTTTTCTTCCTTTTTGTACGGTAATGGCAGCCGAACTTCCCATTAAATGAAACCGTTCTATAACTCCCACTCCATTCCATTACGCACTCTTTTATAATTTAAAAAAAAAAACAAAAAAAACGAAGGAATCAATCAAATCCAATTAGAGAGAAGGAGATAAAGAGAGCTCTGTAGATCAAGAAAGAGATTAAAGCAGGCCGAATTATCGGACTTTTAAGGTAGGTAATCTTTACCTGAAATTTATCATTTTCAGTTATTTATTATGTATATTTAATTCAAAATTTTCGTAGAAATATTATTGTCAGTTGAATTTTTATGTAGGGAATCTACTCATTTATGAATTTCTATTTTTTTTTCTAATATTTAATATTGAAATAATTTATATATAAATTAAATAAAATAAATTTACATAACAAAATAAATAGTTTATTTAAGATTAGTTTATTAATTCTTAAATATTTTGTTAATTTTTTTTAATTAAATTAAATTCCAAATAAATTCTAATACCTTACATATATGTATAATATTTTACAGTACAAACAAAATATATAATTAATTATTTAAAATATTGATATTCATTATGCAAAATTGTGAATATAAGTGATGTAAGATTGATAAGTATATATAAACAAATATGATTATGAAAATAAAATAAAAATATATAACATAATAAAAGTAAACATGTGTAAGATAACATTTTATTATATAATTAATACATAAGTATTTAATGTTATTTATATGATTATGTTATAAATAACAAAATAGAAAAATTTTATTTGATAATATATAAAAGTTGTAATAAATATAATTTATTATTTTTAAAAATTATGTAAATATTAACAATTTAACATATAAGTAATATAATAAATATATAAAATGTATCAAACATCAAACATAAGTAAATTTATTAATTTAGATAGTCAATTATAAAACAAGGTTAATCATATTGACATAATGTTGTAACAAATAATTTATATAATAATAATAATATCCAAAGTTCAAATTAATATATTCCTTAACCTTATTCAATTTAGATTTAAAAATAAATAATAATAAAATTCTGTATTTAGATTTAAATAGTTAGATTAAAATAATAATAATAATAATAAATTTTAAATTATCAAATAATAATTTAATTACATTATTAATGTTATATTATAGAAATCAGTGTGATAATTTTTGTTTCTGTAAAGATTAAAATCCAAATTTTAATTCTAAAATTTGAAGAGTTAATTAAATTAAATTTAAATGAACTTAAGTTTAAGAAAAATTTCAAAATTTTGGAATTTAAACTAAAATTTCTTGTACATTATTTCACAGAAATTTCTAAATTAAATAATAATAAAATAATATTTTATTTAAGTATTTGAATTATTAAAGTTTCAACAAAATTTAAATTTAGAATTACTAATTAGAATTATATTGTTGATATTTTTTTGTTGTCAAATAATTATTAATCTTACATGTATGTCTATTACTCATTGAACATTGAATTTTATTATGTTGGATGTAATGTAAACAAGTAGGGCAATCGTGTCCCTTGGGTGAAAGATTATAAATTAGCAAGTAGGACAATCGTGTCCCTTGGGTGAGAGACCCTAAAGCCAACAAGTAGGGCAATCGTGTCCCCTGGGTGAAAGACCTAGAACCCACTGGATCCTTTAGAATCTCCTCTGTGTACGGCGTATGAATATAATTGTGTGCGTGGACATACGTCAGATGTACAACTGGAGCAGTAGTCTGACCAGCTAACGTATAAATGGGTCCATCACCATGAGGTACCAGTGCATGAGCGTTAATGCAACGTGACCATATGCTTATGTACGGTGTTGTAAGAAATAATACAAATGTTATGAGCATTCTTGGAAATATCACATGCATTGCATTTTCACAATTCTGTTGTTAAATTTCATTATCTATATTCTATTTTCTTCATAGTTATAAAATTGATATTATCTGAACATGTTAAATTTTGGGTAAGAAATGACCCTACTGAGCTGTTATGCTCATCCTATTAAAACAAATGCACAGGTGCAGAGCTGGAATACTATGAGCAGGCGGGCCTATACTATTAGCTTTATTTTCTAAAAAATTAGGTTTAGTTTTAATTTAATTTAGTTTTTTTTCTTATTATTTAGGTTTAGTTTATGTTCGAATTTCGATGTAGAAATGACAACTATCAAAAGAGTTGAATTTAATAAATATTTCAGCTGTATTTTCTTTTAGATGACGTTGAGTATTTATTGAATTTGATTGAATCAACTGGATTGTAATAAATATCATTATATTATAATTCACGAACCTTGGGATTCGGGTCCCAAAGACCTTATTTGGGTACTCGAATTTCAGGGTGTGACACCCACCCTAAAAAATTTGTTGAGGCTACAAAAGTAAAAGGTGTGTATAGTAACCTCAACACCACAGACATCCTCAATTAGTTCTATGTGGGGCCCATAGTAATATATGTCTCTAGGGCATAGGCCAAAATTGAAGCATGTCAAAAGCTTAAGTGGACCACACCACTAGATGTTGAAACCTTCTTAGTTCCCATCTTGATGTTTATTTTCCATCCAACTTGTTCATAAAATGACACAAACATGGATGAAGGGAAAGTACACGTATCATCTTGATCCAAAACTTATGTGGCCCCTGAGATGTTTTCAATGGTGAGTGTCTCCCCACCGTTTACTATGGTGTGGTCCATTTAAGCTTTGGATCTGCTTCATTTTTGGGCTCATGCCCTAAAATGAGTTAGTAAAATGGATGAATGGCATGGATAAAACACATACATCATAGTGGGTCCCAATCTTTCCTACACCACCTAGCCATGGTGGTGACCGGATTCCATGGGACGTTGTTTTATGCACACCGTCCGCCCATTTTGCCAGCTCATTTTAGGGTATGCCTCAAAATTGAAGTATATCTAAACTCAAGTGGACCACACCACACGAGACAGTGGGATAACGAGGTTTACCCACCGTTGAAACCTTCCTAAGGCCCACCATAATGTTTATTTGCCATGCAACCTATTCATAAGATCAAATAGACCTGGATAAGGGAAAGCAGAAATATCAGCTTAATCCAAAACTTCTATGGTCCCAGGAAGTTTTCAATGGAAGGCATTCAATCCCATTGGTTCATGTGGTGTCATCCACTTGAACTTTGGATTTACTTCAATTATATCCTCAAGACCTAAAATAAGCTGGCAAAACTAATGGACGGCTTAGATGAAATACATATATAACAATGGGCCTCACAGAGTCCCGTCACAGATGATATAGTGTTGGTTTACCATGCAATTCCCCTCCGGAGATGTTACTACCAAAAGATAAGGTGATCCACTCAGTAGGCGTGCCATGATATTAGAAATAAGTGGATGGATTATAAAACTTGGTTGACAATTTCACAACGGTACATTTGTTTTTTTATTTGTTGACCATTTGATGAGTGGATCAAATTGATTTCTTGGGACATGGAATCCACATAGTCATACCCTTATGATAGATGGATTAGATATTGCACTTGTCTGCCACGCTGGCATATGTGGTAGCGCGTACCTTAGCTGACTTTAACATGCGTTTGTGCTTACCAAAACTCAAGCCACTGTTGCCCCGCGGGCTGCGTACTGAGTAATTCAGTACCCTAACTCTGTGGGGCCACCATGATGTCTGTGTGTAATCCACACTGTTCATCCGTTTTAACAGCTCATTCCAGTGTACGAGAAAAAAATCGAATCATATCCGAATCTCAAGTGAACCACACCACAAGAAACAGTGAATATATGATATCCACCGTTGAAACCTTCTTAGGGCCATAGTGATGTTTCTATGTAATCCAACATGTTTATAAGGTCACACAGATATACACAAATATCAGCTTGATCCAAAACACCCAACCTTTCTACTTTTAGTGAGTACAGCACAAGCTGCACTACTAGATTATTGAAAAGTAGAAAAGGTAAGTGTGTTTTTCAATGGGAAATTGCCCGTACTCGCCTCGAAGTTTGGGTTGATTACCTCGATCGCCACGACACTCCATATATTCTCTAAAGGGCCTTCTGACAGCTTTTGGAGATTGTTTCGGACGAAAATGCCCCTGACCTTCCTTCAGTAGTTGCACGATTTTCTAGGGACTAAGAAGTTACGTAGTATTTAATGCTAGTAAAGTGATGTGTACGGAACCCTTTTTGCGCGTGGGAAAGGACTAAACTGGTGGGGCCCATATTGATGTATGTGTATAATCCATGTCGTCCATCCTTTTTACCGTGTCATTTTAGGGCTAGGGCCCAAATATCAGCCTGATTCAAAGCTCGTGTGGGTCACATAATAGAAAATAATGGTGACAATAAAACCCACTGTTGAAACTTTCCAGGCTCACTGTGATGTTTGTTAGAATTAGACATTGCCCAAGTCAGGACTTTTTGGGCCCATGCCGAGCTGGCCAACAGGGTGGACGGAACGGATCTCCCCATTGTTGGCCTCAGGTTATTGTATTAATGGCTATCCTTTCATTTAGCAGTAAAGGAAGTGAACATGTAACAACCGCGACCCATATAACATGGGAACCACGACCCATATAACATTATAACCACGGCCCATGACAACCACGACCCATATAACACGAGAACTATGACCCTTACTATATTACAATCACGACTGTTGCCACATTTATGTGTATAATTCATGTCGTCCATCCTTTTTACCGTGTCATTTTAGGGTTAGGGCTCAAATATCAACCTGATTCAGAGCTCGCGTGGGTCACATAATAGAAAATAACGGTGATAATAGAACCCACTGTTAAAACTTTCCAAGCTCACCGTGATGTTTGTTGAAATTGGACTTGCCCAAGTCAGCCTTTGTGCGGCCTCACTACTTCGAGGTGAACATGCTTAGGGCGGGCCCACGGGTGGACGGTAACAGATCTCCTCATTGTTGGCCTTAGGCTTTGTTCCAATGGCTATCCTTTCATTTAGCAATAAAGGAAGTAAACATGTAACAACCGTGACCTATATAACATGGGAACCACGACCCATATAACATTATAACTACGACCCATGACAACCACGACCCATATAACATGAGAACTACCACCCTTACTACATTACAATAACGACTGTTGCCACATTACAACCATGACCCATGTTATATGGGTCTCAGTTGTATAGGTCTTGGTTAGCATGTTATATGGGTCTCAGTTGTATGGGTCTCGGTTGTATGGGTCTTGGTTAACATGTTATATGGGTCTCAATTGTAAGGGTCTTGGTTAGCATGTTATATGGGTCTCAGTTGTATGGGTCTTGGTTAGCATGTTACATAGGTCTAGGTTAGCATGTTATATGGGTCTTAGTTGTATGGGACTTGGTTAGCATGTTATATGGGTCGTGGTTGTCATGTTGTATGGGTCTTGGTTGGCATGTTATATGGGTCTTAGTTAACATGTTATATGGGTCTCAGTTGTATGGGTCTTGGTTAGCATATTATATGGGTCTTGGTTAGCATGTTATATGGGTCTTGGTTGTAGGGTCTTATTTGCAGACCATTTGGGTTGTGGTCTATATGGGCTCTTGGTTAGCATGTTATATGGGTCGTGGTTGTGATGTTGTATGGGTCTTGGTTAGCATGTTGTATGGGTCTTGGTTAGCATGTTATATAGGTCTTGGGTCTTGGTTGTATGGGTCTCAGTTGTGGACCATTTGGGTCGTGGTCTATATAGGTCTTGCTTAGCATGTTATATGGGTCGTGGTTATGATGTTATATGGGTCTTGGTTAGCATGTTATATGGGTCTCAGTTGTGTGGGTCTTGGTTAACATGTTATATGGGTCGTGGTTGTTATGTTGTTTGGGTCTTAGTTAGCATTTTATATGGGTCTCAGTTGTATGGGTCTTGGTTAGCATGTTATATGGGTCTCAGTTGTATGAGTCTTGGTTAGCATGTTATATGGGTCGTGGTTGTCATGTTGTATGGGTCTTGGTTAACATGTTATATGGGTCTCAGTTGTATGGGTCTGGGTTAGCATGTTATATGGGCCGTGGTTGTTATGTTGTATGGGTCTTGGTTAGCATGTTATATGGGTCTCAGTTGTATGGGTCTTGGTTAGCATGTTATATGGGTCGTGGTTGTCATATTGTATGGGTCTTGGTTAGTTGTTATGTTGTATGGGTCTTGGTTAACATGTTATATGGGTCTTGGTTAGCATGTTATGTGGGTCTCAGTTGTATGGGTCTTGCTTAGCATGTTATATGGGTTGTGGTTGTCATGTTGTATGGGTCTTAGTTAGCATGTTATATGGGTCTTGGTTAACATGTTATATGAGTCTCAGTTGTATGGGTTTTGGATATCATGTTATATGGGCTTGGTTAGCATGTTATATGGGTCTCAGTTGTAGGAGTTTTGGTTAGCATGTTATATGGGTCTTGGTTAGCATGTTATATGGGTCTCAGTTGTATGGGTCTTGGTTAGCATGTTATATGGGTCTCAGTTGTATGGGTCTTGGTTAACATGTTAAATGGGTCGTGGTTATTATGTTATATGGGTCTTTGTTAGCATGTTATATGAGTCTCAGTTGTATGGGTCTTGGTTAGCATGTTATATGGGTCGTTGTTGTTATGTTGTATGGTCTTGGTTAACATGTTATATGGGTCTTAATTGTAAGGGTCTTGGTTAGCATGTTATATGGGTCGTGGTTGTCATGTTATATGGGTCTTGGTTAGGGTCTCAGTTGTATGGGTCTTGGATAGCATGTTATATGGGTCTTGGTTAGCATGTTATATGGGTCTCAGTTGTATGAGTCTTGGTTAGCATGTTATATGGGTCGTGGTTGTTATGTTGTATCGGTCTTGGTTAGCATGTTATATGGGTCTCAGTTGTATGGGTCTCGGTTAGCATGTTATATGGGTTGGATCACCTCATTGTGGGCCTTAAACTATGGTACCAATGGTTTTGTAGAAAAGGAAGTGAACACGTTGAAAACCACGATCCATTCAACATGACAACCACGACCCATATAACAAGGCAACTACGACCCATGCAAACCACGACCCAAATGGACGCATATTGATGTATGTGAATAATTCATGCTGCCCATCTTTTTTGTTGTGTCATTTTAGGAGTATGGTCAAATATCAACCACAACCCTTTGTGGATGAAAACCACGATCCATTGTGCATGTGAACCACGACCCTTTATATGAATCGTGGTTGTCATGTAGTAAGAGTCGAGGTTGTCATATTATATGGGTCGTGGTTGTGAAGTTATATGGGTCGTGGTTGTCATATTATATGGGTCGTGGTTGTATGAGAATAATCCATGCTGCCCATCCATTTTGCAGTGTCATTTTAGCAGTAGGACACAAATATCAGCCTGATCCAGCGCTCTTGTGGGCCACAAAATAGAAAATATTGGTGATTGTTTAAACTTTCCAGGCTCACTTTGATGTTTGTTAGAAGAGGACACTGCCCAAGTCAGGACTTTTTGGGCCCTGTTGACACTGAAAAATCGGCGCCTACACTGATTTAAATGTTATGTTTTGATGATGGGGGTGATTAGGCTGATTTATGAATGTTGGAGTCGCCACTAGCCGAAAGATTTCAAAATCCCGCAGTCGGCTAAAACTACATAATATGTAAGGTTGGAGAAATACGAAGAATCTCCTACCTTAGATTGACTCCTGATCTGCGATCCGGGATTCCGGGTAAGGGACCTCGGTTACAAAGAGGGAAGGTGTTAGGCATCCTCTCTGCCGTACAAATGTACGGTTTCTACTTTGTGTGGTAAAACAATCTCAATGGATGGATGATGTGGTCAAGATAAGACTAGGCACACACGTGGATTTCTGATGTGGCAAGATCCGAAATTTTGGCAAGCTACAGAGCATACGTCCAACGGCGTATCTAGAAGGTGGATGTGATGATGCTTATGCCAAAAGGTGAAGAAAAACTGGACTAGATCACCTAGGAATTTCTGATGTGACAAGATCCGATGCACGGCAAGTCACAGAGCATACGTTCACTAGAGATCTAGAGAAGCAGAGGGGTTAAGAAGGGAATAGATGTCATGATGAATGCTTGCATGTAAAATGGATGGATCTTTCGCTTGCTCTTGAGATGGCTAGAACATGAAGTACACCATGGCTAATTCGGGCTAGACTAAAGGGTTGAAATGGTTGAGGTGAGGCTAAGAAGTGGCTAGAAAATCAGGACTTTGGGGCTTTGGAGCTCCTTCTCACCCTCACCCTCACTCTATTTCTCTCTTTCTTTCTCTCTCTCTCTCGCTCTCTCTCTCTCTCCCTTGGTATGGTGTGTGTTGAAATGAGAAGAGGAGAGGGCTATTTATAGCCTTCTCTAGTGGCAATGTGGTAATTTTGGGCTTTAGGAGGGGTAAATGCTGATGTGGCAATAGGTGATTGGTTGGAGAGAGAGAGACGCCATGTGGCGTGCTCTCATTAGCTAATGGGGTTGGTAAAAGGGTAAATAAGCTCAGATTGAGAGGTAATTTCAGGAGAAAGTTGACTTTCGGATGCTGGGACAGCTGTCCCCAAATGTCCACACGCGGGCCGTACTTGGCGGCACTCCGAGTACCGCCTGCGGTAGTCCGACTACCGCCCGCGTTGGGTTGGGTCCGAAACTCGTGTGGCTGGCTCCGCACACGTTTTTTGAGAGGAAGCGGTAGTTTGACTATCGCCCGCGGTAGTCAAACTACCACCTCGGGTACAGTTTCTCCTGAAATTTGGCTGGTGGGTCCTTTTTTGGGTCCTGAGGGTGAAACAAAGTCTGTTTTTGATATTTGGCTTAAAAAGGCTCAAAACTGGCTCGATTGTGACCTAAAAATGGACCGAGAAATGGGTTGATTGTGGGTGAAGGTTTGGGTATGCTTTGGCTTGAACGATGGCTTAAGTTTGGATCACGGTTTTGGGTAAGGTTAGGGTTTAGCTGGTATTAGGGCTTGGTTCGGATTAGAGTTTGGTTTAGGATATGCTCATGGTTCCCGGATTATTTTAGCTTTCTCAAGATGTTAGCCTGGGTGGGGTGTCTACAGACCCACAACAAGCTGACCAACAAGGTGGATGGCTTACTCCATTGTGGGCCATAAGCCATGGTACCAAAGGTTTAGTAAAAGAGGAAGTGAACACGTTGCAAACCATGATCCATCCAACATGACAACCACGATCCGTGCATGTGACAACTACGACCCATGCAAACCACGACCCAAATGAGTCCTCATTGATGTATGTGTATAATCTATGCCACCCATCCTTTTTGTCGTGTCATTTTATGGGCAGGGCAAAATATCAGCCTGATCAGTGCTCGTGTGGGCCACAAAATAGAACATATTGGTGACTATTGAAACTTTCCACACCACTGTGATGGGTTGTTAGAAGTGGACATCGCCCAAGACAGGACTTTTGGTCATGCTGGCAAGTTATGGTATGGGAGGAAGAGGAAGGAAGAGATACAACCCATTCCGGGAATAAGCATGGTACCAATAGTTAGTAGAAAGGAAAAGTGAAGGTAAACACATTCCAAACACGTACAACATGAAGACCAAGATAACAAAATCGCATATGAAGATCTAACATAACCAGACCATGCAAACATGAGTGAAGAGGACCATGCATACCCCATGGTAAGTTCCATGGACACCCATTATGCCCAAAGCTACAATAGTTTAGGAGGAGTGAAACCAAACCACGATCATGCAACATGAAAACACACCAGATTCATGCACTTACAACACGACCCATGCAAACATACTAAATGGGCCAATTATGTATGTGTATAATCCATGCCACCCATCCTTTTTTGCAGTGTCATTTTAGGGTAGGGCACAAATCACCTGATCCCGCGCCTGTGTGGGCCTCAAATAGAAAAATTTGGTGATTGTTTTAACTTTCCATGCTCACTGTAATGTTTGTTAGAAGTGACACTACCCATCAGGACTTTTGGGCCCACGACAAGCTGGCTGACAAGGTGGATGGATCAGATCACCCCATTGTGGGCCATAAGCCATGGTACCAAAGGTTTAATAGAAGAGGAAGTGAACACGTTGCAAACAACGATCCATCCAACATGACAACCACGATCCATGCACATGACAAATACGACCCATGTAAACCACGACCCAAATGGGCTCACACTGATGTATGTGTATAATATATGCCACCCATCCTTTTTGCCGTGTCATTTTATGGGCAGGATACAAATATTAGCCTGATCCAGCGCTCGTGTGGGCCACAAAATAGAAAATATTGGTGACTGTTGAAACTTTCTAGCTCACTGTGATGTTTGTTAGAAGTGGACACTGCCAAAGTCAGGACTTTTTGGGCCCCGCGACAAGTTGGCCGACAAGGTAGATGGATCAGATTACTCCATTGTGGGCCATAAGCTATGGTACAAATAGTTTGGTAGAAGAGGAAGTGAACACGTTGCAAAAACCAGATCCATGCAACATGAAACCACTATCCATGCACTTGACAACTACGACCCATGTAAACCACGACCAATGGGCCCACATTGATTATGTGTATAATCCATGTCAACCATCCTTTTTGCAGTGTCATTTTCGGGGTAGGGTACAAATATCAGCTATCCCCGCTCGTGTGGGCCAAAAATGGAAAACCATAGTGACTATCAAACTTTCCAGGCTCACCTTGATGCTTGTTAGAAGTGGACATGTCCATTTAGGACTTTTTGGGCTCATGACGAGTTGGCCGACAAGTAATATTGATCGGATCATCCATTTTGGGACCATTTACATCGTGGTTTGCATGGGTCGTAATTGTCATGTTGCATGGGTCGTCATTGTCATGTTTCATGGATCATGGTTTGCAACGTGTTCACTTCCTCTTCTACCAAACCATTGGTACCATATCTTATGGCCCACAATGGGGTGATTTGATCCATCCACCTTGTCGGCCAGCTTGTTGTGGGCCCAAAAAGTCCTTACTTGGGCAATGTCCACTTCTAACAAACATCACAGTGAGCGTGGAAAGTTTCAACAGTCACCAATATTTTCTATTTTGTGGCCCACACGAGCGCTGGATCAGGTTAATATTTGTATCCTGCCCATAAAATGACATGGCAAAAAGGATGGGTGGCATATATTATACACATACATTAGTGTGAGCCCATTTGGGTCGTGGTTTAACATGGGTCGTATTTGTCATGTGCATGGATCGTGATTGTCATGTTGGATGGATCGTTGTTTTGCAACGTTTTCACTTCCTCTTCTACTAAACCTTTGGTACCATGGCTTTGGCCCACAATGGGGTGATCTGATCCATCCACCTTGTTGGCCAACTTACTGTGGGCCCAAAAAAGTCTTGTCTTGGGCAATGCCCACTTCTAACAAACAACCCAATGAGAGTGGAAAGTTTCAATAGTCACCAATATTTTCTATTTTGTGGCCCACACGAGTGCTGGATCAGGCTGGTATTTGTGCCCTGCTCATAAAATGACACGACAAAAAGGATGGGTGGCATAGATTATACACATACATCAATGTGGGCCCATTTGGGTCGTGGTTTGCATGGGTCGTAGTTGTCAAGTGCATGGATCGTGGTTGACATGTTGCATGGGTTGCATGGGTCGGTGGTTTGCAACGTGTTCACTTCCTCTTCTACTAAACCTTTGATACTATGGCTTATGGCCTACAATGGGGTGATCTGATCCATCCACCTTGTCGGCCAACTTGCCTTGGGCCCAAAAAGTCTTGACTTGGGCAGTGTCCACTTCTAACGAACATCACAATGAGCCTGGAAAGTTTAAACAATCACAAATATTTTCTATTTTTGTCCCCACACGAGCGCGGATCAGCTGATATTTGTGTCCTACCCCTAAAATGACACTATAAAATGGATGAGCGGCATAATATAGATTATTCTCATACAACCACGACCCATATAATATGACAACCTCGACCCTGCTACATGACAACCACGATCCATATAAAGGGTCGTGGTTCACATGCACAATGGATCGTGGTTTTCATCCACAAAGGGTTGTGGTTGATATTTGACCCTACTCCTAAAATGACACAACAAAAATGATGGATGGCATGGATTATTCACATACATCAATATGCGCCCATTTGGGTCGTGGTTTGCATGGGTCGTAGTTGCCATGTTATATGGGTCGTGGTTTTCAACGTGTTCACTTCCTTTTCTACCAAACCATTAGTACCACAATGAGGTGATCCGATCCATCCAACTTGTTAGCCAGCTCGTCGTGGGCCCAAAAAATTCTGACAGCCACGACCCATATAACATGACAAATACGACCCATGACAATCACGACTCATATAACATGACAACCACGACCCATATAACTTGACAACTACGACTCATGACAACCACGACCCATATAACATGCTAACCACGACCCATATAACATGCTAATCAAGACCCATACAACTGAGACCCATATAACATGCTAACCAAGACCCATAAGACCACGACCCAAATGAGCCGCAACTGAGACCCATACAACCAAGACTCATAAACATGCTAACCAAGACCCATATAACATGCTAACTAAGACTCATACAACTGAGACCCATATAACATGCTAACCAAGACCCATATAACATGCTAACCAAGACCCATATAGACCACGACCCAAATGGGCCGCAACTGAGACCCATACAACCAAAACTCATATAACATGCTAACCAAGATCCATATAACATGCTAACCAAGACCCATACAACTGAGACCCATATAACATGCTAACTAAGACCCATATAACATGTTATCCAAGACCCATACAACTGAGACCCATATAACATGCTAACCAAGACCCATATAACTGAAATCTATATAATATGCTAACCAAGACCCATATAACTGGGACCCATATAACAAGTTGACCAAGACCCATATAACATGCTAACCAAGACCCATATAACATGGGTCGTGGTTGTAATGTGGCAACGGTCGTGATTGTAATATAGTAAGGGTCGTAGTTCTCATGTTATATGGGTCGTGGTTGTCATGGGTCGTAGTTATAATTTTATATGGTTCGTGGTTCCCATGTTATATGGGTCGCGGTTGTTACATGTTCAATTCCTTTACTGCCAAATGAAAGGATAGCCATTGGTACAATAGCCTGAGGCCAATAATGGGGTGATCCGTTCCGTCCACCCTGTCAACTAGCTCGGCGTGCGCCCAAAAAGTCCTCACTTGGACAATGTCCAATTCTAACAAACACACGGTGAACCCGGAAAGTTTCAACAGTGGATTCCATTGTCACCATTATTTTCTATTATGTTGCCCACAAGAGCTCAAAATAAGGCTGATATTTGGGCCCTAGCTCTAAAATGACACGACCAAAAGGATGGGCGGCATGTATTATATTACACGGCAAAAACGATGGGTGGAATGGATTATACACATACGTTAATGTGGGCCCCAAGCTTGGTCCTTGCCTGCAAGCCAAAAAGGGCTCCGTACACATTACTTTCTTGGCATTAAATACGACGTAACTTCTTCTTCCCTAGAAAACCGTACAACTACTGAAATAAAGATAAGGGCATTTTGGTCCAAGTAATTTTTAAAAGCATGTCAGAAGACCTTTTAGGGAAAATGTGGAGTGTCGCAGCGATCGATGTAATTTGCCCAAACTTCGAGGTGAGTAAAGTCAATTTCCCTTTTTCAATCACACCCAGATCTAAGTGGTAGACTGAGTGAAAGATATCTCGTTTCAACACTGACGTCTTGGTATGGATTCTCTAGTGGGGGTTGCTAACAGTGAAGTGTGAACTGAAGTGGGGTGTACTAACAAGCTAACAAAAAAAAACAAAAAAAATGTGTGTTTTGCAATCAAGGTGGGTGTAGATATCAATCCATCCTTCCTCATTTGTAGACGTTTGTCTTCTGTTTGTTTCCGACCGTTCATGTGCCTCAACACTTCTCTCCTTAATCTCACGTGTTTTCTGCCAATCACTTTCATTCCAATGTCTTCAGCCTTTATAGCAAAGGCGTTTCTTTTCCATATATGGCATAGAATTCTCAAATGCAACTTGAACCCTCCGTTGTCTGCTAGGTCCATTTATGTGCATGTGGGTCCCACTTAACTAAAACACGTGGGACATAATCTTCCCATGTATTTGCCAACCCCCACATGCGCCTTGTTGTGCATCAGCCGCACGTGCGAACTTGGCTCGTGGGTACGTCCAAACCGTTAATCGGGTGGGCGGGCCCCATCATCCGTCAGGCCACTCAGATCATCAGGTGGGCCGCAAATGTACGGAAAAATTGGATGGTTTAAATAAAGTTAACTGTTCATTCATATTCAGTCTCCACATGTGCGGCCAAGCTGATGATTGACGTGGACAGTTATACAGCCAATCAGAGAAGTGGGCCTCTCCTGATGTACGGTTCGGATGTCCCACATCTATGCCAGGTTATCACACGGTAGGCACGTGTAAATGCGAATCTAAGCTCAGCAGATCTCAACCATCTCAATGCAATTAACACGTTTCTTTCCTGGCCATTGGATAAGGCATGAGGCTTTCCATGTGCTTCTAGTTTCATGGTCCACCAGAGAGCCTTTAAAACCTTTGTATCCAATGAGAGATTGCCACGTGGAAATGTGATTCGCGTGCAGTTTAAATGCTAGACGTCGATCGTCGGATTCGTGGGAATAAAACATTGCATGCGTAGAGAGAGTTGCGTGGGGCCAGTACTATAAATTACACCTTGCCACCTTAGAAAACGGTCAAAAAGCTTCCATGCGGGCACGTGTATAAGTTACGTCCATGTCATGATCTATTCTGGTGGGCCACACACAGACAAGGATAAGATGAAAACAAGCTATCTGCCCTCTCCAAAATGAAAACCTTACGTAGCTTTCGACGTGCTGAATTATCGATGGGCATCGAATGTCCACGAGGCATATATGCATGATTGTACGCATGTGATCGTGTTTAGGGTGTACATGCATGTTTCATGGGCGTATTATTTCCTTTGTCCATGCACGTGCCTATACGTGTAGACATGCAAATAAGCACACGTGTGTATGTATGTACCTACA
The DNA here is from genome assembly GCA_021015155.1 of Magnolia officinalis. Lineage (NCBI taxonomy): Eukaryota > Viridiplantae > Streptophyta > Magnoliopsida > Magnoliales > Magnoliaceae > Magnolia > Magnolia officinalis. Next base: position 109,990,321 of record JAJHSJ010000004.1, read on the forward strand.
TATGCATGCAAGTTTGCACGTGTGCATGGGGATGTAGTGTAAATTAGCCATGCCCTGATGATGCATTGATAGGAAAGGTTTACTCGAATTCATCCCTATGTGTTGCAATATAACATGTGGGAACTTGAGATTTTGAATTTGGGTCATTTTTCAATGATCCAAACCGTTTATATGACAAGTCACCTACTCTTTTTCTTTGAACTTGGAACGTCATTGTAACCTTAAAATAATCAATAAGTTGAAATATTCAATTTAAGAGTTGTGTTAGCATCATGCTTAACACGTCCAACTTACTATATATAATACGTTCTTATCATATATATCTAACACATTCAGCTAATTCTCCAATCATTACAAGGGTTACACCACATAAAAAACTAGACAACCACCCAAAAACCTCAGGACCAAGTAACGATCCCACCTAATGGTTGGATATGTCTGATTTATAGGGCCACCGTGCTGGGATGTGTTATTGTTTTTTCATTTGTATTTATTTATTTTTTAAACTCATTTTTAGCTTGTTTAGATAACTCCTTTCATTTTCCATATATAACCAGGGGGAAAAATCTAACTAAATATGGGGAAAGTGATTTCCGAGCGCTGCACGTGCCAAGTTACATGAAAGCAACCAACTCATTACATGCAAGTGAGACCCGAACCCTTGTAACATGAGCCCCTGCCATTGTCAGATGATCCTGGATTGTCAGATGGTTGGGGCTAAACCAAACTGCTCATAACAAGAACCTATTGCTATCGGGGGATCTAGATTGCTAGATGATACTCTAATGGTTTAGATCTTACAAACAAGAGCTATGTAAGTCCCCTCATAAACCACTTAGTATTGCAAAGGAGATAGAGAGAGTAGGTAAAGGAGGGGTTCCATGAAATTCATTTCACTTAGGAATAAAAATATTATTTACAAGCGATTATTATTATTATTAACCTAACCAAAATTACCTGAAAAATAAAACAAATAAAATACCCTCTCATTTATTGTATAAACACACCTTAATTAACTTTCCTTTGTTCCACCACAGGCATGGACCGTCGTCTAAATAGCATTTTAGAAAATGCTAAAAAAAGACATTACATACATGATATCGATATCATACTAAAGCGAAGTTCGATTAAAAAGAACTTAAATACCTAATCACTATTAAAGAACTGTGTAGACCAGAGATCCTCCATGCTCCAAAAGCTATCATTATCATTTGATTCCATCGACAAAGGAGTCGTAAATGGATCGGGATTGCTGGTGAGGTAGATTGGTGGGGAACATTGTCCTGATCCGTCTTGATCGGTAGTGCAACTGTAACTCGTGCTTGCGGTACTCTGCGCAGGTGTGAAATTTTGGTTTGCCAAAGGTTCCGCTTGCTTAATATGCTTCTGAATCCTTGTTCTCCAATAATTCTTGATTTCGTTATCGGTCCTGCCTGGTAGATGCCTTGCGATTTTCGACCACCTATATAAAATGAAAAATTAATTCATGTGTGCATTGAGTGAACTGTCATACAAATTATTTTGAGGCCGGTCCAAACGTACGGGTCGAATGAACTGCACAGATCTCTCTTAGTTGTGAGAATTTGGCACGTGTTACACAAGTCACCTTTTGAAATCCCACGACGCCGGAGCATTGCTCAAGATGGAGAAAGTGCAGGGAAAGAAAGCCAAAAAGCCTAATGCAATTTTTCCAAATGTAGTAACAACGTGCAGAATATCTAATCTAACGTGAATAAGTATCTAATGAGTGGGACTGAATAGGGGTGCTAATTTCGGAAGATGCATGGTTGACGTGTACTAAATCCGGACCATTCATATGATGATCTGCACTATGGATGGGACACACGAGAAAAATCGGACTAGTTTGACAATCCTAGCTGCCAGATTCGAGAAAAAATCACCACTGCCCATTTATGGGACCTATTTGATCGAGCGATTAAGATCAGCCCTTCAGCCTGATTTTTGGCCCATGGAAGTTTCATGATGGGCCTCACCAGATAATACGGGTGCATAAATAAGCCAGGTGCAATTAGCTTCATAATGTTCATAGATATTCTAGAGCATGATAAAATTAAAAGAGTAAATGATCAAATGGATAAAAATTCCAATTGAGAAGGTTTTTCATTTTTTCCTTTTTGGGTTACACCATTCTCAGTGAGGCCCATCACATAAACGGTTTGGATCATTGCAAAATGACCACAAATCCAACAGCTATAGTCCCAAGTAAAATAGCAAGATACTATATATCACAATATTTTTAAAAGATCAGAGCCGTTGAAAAAATGGACTCACCTGTTACCCCACCTAGAATGGAGTTCCATGATCAAGATCTGTTCCTCATGTGTGATGTTTCCCCGCCTTACATCGGGCCTCAGGTAGTTGAGCCATCGGAGCCGGCAGCTCTTCCCAGTGCGCTTCAAGCCTATGAACAAATGTTCATAATGTGAGATGAACGGCCATGATGGTAAAGAGAGGTGGGCCACTGATGAAATAAGTATCATGGACCAGATAAAGGATAAACGGAAATATAGTTACCTGCTGATTATGGGTCCTTACTCTTGCTCGGGTGGTAGGCTTTCCGGAGTTTCAACTTCCGGTCAAGGGTTCGAATACCCATAGGTGGTGAAATTCCACCCGCGTGTGTGTGCGTGTGTAAAAAAAAAATAAAATAAAAAATAATAATAATAATAATAGTTACCTGCTGATCGGGCCAGCGAGTTCCATACACCTTCCCCATGATTAACGATGTAGTTTATCAGGATGAGGTCTTCCTCCATAGTCCATGGCCCTTTCCTCACCTCTACTTCTTGGGTGTTGCGGGACTTATCCATGGAGAGAGAGAGAGAGAGAGAGAGAGAGAGAGAGAGAGAGAGAGAGAGAGAGAGAGAGAGAGAGAAGAGAGAGAGAGAGAGAGAGAGAGAGAGAGAGAGAGAGAGAGAAGAGAAGAGAGAGAGAGAGAGGATGAGAGAGAGAGAACGAGAGAGAGAGAAGGGGTGTGAAGAGAAGAAGAGAGAGAGAGAGAGAGGGGTTGTGAAGAGAAAAGAAGGAAGCGGTCTGGGCTTTATAGACAAGAGAAATGTTCCAGTGCTCTCTCTCAGAGCACCATAAGTTATAGTGTTCCTATTTGCATCGGTTCACATGTACAGTCCTATCGATGGATCTGAACCGTCTATTATTTCCAGAACACATTTTATTGTCTACAACTGAAAATAAATTTCCTATTAGATGATCCAATCCATCCTTAATTTGTCTATATCTTCTATAGCCATTCTTTTTTCCAAGAGATGGATTGGATAGCCATATCAAAAACGTTATTCTTCATACTCGTAAGTAACATGATGGGACCTAAAAAATAGATCTCTCCGTTGATTCGACCAATTTTTATGTAAAAATATATTGACCGTCCGTATTGAAGGCCATTGATCAAATGGTACCGTTTGTTGGATTGGTATAATTTTTTATTGGTAGCCCTTTAAAAATGTACTTGGATCTATGAACAGTCTGGATCAATGGATTGGATTATCTACGTACACCAATGAAACTAGGTGTACGTTAATGTATAGTACTTTAAAGAGCACTAGACATTTCTCCAAGAGAAACTCCAAAAAGAATCACCCACGTGAATATCCACTATCCCACGTCATCTCTTAAGCCAGTCCTAGAAATTTTATATTCGCGGACATGACTCTTCTATGAGGCTTCTGTTAAGTGGGTCATCGCTCATTGACAGTCTTGATCGGATTGGATCGGCCGTTGGATGACAGTAACAGTCTGATTTTGCCTTTGGAATTTTGACCTGTCTGTTCATTTAACCTTTCATTTGGATGGTTAGGATTGCATGGACGGTGAGATTTCAAAGAAACACTCGATCAGCAATCAGCCGCACAATTTCAAGATTCTGGATTGTAGTGCATAATTACCACACCACAAGAAAGAGTGGATATATGATATCCACCGTTGAAACCTTCTTAGGGGGCCCATAGTGATGTTTCTCTCTAATTAATCCAACCTGTTCATAAGGTCACACAGACATGGATGAAGGGAAAACACAAATATCAGCTTGATCCAAAACTTCTGCGGTGCCAAGAAGTTTTCAATGGTAGGCATTTAATTCCTACCGTTTCATCTGGTGTGGTAAACTTGATATTTGAATATGCTTCGATTTTAGAATCATGCCATAAAACAAGCGTAAAAAATGGATGAACGGTGCGGATAAGACACATACATCAAGGTGGGCTCAATAGATTTTATTGAAGTGGCAATCCGTGTTCTACTACTACACCCAACCTTTCTACTTGCAGTGAGTAATCAGAACAAAATGCACTAATAGATTATCGAAAAGTAAAAAAGGTAGGTGTGTTTTTCAATCAAGGTGGGTGTAGATATTAATCCATCCTTCCTCGATTGTACGTCGTTTGTCTTCTATTTGTTTCCGACCGTTCATGTGCTTCAACACTTCTCTCCTTAATCTCACGTGTTTTCTGCCAATCCCTTTCATTCCAATGACTTCAGCCTCTATAGCAAAGGCGTTTCTTTTCTATATATGGCATAGATTTCTCAAATGCAACTTAACCCTCCATTGTCTTCTAGGCCCATTTATGTTCATGTGGGTCCCACTTACCTAAAACAGGTGGGACGTAATCTTCCCATGTATTTGCCAACCCCCACATGCGCCTTGTTGTGCATCAGCCGCACGTGCGAACTTAGCTCGTGGGTACGTCCAAACCGTTAATCGGGTGGGCGGGCCCCATCATCCGTCAGGCCACTCAGATCATCAGGTGGGCCGCAAATGTACGGAAAATTGGATGGTTTAAATAAAGTCAACCGTTCATTCATATTCAGTCTCCACATGTGCGGCCAAGCTGATGATTGACGTGGACAGTTATACAGCCAATCAGAGAAGTGGGCCTCTCCTGATGTACGGTTTGGATGTCCCACATCTATGCCAGGTTATCACACGGTAGGCACTTGTAAATGCGAATCCAGGCTCAGCAGATCTCAACCATCTCAATGCAATTAACACGTTTCTTTCCTGGCCATTGGATAAGGCATGAGGCTTTCCATGTGCTTCTAGTTTCATGGTCCACCAGAGAGCCTTTAAAACCTTTCCAGCCAATGAGAGATTGCCACGTGGAAATGTGACTCGCGTGCAGTTTAAATGCTAGGCGTCGATCGTCCGATTCTAGTAATAAAACGTGCATGCGTAGAGAGAGTTGCGTGGGGGCACTATAAATTACACCATGCCACCTTCGAAAACGGTCACAAAAGGCTTCTATGCGGGCACGTGTATAAGTTACGTCCATGTCATGATCTATTCTGGACAAGGATAAGATGAAAATAAGCTATCTGTCCTCTCCAAAATGAAAACCTTACGTGCTGAATTATAATTATAGATGGGCATCGAATGTACACGAGGCATATATGCATGATTGTACGCATGTGATCGTGTGGAGGGTGCACATGCATGTTTATGGGAGTATTATTTCCTTTGTCCATGCACGTGCCTATATGTGTAGACATGCAAAAAGCACACGTGTGTATGTATGTACCTACGTATGCATGCAAGTTTGTACGTCTACATGGGGATGTAGTGTAAATTAGCCTTGCCCTGATGATGCATTGATGGGAGAGGTTTGTTCGAATTCATCCTTATGTGTTGCAATACAACATGTTGGAACTTGGGTTTTTGAATTTGGGTCATTTTTCAATGATCCAAACCGTTTATATGACAAGGCTCTTACTCTTTTGCTTTGTACATGGACGGTCATCGTAACCTTAAAATAATCAATGAGTTGAAATATTCAATTTGAGAGTTTTTTTTTTAGCATTATGACTAACACGTCCAGCTTACTATAAGTATGTCCTTGTCATATCTAACACATTCAACTAATTCACCCCACGCAATGGTTGGATATGTCTGATTTATGGGGCGATCGTGCTGGGATGTGTTATTGTTTTTTCATTTGTATTTATTTATTTATTAAACTCATTTTTAGCTTGTTTAGATAACTCGTTTCATTTTTCATTTACAACCGTGGAAAAAATCTAATTACTAAATATGGGGTAAGTGATTTCCAAGTGCCGCACGTGCCAAGTTACATGAAAGCAAGATCTGAACCACTCATCGTGCATTGTACTCATTAGATGCAAGTGAGACCCGAACCCTTGTAACATGAGCCCCTGCCATTGTCAGATGGTTGGGGCTAGACCAAACTGCTCATAACAAGAGCCTACCACTATCGGCAGATCTGGATTGCTAGATGATACTCTAATGGTTTAGATCTTACAAACAAGAGCTATGTAAGTCCCCTCATAAGAGGACTTCACACCCACACACACATCATAGTAGGGCCCATCAAAGATCAAGGATGGGCGCCCCCTTCTCAACTGTTTTCACCTGACTTTTAAGCCCTAGGCATAACATCAGAGTGTATTTCATATATATATATATATATCATTCCGAAACTCTAATTCAACTAAGATTAAATAGAAATTAATACCACCACGTAGGTTGTGGACGATCCAAAGACCACGGTGATGTGATGATCACAGCCTTATAAATGAAGCTCAGAAAAATGGATGGTCAAATTTAAAAGTTGGTCTTATTTCTGAAGTTGGTTCCTTGTTTGAATGGTGTGGATTGAAATCAAAGGATGAGGGTGATCTTGGGGCCAATCTTCCTTGAACCGATTCGGTGGGTCCACCATGATCACATTTATGCCCACTTGGAACTGTTCACAAATTGACAAATCTGTCCATCAATCTGAACAAATCATTTTATAGGCCACCTGATGGATGGTTCAAAATAAAAGACTGACAAAAAAGGAGGGCCTATAAATACCTATCTACAGAAAATTTGTGTACACAGCTCTAAACTGTTATTGACCATTAGAAAACAGGCGACAGATCAGATCGCCATGAACTTCCCATGAAAGTGGTTTTTTGACATTGGCTTATCCAGGATCTGGTCAACTGAATGACCGTTACAGGTCCTTTATCATGTGGACTAATCAAACTTCGTATGTTGGTTTTCTTTCTTAAGTGTGGTACATGACTAATTTCCTCAACATAGAGGTTTTTACCATAAAACACCCGAGCTCTGGGGAGCCCACTGTGTTGTTTGTACGACATCCACTCCATCCATTAGTTGCACCTTCACAAGTTCACTGTAAAAACCAAAAATTACACTGACCCAAAACTCAGGTGGGCCAAACCAAAGGGAAAAATGAAACCATGCTTAAAATCTCTACATTCACGTGGCGTGGCCCACCTAATTTTTGTACCAGAATGATACATACTCTGTTAATCTGGTGAGGCACGCCTGATGAACCAGTTGGATGAAATATTCACACCATGGTAGGCCCCACACTCAATTCCTCTTCAATTTTCCATGTGGTGTGGGCCATATAAGATGTGGGTCAAACTGATTTTCCTCCCCTGATAATAAAATCAATGGGCTCAATTGATGGACGGATTGGATGTCACATAAACAACATGGTGGTACAACGTGAATTACAAAAGATTCCTCTCTGTACAGGCGGAAAGAAATCCGCGCGCATAAACAAACTATTAAAGGATCTTCACTCTATGATTGGTCCAACTCATATTTCATCCTCTACTCTTCAAAATCCTGTGAGAACATTAAGAGACGACTGGACTAGACCAGTAACAGGATCTAGGTGTCAGGCCCACCGTCCAAACATGGCGAGCCGTCCATTTTTTAAGACCTTGAAGTGAGTAGGGTCGCACATGTAGATGATCTACGAAATTCTCCAGTTTGACATGATCTGTTGAGAAAGAGAGAGTGAGAGAGAGAGAGAGAGAGAGTACCAATCATGAGCATTGAGTCTCCTTATATAGTCAACGGTTGATGACAGCCGCCCTTCTTTACTAGCTAGGCAAATTCAGTTTCAGATCTCCCAATCGATGGGCAATCAGTAATTAAGATCTCTGATTTCTAATTAAATCCTATCTAATAGATAATTAAAATTCCTACAGCTCATCTTATAAATGATATTCTGATGATAGGATGGATATTTTATGAGAGTTTCTATTACAGAATTTTGAGACAGATTGAGTAATTTCTTAGATGGATAATGGACCACCTTTATTTTTGGGCAGTAGCATCTACACAGTAAAGTCATTAAAATTCGATCCTAGTCATCTGTAATTAAGAGCTCTGATTTGTAATTACATCCTACTTTGATAGATAATTAGATTTTGTACGGCTCATCTTGTGTTTAGGCCCACTGTGTTTTTTATATCGCCATCCGATCCGTTGATAAGATTAGTACCCCCTTGATGAATGGAAACCCCAAAATCCGGCCATTGTAAAACTCAGGTGGGCCACGATAGACACTAACATGATTTTTTTTTTGGATCCATAGAGAATATGATGGGGCTTACGTGATGGACGGAGTGGATGTGATCCCAACGTCACGGGTGGACACAAACATCTAGTCAATTCCTGGCTGTCTGATTGGTGAGCAGTTAAGGGACAGTAGAAATGGAAAGAAATCAACGGTCTGATTTTACCCCAAAAAAGTCCATCAAGAGGAGGATAAGATTTTCCAATCAATCTGATTTTGGGATGACGACTTATCTATGGTACAATCTGGACGGTTTAGATTGAGTTATTAATTAATGAATGCTACGCGTACAAATTCATGAGTGCCTGCGTATGAACCATCATACTCTGCCAGACTCCACTATGGGTTCAATCTAGGTCATCCAAATGGTAATTCCTATTCTAACTGTCTGAATAATCCTATCCATCCGTCCATTTGACAGGAATCAAGTGGACAGTTTAAAGAAAATAACCGTCCGATCAGTGTGATTTTCAATCTATGATCAATCCACAATGGGACCCGTGATTTGGAAGGTCTGGATTTATCACGTGTACATACCTACGTGAAAGAGAGGGTCCGTCTTCCAAGTTTTTCCTGTCGCGTATGATATTCACCAACCATTCAATGCAGGACATCTGATCCGTTCAAAAAGTGGGCCCCACGATTAAGATCATGTAACTTGAAAATCCAATAGATCTACTCATCAAGTGGAACAACGGTTCAGATCCTCGAATGCACGTTGATTTCTGCAGTGATCCGTCCCACGTGATGGAAATGCGAAGATCTTAGCCAGCATACAGGTGTGGTGTGGCCCACATGTTCGTTAGGTCAGATCCTCTAAAAAAAATATCTGAGTTAGGTCAATGTCTCTAAGAAATATCTGTTTTTCAAACGAGACTCTCCTTAGTAACAGTGACAGACACCTAATTCCAACATGAGAGAGATGGGTGATGCACCAGAACCGTGTAGCAACGGACCACATTCAACAAGAAATTCCAAAGAGTGGATCGCTAGATATTTTTTAAGGTCATGGTCTATCAATCTATGATGAGGCCCACCAAATTTTAGGTAGCTTATTAAAATATCTTTCAAAAGGAGGCGAATTGCGTCCTGTCCTGCCTCCCTTGGACGATAATCCGTCCACGCAGGGCTCTGTGGGCCCAAGGTAATGCATGGGTTCTATCCACGCCGTCCATCAATTTTGAATGGTCATTTTATAGAATGAACCCAAATATTAGGGAGATAAAAGGCTAAAGTGGACCACAGAATAGGTATTGAACGCTCACCATTAAAAACTTCTTGTAAGACACAGGAGTTTTGGATCAAGCTGGTATTAGTGATTTCCCTTCATCCAGATCTATGTGAACTTATGAACAGGTTAGATGACAAATAAATAGCACTGTGGGACCTATGAAGGTTTCAACAGTATGAATCATTGTCACCACTGCTTCCTTTGGTGTGGTCTATTTGAGCCTTGGATCTGCCTCATTTTTATGCTCACAATCGAAAATAATATTTCAAAATGGATGAACGGCGTGGATAGGTCTCATAATGACATTGGACCCCACAGAGCCCCTGCCTGTACCGACTTCGTCCAGGCTGAGTTAGCCAGTTGTATCCGTACTGAGTAAACTCTGTTGGGCCGACTGTGAATGTATGTGGCTTATCCATGCCGTCCATCCGATCTTTCACATCATTTTAGTTGTTGAGACAACTTTTGAAATATATATAAATCTTAAGTCAAACACACCACAGGAAAGAGTGGGAATAATGATTTCCACCGTTGAAACCTTCCTACGGTCGAAAGTGATGTTTATTGGTCATACAATATGTTAATAAGATGAAATAGACATGGATTAATGGAAAATAAAAATATGATATTGACCCAAAACTTCTGTAGTCCCCAGGAAATTTTCAACGGTAGATCATCAATTCACACTGTTTCCTATGGTGTGGTCCAATTGAGCTTTGAATATGCTTTATTTTTGGAGTAAAGCACTAAAATTCTCTGGTAAAATGGATGGACTGAGTGGATAAAATACATAAATCATGGTGGGCCACTCAGAGTTTTCTCAGTACGGCGCTTACGGTACGCAATCCGCTTTCCTAAAAAAAGGTACCGGAATGTAAATTCTATATTAGGTAGGTATTGTTTTTGTAAATTCCCTTGTATTTGTATAGTTACGCTAAGGTGGGCCATGGTTCGTTGATAGAGACTTCGATCTGATGAGCTCTATCTAGGTAGGCATGCCCAGAACTCTCCCTGCTCAAAATGATCCTAGCCATCCAACCTTTGTCCACTTTTTCATTGAATGTACAAGGTCTATGTATCTCTTTTTAATTTAACTGTTTTTGCACCTTATCCATCGTAGGATTAAGATTGTCCCATTAGACAGATCTTTTGGAGATGGCCCATCCCAAAGGGTTGCATCACATCAACGGTCTGGATTATACATACAGACAAGATCCCATAGTCTTCCACACGTGGGATTGGCCTTGCATTCTGAAGTCCAACACAACCGATTTTAGTAGGCTTACAATGCTAAGCCCAAATCGGGACAGTGGGCCACTAGAAGAGGCCCATTTCTTGCTAACATGGGCTTGTGGGCCTTAAAGCTCATATATCCATCTTGCACGTTGACAGTACTGGAAGCGGATTGCGTACTGAGTAACTCAGTATGCTTAAGCGTACTGAGTAAACTCTGTGGGGCCCACCATGAATCTATGTATAGTATCCACGCCGTCCATCCGATTATAAAGATCATTTTAGAGAATATTACGAAAATTGAAATATATGCAAGGCTCAAGTAGACCACACTAGAGGAAACAGTGAGAATAATGATATCCACCGTGGAAACCTTCCTAGGGCCTAAATTGATGTTTATTTGTCATCGACCTTTTAATAAGGCCACACAGACATGGATGACCGTAAATCAGCAATATCATATTGATAAAAAAAAAACTTTTGTGGCCCCCAATAAGTTTTCAACGGTAGATATTCAATTCACACTGTTTACTATGGTGTGGTCCACTTGAGATTTGGATATGATTAAATTTTTGTATGATGGCCTAAAACGATATGATAAAATGGATGGACGGAGTGGATAAAATAAATAATCACTGTGTGCTCCACAGAATTTACTCAGTACGCTAACGGTACTGAGTTACTTAGCACGCAATCGGCTTCCGACGGTACTGAGTCTTCCCACCAAAGGCAAGAGAGGAGTAATTTGATACTCTATCAGAGTATGATGGTTGATACGCAGGCTTTGAGAACTCGAGTATGCGTGCACATTGACTAAAATTAAACCATCGAAAGTGCATGCACACACCTTTTAGGCAGAGAGAGAGAGAGAGAGAGGCCCAATCGAGTGACTCAGTTTGAGTCAACTGAGTCGAAGGCCGAGTCTTGTATATTTTGAATTTGCTGGAGAATATGGTCCTGGATGTAGCTGAGTCAAAGCCAAGTCAACTCATTGAGTTTTGGAACCATTGGGGTTTGATTTTCATCTTCATGTCATTGGTATATAGAACTCAGCTGAGTCTACTCCGTTGTATGTGAAGAAGCCTTTAACAATCTTAGATTTCTAAACAAGCTAGAGCGGGACAAGAGGAAGATTTGGAGATGAAAAAAGCTCACTTGTATTGGATATTCTTCACTACTTGTTGTTGTTACAATGAAGACCCTATATGTATATATAGGCCCTTAGGGTCCCTTCTATATAATTCTTTACATTTAATGAGATTGTATCTACTCCAACTATCCATGTCATTTAGGGGTGCACATCGAACTAGTAGAACCGTAGAACCGGACCGGAACTGACCAAACGGTCCGTTTTGGTCCGGTTCTAGAGTGCACTGGTTCTAAAAATTAAAGAACCGTTTAGTTTGGTTCGATTCCGGTTTGGGGGTATGTAGAACCGAACCGAACCGTGAATCTGAACTGTGGAACCGAACTGTGGAACCGAACCAGGGAACCGAACTTGGAACCGTGAGTTCATAATATATTTTAGTTGTATATTTGACTCATGATTTATGGTTTACAATGCATCCTTTGATTGTTTTCATAAATGTATTTTTTCATGACATATACAATATCTAAACCATTCATTAAATGGATCACAACATGAATGGACATGGGCTAAATTATAAAATAGAACGTGTAATTGGGCTGGATTATAAAAAGCCCAGAATCATGGAATTGATCCGAAACCAAACCGGTTTCACGGTCCAGTTCCGGTTCGGTTCTAAGGTGCTAACGGTCCGGTTCCGGTTCGGTTCTCGGGTGCTAACGGTCCGGTTCTGGTTCCGAAAATCCTAGAACTGTAAGGAACGGTTCGATTCCTGTTTCACCCCAGAACCGAATCGAACCGAACCGTGTGCACCCCTTATGTCATTTTCCATACAAATTTAAATTATGAAGCTTCCAGATAGTTCTCTTGAAGTTTCTAGGTGGATCTCTTGAAGCTTCTACTCTTACGCTGTTACTTTACTACATCATGATAGTTTTACAAAATTTATTTTTATTTCTCAACATTCCCCTTAAACATAATTTTCTTCCCTCAATCATTCCAAACATAATTATTAACTTGTTAAATATGTCAGTTTTGAGGGATTTTGTCAAAATGTCATAAACTTGATTTTGTGACTTGACGAACATAAGCTTGATCTCTTTGTTCTTCGCATGCTCTCGAATAAAGTGGAAGCGAGTGTTGATATGCTTACTCTTTTCATGAAATAAGGGATTATTTAATAAGGCAATAGATGACTTATTGTCGATGTAGATCTTAGTAAACTTCTCTTGATGCATTTGAATATTTTTTAGCAAATTCCTTAGTCAAACTGTATGGCATACTTCTGATGATGCAGCTACATATTCGGTTTCACATGTACAAAGAGTGACAATCAATTGCTTATTTGATTGCCATGTAAAAATAGTATCTCCTATATAAAATACAAAATCGGATTTGCTTTTTCTATCATCCATGTCTCCTCCCCAATCACTATCTGAATAGCTTACAAGTTGAAATTCTTGAAATGATGAATAAAGCAAACCATAACTCATTATAACTTTTATTTATTGAAGAATCATCTTCACCGCTTTAATGTTAGATGATTTTGGTTCTTCCATGTACTGACTCATTAGCCCAACTCCATATAGAATGTCATATCTTGTGCACGTCAAGTATCGAAGACTTCTAATTACGCTCTTGAAGAGTATAGTGTCCACTTTATCTTCATCATCATCATTATAGTTTGTCAGTTTGATACCACATTCCACAGTGTGCTTACCGGCTTGCAATTGTACATATTGAATTTCCTTCTACACAATTCTTTACATTTGATGAGATTTTATCTACTCCAACTATCCATGTCATTTTCCATACGAATTTAAATTATAAAATTTCTAAATAGCTCTCTTAAAGTTTTTAGGTGGCTCTCTTGAAGCTTCTACTCTTACACTATTAGTTTACCACACTATAATAATTTTACAAAATTTATGTTTATTTCTCAACAAACTCATCAAGTCAGTTCAACAACTTATTTGACTCGGTACCATACTAATAATTTAAGGAAACTTTTTTGCAAGCTAAACTTAATCCAGATCACTTGATAAAACTCAACACAACTCGCAGGGGATGTTTATAACTAAGGTCACTTGCCTAACCAACTGTTTGGCAAGACTTGATCTCCGAACCATGCCAGAGGTGGCACAGACCAGCTACCAGCGGCTCATGCACCATGAACCAGGGATGTTTATAACTTTGGTTAGCTCATTTATTTAGACATTTTCAACAATTTTAAATTTTCATCACCTCCCTATATACTTTAATTTAGTTTAATTATTTTAATGTTCAGTTGATTTTTCGAGTCAATCTAACTCTAACTAAATATCCAGTCAACTTAAATCATACAAGCTTTCAACTACACTTTCAGGATTTTTTTCTCATATTCTCTTTTGAAATTTTTTATTATCTTCTTTCTATTTATTGCATATGATTTTTGCATATGTCATATGTCATTGGAATCAAAGAGTGTTTGATTTTAATAGTATATTATTTAAACAATAATTAGTTTTTAACAACTACGGCTAATATTTTTCTTCTTATTCAAGCAATCTTAGATCTTGGTTGGGTGACCCATCTAGCCCGTTGAGCCTAACCTGGCTTTGGATTGGGTTTGGACCTATTAGCTTGACCCATGGGCGCATAGTCCTGTGAATTTTCTGGTCGACCTTGGCTCAAGTCATTTTAGGTCGACCTGGCCTGACCATCCTCAAATGAAAGTCTTATACCATACAAATACTTTAATCTTTGATTAGGCCACCATGCATCTTGAATGTAGACCATTGGTTTCATTCTTCTAAGCATGGCCACTTGATCAATGTATAGATTAAGAACATTAAGGTGGGAAATAGGGGTTTTATACTTCATCCAATTTTGGGCCCATCTAGGTTGGGCCAACCCGGGCCTAGCACTGCCAAAGCCCAGCCCATTGCCACCGAACCATCTCAAGAAATGAATACTCTTGCAATGAAAAGTCACAATAAATAACAAGAAGATAACCCTTTGGAATTCATATATACCTGTGAAATGTAGTCTCACAGTAGAAGAGAGGAAGGTGTCCAAACATAGGACACTTATATTACAATTAGGATAACACCATCTTTAAAACACTCTCTAATAGCCCTTAAGCAGCTGAAGGTGCAGGGATGTAGGAAACCATCGGCTCCGGCATGGCGGCCATGATCGATGGCGTGGAGTAGCTCTCGCCCTCCGGAACTGGGCCATCGGCCTTGAAATCCAACGACTCGTCATTGTAGATGTCCCACCATTTTGCAACCAGCATCTTGATATCCTCCCTCTGCATGTTAGCCTCTTTGCCAGTATACCTCCATGGCTTGGATCCCTACATGTAAATTAAATTAAGATATTGGTTTTAAAGGAAGTAAACTACAATGTGGGGTCACCAATCTTGACCGTCCATCTAATGGGCCAAAATGTGGATAGAGCATATCTCAAAAAATTATACGTATCGGAACGATCCTAACCATTGAAAAGATTGGCATCTTTTCAATGTGATCATCTGATCAATGTGACTTTAAGGGTATGATCAATCCATGATGGGGCCCATGACTTGGACTGCCTGGATTGAATTAAGTTGAGGACTTACAGCAGCACAGTAGTGGACCACCTTGACCTTTTCAAGCTCGACGTTTTCAGGGTGGCGCCATAGCATGGCTAAGACAAGGTTGTATACCAGAGGGATTGGTTTGTACGTGTCTTGGAAGAACATGTTCAGGAAATCCTGTCAAGGACATAAATGGAAATTAGAATCCCAAACAAAGGAAAAGATTCATCATCATCATCATCACATTATGCTGGATTTCGGTTTGAACAAGTAGAGCCCATGGTTAAATGATCCAAGCCGTTCATTTGATGGGACCCACAAAGAATGATCCACGCATCAAAAACTGAAAGAACCAAGTCATTGAATTGTTGTCCTTATTAGATACTAATCGAAGAATTAGGATTTTTCAATCTTGGAGATGTTTCGCAGATGTTCAATCCATATAGGATCAAACCATATCAACGGTTTGGATCACTGATTCGTACGACATAGGACCCACTTATGGCTGTCCATGAGTCGGATCTGGCCTGTTTCAGGCAGTTCTTGGGATGAAATACTAGGCCCGAAGGCCTAAAATTTTAGCCCGTTTATTAACAGCCCAGGCCCGAAATAGTGGGGTGCACTTGATGGTGGGGTCCACGATGAAGATGGGGTGCACTTGATGGACAGCCTAGATCTTGTCTAGGTCCATCAAAATTTTAAAATTGTAAACTTGAAGCATGCAACTTGTCGACGGATTGGATACGACCTCCATGATGAACGGTTCAGATCGATGGTTGAAAATTTCTCTATCCATTTTCCTAACCATTGATTGAATGGTTAGAATTATCCTTCAAAGGTGGGCCACATGATGAATGGCTTGGATCTATGATTGGACCATTTTTATATTATATTTGATTTCATGGTGGAACAAAACGCACCCTAAGAAAAATAATAAAATTAATAAATAAATGAAAAATGGACACTGATGTGTGGTTGTGATTGATCACCTGCTCTGCAAAGGGTGTTGGAGGAGTGATTTGTAGTTTCTCGAGTAGGTTATCGTAGGTTAATCGACTTGGCTCGAACACAAACATCCCAGCATTGAAGTAGAGCGAAGGAGGAGCGCCCATCTCGGTGGGCCATGTCACCTTATCGGGGCACTGTTGGCAATACCCGATTGAGAACTGGCGCGAGTGGCTCCACGTCTTCTCACAGAAACAATCCATTACTGCGTAGAAGTACCCGTCGGGTCCATCGAATAGATGGTCTATGTTCTCGTACACTTGGATATCCGCATCCAGATAAACCATCTTGCTATACTCCTCAAACTGCACCAAACAACGGATTAGCAGGTTAATTAATTGGATGTGGTATCCACCGTTCATGCAGAAAGCATGTACTGCAATCTGGACGGTTCAGATCGTGGGGCCGATTCGGATGTAGTGCACGATTATTAAATGATCTGAACCGTCCAATTGGAAGCTATCAAATGGACAGATAAAAATAAAATGGCTGTAGCTTTGGGGTCATTGAGAAAAATCGAATGGCTAAGATCACCCAATCAGTGCGCTCCATGCACAATGTTGCGCGTGATTTGGCAGTTCATCAGTGTGCACTGACGATGGTGTGGATTAAATGATCCTAGCCCTTTGAGTGAGGGGCAATTTGTCACGACCATTCGTTTTTTCACAGGCCATTGATCACGTGGTTAGTATCATTAGATCAAGGTGGTGCTTTGGAACCATAAGCAATATGAAATGGGACGTGGAATAGATATTTCAAGATGGTGATTGAGCTTATTTTATTTTTACACTCAATATTAAATGTTCATTTTTCATATTATTAATAAGCAAAACTTAGACAATAATTCATCCATACTTCATATTATTAGTAAGCAAAATTTAGACAATAATTCATCCATACAAGGCTCCTGTAGCTCCCACCCGCGATGTATATGTTTATTCACATTGTTTGTCCATTTTTTACGTATGATTTTAAGATATGAACCCAAAAATAAGGTAGACTACACCAAATAATAAGCTCATGTTGCATTAAATGCCAGAGTCGTCTTTGGTGTGGTCCACCTAAGCGTTGGATCTACCTTAAATGACATGAGAAAATGGATGGACGAAGTTGATAAACAGATAAATCATGGTGTGCCCCATGACAGCCTATATGTCAGGTGCGATCTGACGCAATCCACTTCAATTGATAAGATGCTTAGAATTACTCAATTACTGTGATTTTTGTATCATAGCCTGCCCTTAGTTGTACGGATGAATGGAAAATTTAAATCCACCACTACTCACCCCTCATTTAAGAGCTTTTACAAAAAGGACACCAGCATCAACCATATTTAGTAGGTCTCAAGTTCACCCAATGGATAACTTCTATTTTATCATGCGCATGTGACATCTAACCACACTAGTAGGTTGAGCTGACCATGATGATCAACATGCATAAAAATCAGCCACATCTACTCATCATGTGGACCACACTTGTATTTTTTATTTATCAATGGTTAGAAATTATTTTCTATGGTATGACCCAACTCATCAATGAATAGGGCGGATTTTTGCATAAAATGATCCTCATGGTCAGCCGAACCTACTCAAAGGGATGGATGTGGCATGCATATGATAAAATAGAAGTTATCTATTAGGAGGACTAGAGGTGGGCATCGAGTCGAGTCGGACCGGATTGTGTCCAACTCGACTCAATCCGATTTTTTAAGAACCTGCCCTGAACTCAATTCGATCCGGGACCAAGTTCAGCAGGGCTGACTCGATTCGATTCGAATCCCTGCTGGCCTGACCCGAACCGAGTTCGACTCGGTCTGGGAAACCGAATCGAGTCAGATCGAGTCGAGTCTAGGGAGAGAGAGGGAGAGAAAGGAGGAAAGAAAGAAGGAGATGTGGGAAACCGGGAGAGAAAGAATGAGAGAAAGGATGATAAAAGGAAGGAGAGGAGGGAAATCAGGAGAGAAATGAGGAGTGGGTGGGTGTGGTGTCTCCTCCGAGTAGAGAAAGAGGGGTTAGAATTCGTTCGAATTTGGGATCAGATCGGTCCGGATTGACCATGATCCGAACTCGATCCGATGTACGATCGAATCTGAGTGGTCCAAATCGATCCACACCGATCCAAGCCTTCGGTTCGGTTCGGATCGGATCGGATCCACCGGATCGGGTCGGATTCGCTGGATCGGGTCGGATTCTGCCCAGCTCTAAGGTGGACTATAAATCGAGTCAAAGATATACAATATTACCATTAACTTGTACTGGACCCAAGCCAGATCGGATTTGTAATCGGGTCCAAAACAGTATACTAGAACATGGCCGATTTCCAACAGGTTCAGGAAAATTGTAGCAAGACCTGTTAAAATCAGGTCGGGTCTATATTATACCCGCGTGTCCAGTACCCGTTTACAGCCTTACGTGGGAGATAAAATGCATACGATTATCATGGTGCGATGAGGGAGCACTGAAGTTGTGCCCTACTAATATATATAATAGTTTTGTGTTATACACTTACATTCCATATGCGTAGTTTGGAGTAGTTGATAACGTAATAAGCCATGGCGAATTGGATCTGGTTCTCAGGTGGATGGATGGGCACGATCTCACGTACGATGCAGCCTTGGGACCGTAGGATCTGCCGGTGCTCCTCCGGCACGTCGGGCAACATCGCCACCACTAATGGATACGCGCTCTTCACCTTTCTCAGCCCTTTGGCTAGTCCGACGACACCTTTCACGTAATCACCAGTGCCGGCAAGGAACGTAACGTACGCCCGTTTTGAGTAGCCGGCATTAGGGGCTGCAATCTTCCCGGTGTCTGCAAAGACTCCGATCGGAGCTCCTGGGGCCATGTCTAGTTACTAGGAGGTAGGGATGGCTGGTGGACCGTTGATGGGAGAGTTTGAACGGTTGGATTTGAGAGAGATCTGTTGAGGCTGGGGAGGATTAGGGAAGTAAAACAGCAACAGTAAGCTGCTACTGTACTTGCCTTGTTCCTGACTTAGTATGGGACTCAGTACAGCGCTTAAATAGACTTCAAATGCTGATTAAATGCATGCCAAATTACATCAAATGAGACCCAAATGAAGGTTGAGGTCATTTTCGTCTTTGGGTCTTTTGTGGCGGATGGAATGAATGAATACAGTGCAACTAACGGTTGATCTAGCCTTATCATCGGAATGGACGGTTGAGATTCGACGGAGTTGACGTCCATTTGGGAAGGTGTTCGTTGTAGTATATTCGTTATGGGGTCATTTTCGGCACGGGAAGGTGAAAACAATGTTCTCCGTCGAGTGGACGTGGATTAGCTACGACCCCGGATCTAGCCAGGTGGATGCGACCCTGAACGTGAGGCCTATCAAGATGTATACGTTGTATATCCACACCGTTCATCCGTTTTTCCAGATCATTTTAGGGCATGGTCCTAAAATATAGAGATAAAAAAGTTTCAGGTGGACCATACCACAGGAAAACAGTGGTGATTGAACGCTCACCATTAAAAAAATTTTAAGGTCCAATGTAATGTTTATTTTCCATCCAACCTGTTTATTAGGTCACAAAGACCTGGATGAAATTAAAAATTAAATATACGATGGATAAAAATCTTTTGTCGCACCAAATAATTTTTTAATGGTGGGAATTCAATGCCTATTGCGTGGTCCACCTGAAAAATTGATCCATCTTATTTTTTGTAAAATGCTATAAAATGAGATGAAAAACCTGTCTGGACAGAGTGGATATAGAAAAAATACATCTATATGTGCTCCATGGTCAGGATCGCATTCCCGTCGAGTAATATCGGACGCGGATTGGGTAGTTGGCCCACACCGCCCTTCAGGGTGGTGTGAAGACTCTGTGTGGTCCACATTAGTTATGTATTTTATTCATCCACACCATCTATCCGTTTTTCTAGCTCTTTTAGGCCACTATAACAAAATTAAAGTATATCCAACTATAAATAGGACCGCCGCACAGGAAACAGTGGGAACTGAATTCCTGCCGTTGAAAAGTTTTTAGGTGCGATAGAAGTTTTGTATCAATCTGATATTTGTTTTTTCCATTCATCCAGGTATGTATGACCTTATAAACAGATTGGAAGAAAAATAAACATCACTTTCGGCCCTAAGAATGTTTCATGGGTGGATGTCATTATCCACTCTTTCTATGGTGTGGTCCACTTGAGTTTTGGTGAGTTTTGGATTTGCTTCAATTCTACCCTAAGACGATCTGACAAAAAGGATGAATGGTGTGGATAAAATGGTAGACTGGGTGAAAAATACCTCGTTTCAACACTGAGGTCTTTGGTATATGTTGTGGGAAGATCCAAGCTCCCGAAGATTCGAGGGCCAACATCATACTTACCTGATCGGATGCGAACTTCCGACGTGATACACAAGGATTCACTCTTGAGTCATAGCAGCGCCCCTACCCCGAGGTGCAGGAAAAGCCAAGTCCCTCATCAATCCAGGCTAATATTCGGCTCGGACTTGATATCCGAAGAAAGATGTCCCGATCCGACGCCAGGGCGAAAGATGGGTACATCATGCGCCGAACTAAACTAGGAAACTACCTTAAGAAGACGTGACCGACTGTCTTGCTCGTGGATATGCACGATATGTTACACGATTTCCGGATTACGGGTCATATCTCCACGATCACAGAATCCCGATGATTGAGCGAATCGTGCCGAGATTAATAGATCCAGACCGTCCGATAGTCAGGTATAAATACAATAAGACCCCATTACTACAGGTACACAACCTCTTGCACTCTCCCTCTACCTTTCAACTTAGACCTAGATTCATTTGACCTGACTTAGGCATCGGAGGGTCCTCTAGCTTAGCCAGGGTTTCCTTTTCTAATCCTTTATGCAGGACCAGGGTCCCTTAGAGGCATGCCGCACGGAGCAGAGAGTGATCTAGATTTTGTCATCAAC
>JAJHSJ010000004.1:110011832-110318180 GCA_021015155.1 Magnolia officinalis
TGGGACCTATTGTGATGTTGGGAAACTGATGAATGGAGTGGATTTGTCACGGGAATCTATGTAGACCCCATATAGCTTCCGACCACACAAGGCAATTTGCATCCTCTTCAAAACACTGTTAACTTATGGTGCTCCTAGTTGCATGAGATAACTTGGACAGTCCAATAGATAGATCTAAACCGTTCATTAAGTGTAGAATTCATTTCAAAGGCTGTCATGTAAAAATAAGACTGGCTGGATGATCAAATCAATCCTTGATAGGGCTTTTTTTTTAACCCTCCTTTTTTGCAAACTCATGGATGTGATGGTTACGATTGCCCCCACTTCTCTAGGATCAAAAGCAATACATGATGGGAACTATTAAATAGATGGATCGAATTGTTAATTAGAATGATTTTATACAAGCGATCTCAATCATCCATGTTAGAGGATATTGATCAGATGGTTAGGAACATTAGCTTAGTGTGAGATTTGAATGGTATCAGTAATATGTACATTGATCTAGTGGACGGTCCATATCAATTGATTGAACTGTTTAAGTGTCCATGTATGACATCCAAGCTGTTCATCGGGGCAGTTGCACCTGTAATCATCTTCATTAAAAAAGAAGAAGAAGAAGAACTATACCATTAGCCAAACAGTCCTATGAGCATGAATTGTTCATTGATTTCTTTCAACCATCCATTTGTCTCATACGTGTGGCCCACCTAATGATCAGGCAAACCTGGTGGAAACATAGTTTGAAGAAACACCCATGGCACGAGCATCAAGGTAGCCAACTCCCTCCTCATTTTATGGGGTTAGCAGTGACAGGGCCCGAAGGATGAAGAGACTAAAATCCAGGCCATAGAGTGGGCTGGACTAGTTCACGATCCAGGACGAAACCAAACCCACTCCCGCCTGCTGCCGGCCCCTTCTTGAGTCAGGATAATCGTTTCCCACATAATAGCATATACATATGCATTTGACTCCCTCCAACTAGTACCTGATGGCATACACGGTCCCATGTCTGACCGTTGTGCATGCCCAATCAAATCCCAGAAATCCCAATCTCTGACAGTTGCGCATGGCCCAATCAAATCATGGCACACAGGTTGTAGGTCCGTGGTGTCATTATACCCTTACCCCAACACCACAGGAGACCGGGGCCCACTGTGATGTATGTGCTTTACTCACACAGTCCATTCGTTTTGCCAGCTCATTTTAGAGCATAAGCCCAAAACTGAACCATACCCAAAGCTCAGGTGGACTAACACTGTAGGAAACAATGGGTATAAAAGCCCAAGTGGACTACACTGTAGGAAACAATGAGGATAATGACGTCCACACCCAAGCTCAAGTGGACCACACCACAGCAAACAGTGGGGATAATGACGTCAACACCCAAAGCTCAAGTGGACTCCACCACAGTAAACAATGGAGATAATGACGTCCAACATTGAAACCTTCCTAAGGCCCACCCACCGTGTTGTTTATTTGCCACCCAACCTGATGATAAGGGTAACCCCGCCTAGAAACAAAAAAAAAAAAACTAATATCAGCTGGATCCCAAAACTCATGGCCAAGTTTTCAACGGTAGTCCACTTAAGCTTTGGATAGCTTGAGCCTTAAAATGAGCCGGCAAAACGAACGGTTGATGCACATAAATCACGGTGGGCCCCACAGTCCGTAGTGTTTGTGGTCAACAGGTAATCTGCTTCCATGGCCCACCGTGTTGTATATGTAAAATCTATTGTGTTCCTCGTGAAACCCTTAAGTTATATAACAAAGGATTAGATCAATAAACATTTCAATGCTCCAGTTGAATTTTGGATTAGGCTAAATTTTTACTCTTCTTATCATCATGGTGAGTTACACCTCTGATTAGTGGGATTGATGAAAGACGCAACCTGGCTTGGTCCTCGAACAGGTAGAATGCATCTTCAATTTCTCACATAATGTAAAACAGTAACAATATTTTACAGGTATTTCATCAAACACCTAGAGAACATAATCAAAATCAAACACCTGGGTGAGCAACATTCATATCAAAATAACCGAGTAACCATGCTGATTCGGCTCAAGTTGAGATTCGATCCGAGTCGAATCGAGCCCAGGCAAGCTCGAACTCAGCTCGAAATTTTTTCGAGCTCCAAAAACCAGCTCGACTTGGTCTGAATCCAATTTCGAGCCGAGGCGAGTCAAGCTTTTCCGAGTCGAATCGAGCCAGCTAACCAAGCTGACTCGACTTGTGTACGGCTCTAATCGTGGGGATCCCCCTTGATGTGTATATGTGAGATCCACTCCGACTGTTAGATGGTAATCCCCTGTGAGGCCCATGGCAAAAAAAACAGGCTGGCCTGTGATTCAGGTGGGGCACACCACATAAAATTTCAACCCTGGTTTTAGTGTAAAAAAAGCAAGCCATTGCTGTCAGCATAGAAAAAAAGAAGTGTAGGAATTACATTGGTAATTAATCATTACCCATTTACAAATACTTACATGAGCCTTGAGCCCAAATATCAGGCCCATCCTTGATTCAGGTGGGCCAGACGAAGGAAAACAGTTTGCAGGCTGAGGGTTGTCCCATACACTTTCTAATTGTGTGGTCCTCCTGAATCACTGATGGAGCTGATTTTTTTATGGGCCCTGGGCCTAACATGGGGTAACACCTGGTTGACAGGGTGGATTTCAGATGATCATCATGGTGGGGCCCACCCAGGGTAAGGTGTTGCAATGATAATTACTTGAATTAATGGGATAGTTTATTGAAAACCTTTTATAGGTACTGGAATGTAAATTCTATATTAAGTAGTAGTTATTTTGTAAAATAACCTAATTTTTATATTCCAAACACAAGTAAATTTACATGACGGACAGCAGGAAGGACCCCGCATGCCAAATAAGCTGTGACTTACTGGATATTTTTACAGTTCATAACTTTTATATCCAAATATAAGTAAATTTACATGACGCAGCAGAGTAGCAGACTACATACCTCATAGACCACCACTGTTATGTCTAAGAGACAAATATATTATCATCCACTTAAAACTTTAAACAGATTCCACGTGCTTGTTACGCATCGGCAGCTTTCCCGACTGGGGCAGACTCATCATTTCCTGCCAGCTTTGCCTTCTTCACTTCGTAATCTTTAATAGCTGCCTTGATCGCATCCTCTGCGAGCATGCTGCAGTGAAGCTTTACAGGCGGCAGTGAAAGATGTTTTGCAATTTCTCTGCCATATAAAGGACAACAGGCATATAAGAAAAACAAGATGTGAAATCCATGGATACAGGATGGGTTTCTTAAGAGATCCGCACACATCTGCGTTACAGTACAGGATCCACTAGATTTGTCTTGGAGAAGGAAGGGCACCAGCATCATGCATGACAGAGACATTTGAGTCAAAATGGAGGGATTGGAAGGACTGGTTCACTTTCCCATCGACAAAGGAGGATCCATGAATCCAGGCATAAAAGCTGGGACAAGGCAATGAATTTCCACCTTCCCAACCATGCCCTAAATCATCATCGTCATCTAGACCTTATCCCAACCAAGTGGGGTCAGCTAAAGTAGTGTTTGGGTGTCTCCACATAGCGGTTAGGTGGGGATTAGTTTTCCACAGAGCTTTCCACGTATATTGAAATCCAGCTCCGTTGTGGTGCAGAGTGATGAAAAAGATTCTGCCAAATATGGTTCAAGCAAACTTCCAAAGACAGCCTAAATGTTCTCATTACCACCATGTCATGCAAACAACTAGTTTCAACCATTGGCAGCATGACAGTAGGAGGAACAACTCCTAAGGGGTTCATTCTCACCACACCACCATATCACGTGGTAGATACCTTTTTTTAAAAAGCTTTAACCAATGATAAGGTCTGTTTGGATGCACTCACGAGCTGAATTGAAATTGGTAATCCAATCAACGGAAATAAACAATTTCTAATTTCCTTCATAAGCATTCATATTGAGAATCTGAGCTCCAAAGTTCAAGCTGAACTCATAAGAGCAGTAAAGGACCACTTCCTCATTATGAATGCCGGAGAAGCATTATTCATTCTTGCTGCCTGCCTCCCTCATGATTGAACTGACACTTGTCAATTCAACTCACAAGTGCATCCAACTCCAGCAGAACAGAACAGTCTCAAAGCTTAAAATTAAATAAACAGGTCGAAACAAAATGAACATACTGATCAAAAGGAGGGTGAAATGAAGAAAATAATGAGAACTCACGTGTTCTTGATTGTTAGTACTTCCTCCATTGGCTTTCCTTTAACCCATTCAGTTGCTGAAAATAAGAATTAACAAGAATCAGATTTTCTTTTCCTTATCCTTAAAGAACCATAGGCATTACACCACCTATTACCAATATACCAAGTAAAAAGGTCATTAATACTTAGATGGTTAAACATGGTTAAACAAGCAAAAATGAAAGGGATGTAATGCTTCCAACATAGACGAGATCCTTTTTCCAGAATCATGATTTGAAAGACTTAAACAAAGTTGATGCATAGAGTGCAGAAATATCAAGTTTATGGTCATGGTAGATGGTTCAAACTTATGCTCCAGTGCCCTGTTTACACTGAAAGAGTGTTCCTTGAATATCTAGTCAAGCTGAGCAACATTTTGGCAATTAGTCACAAACTCACATTACTTTCAAATGTCAACAAATTCAAGCATTTCAGCATTGTTTTTTGGCTGCTTAGGGATGTGTTCGTTTTTTGTCTTTTTTCTTTCTTCTTCCTTTCTTTTTAAAAGGTAGTATGCATTCATTGAAAACTAAGTAGCTTTTTCTTTTTCTATCTTTCTTCTTCTTCTTCTTCCTCCTTTTTTTTCTTCAATTCTTTCTTTCTTTCTTTCTTCTTCTTTTTTTTTTTCCTTCTATTCTCTCTTTCTTTCTTTCTTCTTCCTTTTTTTTGAAGATCACTATGGATTCATTGAAAACTAAGTAGCTTTTTCTTTTTCTTTCTATCTTTCTTCTTTCTTCCTTTTTTTTCTTCTAAAGGTCACTATGCATTCATTGAAAACTAAGGGTAATGGAATTTCCAGTACAAAAAAAAAAAAAGAAAAAAAAAAAAAAGAAGCAGCAGCAGGACACCCCGGCATTAGCCAACTCATCAGCAATATGATTAGCATGTCTGCCCATGTGGGAAACGAAACATTTAGCCCAAAGGCCTAATTTCATTCAAAACAAAAGATATATCCCAAGGCTCAGGACCCACCTCTTTCGCACATTTAATTACAATAGTTGAGCCCCCTTCTACTGCAACAGATTTCTATCCAAAATGGTTGTGATTAAACCTCAGTCCATTCCAGTAAAACCTTCAGCTTGATGAGCTGCCCCCCTCAGCACAAGACCAGAGAAAGCAAAGAGTATACACATATTTCTCTCAGCCATAGCTCCCAGCATAAAGCAAAGGAGAGGAGCAACCGAAGAGATTTTCCTTTCATCAGGAATGGACCTCTGGCCCAGCTATAGAAGATTTCTTTAGTTTTTCTCTAACTGGCCACTCAGTGCCAAGCAAATTGAAAAATTCATCCTAGAGGGAGGAAGCTATGGAGCAATGGATGAGAAGGTGGTGGGCAGATTCCTCATTCACACATAGCATGTCCATTTGGAAAGCTAAAGACCCTGCTGTTGAGATGATCTAGAGACAAAATTTTGTTTTTCACTGCAGTCCACACAAACACAGTCACTCCACGAGGGGCAGCAGAAGCCCAAAAAGAAAAGAGGGGGAAGAATACTAGTCTTTCATGAGCATATGGAAATGGAAGAATGATTTGGCCATGTACCTAGCTGCTGAGTCCACTTCCACATTTTTTAATCCTCTTCATTCACCAAAAGAGAGACTGCACTACAAATGCTCATAATCTACAAAAAGTGAGAAGCCGCTTTGTCATTTAGATTTTTACAAAAGATAACATTCCACACCAGCTTTCCTCCCATGATTTCGTAGCTCTCCTTCGCTGATGCTTTCCATCAGCAGCAACTCCATAGAGCTCTAGAAATTTGACAGCCAGCGTCCCCATTCATCCTCCCACAACCAAAATCTGTCCCCTTACTTCATGTTAGGGTTGTCCCTGTGCTCAGAATTATTCCCCAAACATCGTACTTGTCCCCCATACTGCATATACCTTTCCAAGCTTCTGACTTCACTTGAGGTACCCACTACTCGGAGTACCCTCCCAAAAAAGAAGAAGATGTGTCTGTCAGGTTCGGTTCTTCGTCAGTTGAGTTGGGCGGGTTCAACCAGAAATGCTATGCTTACGTACAAGATTACCCCTCTTCCCGAAAGTTTCGCGGGGACTACTTTACGACGACGGACGACCGTCCGTAGGGGGTTTACTGCACAAGGCCCCTTGGAAAGACTAGACCATACTATAGTACAGAAACGGGAAGGATACTAGACTATACTGTAGTCGAGAGGCATTCAAGAGACTGGTCACATCTGACGAAGTTCATCGAATGCTGACTACAGAGACTAAAAGAGGAAGCGAAGCTTCTGGGGGAGTGGCTACCTACCGGAGCTTCGACCAACCACCACCTGTCAATTCCACTTTGGGGCCACCCCTTACTCTACCATTATTATAGGGGTATGGCTGTGTCAGAGGAAGGATAGCTATATTGATTCGGTATACTCTAAATACACCTTCGGTACAATATTGACGATCTCACAAAGATGAAATCTCAGTAGTTTTCCATTTACCGATCCCATCTTTAACAGGACCTTAATGCTACTAGTCCTATAGATGATCCAGATCAGATATAGAAAAATGGATTTGAAGGATACAATCGAATAGGATGTTGGATAATGTAGAAAAATCTGCTCGTGATGGGAATGGGGCACCTACTGCTACTTCCTATTTGATCCGAGGAATGCTAGTGCAATGACCACGGCTTTCTATGGCCCACTCCATCAAAGCATAGAGCCCTATGCAGTTGGATGTGTTCAGTTACCACCCTCTATTGAATAAAATGTATTTATCTGACCCCCCCCCCCCCCCCCCCCCCACGGTTCTCCTTGGGTTTAGGGTGGCTTGTTGCAAGAGTCAACTAAAAGAGGTCGTATTTAACACTTTATGCACAGAAACACAAAGATGGTAAATGTGACCTACAAGTCAAAGTGACTAAATTGCGGATCCAACACAATCCCAAAATTAAAACCTCCAATTCGTGGACGCTCATTTGTTAAAATAGGACCATTAGATTTTTTTTCCATTTTTAACCATTGCACCAATCTGATCGTTAGATAAGCAAGTGTATTTGTGGTTCATGATATATCTAATATGTGGCCCATAATATGTACGGTTGAGTTTGAATTACTTGTACGTTATACTTGCAATTTGGAAGTACTTTCTAAATGCTTGCATATCATCCATCATACTCTACTACCAAAGTATCAAAATCCATTCTCTGCTCTGACTTGGTTAAGCACACGCATGCATAACAATACCATTACAGCCACCACATGTTCCAGCACAGCCTACGAGTGCAATCCCCAAGGCATCCATCAGGTTAGTCTGACTACATATATGCTGTCCTATAAAATAAATCTGGTTCAATGATCAGGTGGGCACAATGTTAGATACGGTTGATAGGTAAGAAAACTTCAACAGAAGTATCTTTCAGTTACATATCTGTTTCGTAAAATGTGGTCCACCTGCAAAATGGACAAACCTGATTCTTGGGCAAGAGCATCTACATAATGGTCCCATTTAGATAAATAAATTGGATCCTTTACCAATGTGTCATGCTGCTGCTCATGCGGCATTTACATTAGCAGCTTTTACACATCAACAGGCTTAGCAAAATTCTTCGCATGTAATCAAAACCTTATAAGAGAAATGGTCAAATGCTCTAACAGCACTACATGTTTTGTTGCTCTTAGTTGCATCGGATGTTTAGACAGTCCTGTCAATATTAAACTGTCAATTAGGTTCAACATATGTTTCAATTGCTACCATGCAAATATCACAATGATTTGACAATCTTAACCATCTAGTCTATAGCCCATGGTATGTTTGGCCTACATCTTTCATATAAAAATAGGTTTAATCATGATTTTAATCCATCTATTTGTTGGGGCCATCGTGAGTTGCTTATGATTCTAAAGAATCACTTGTATTGGGCAATCCTAACCATCCCATCCATGGCATAGAAAATGAATCCTAAAAATAAATTTAAAAAAAGAACCAAAATCAAGGATGGATTTGCTCATCCAATTGGTGAGATTTTGCATGGTTGCCCTTGCAAAGGGTTTTGGACTTAATGAACAGTTCTGAACCATCGACTGGACTGTCGAAGTGAACTGAAGCAATTAGGAGCACTATAACCGGAGAATTTCTTCGGATATGGTAAAGCAGTAATTTTGACTGTATATAGCCAAATTTTTTGTGCTGAACATTTCCAAGTCCAAACCGTATTATACCCAAATTTATCCATCACCAACTTTTTAGTCTGTTTTTTATGGCCGGACTTTTAACTGTACCTTTCATTGTCTACACAGAATGATACTCAAAACTTTTGCCACGTGCCAAATTGCTAACAATGCTTCAAACCTCCAACGCCACTAACACAACAAGCACCAATTTCTTTCTGCTTCAAACTTCCCCCTCCACTTACACAACAAACACCAATTTCTTTCTCTTATTCAACCCAACTTGAGACCACCATCATATTTATGGCATTCTTCTCTCAGCACACTAAAATTATTGTGCCCACTTTTCCCTTCCCATAGGAATTCTCCTGAATTTTCAAGCTTCCTCACAATTAACGCGATTTTAAGCATAGACAATTAATACACTGGGAGGTTTGACACTATGCTTCATCTAAATCAATACAACCACCGAAAGAAAGATAACCCCATTTCTACAGAGCAAGCCTCTTCTCAAAATTTTCAACAACTGCGTTCCACATCAAGTTGACAGTTTTCTTGGGTATCAATGGGCACCCCAGGTAAGATATGGAGAAATCCCCACACTTCCAGTCCAAATGAGAAACCATCACCTTGACCATTTCCCCACTCATCCCCACACTGACCAGCATACTCCTCCCCAGAATCGCTTTCAGGCCTGATATTGCTTTGACCTACTCCAGAGAAGCACCACACAATGCTAGAGTATCATCTGCAAATTGCGGATGAAAAATAGAAAAAAGAGGGGCTGTCTTGAAAGAAGACTGCACTATTCTGCCTTGAACAATATCTTGCTGAGACCTTTCCCCCGCAATAAAGAACAAGAATGGGAGAGAAGGACCCCTTGTCCCAATCCCGTTGGGCTAGCAAACATACTAGCCAGGGGCCCATTAATGAGAATTCATGTCGAGGACACACGCTCCTTTATCCAACCATACCACTTCTGTCTCCAGTTAGTTTGGGTAGACTAAATGTATCAAGATTTCATGTAAGTTCAAATATTATTATAAGATAATAGTGGTCAGATTAAAACTAAGTGATATTAATGGTGACTGTAAAAGTCGGATTTGGTTTTTCCTAATATCGCTTATGAGATAACGTAAGAAAAAGATGAATACCAGTTTTGATGTATTCCTCATGAGAGGATATATATATATATACATAATATATATATAGAGAGAGAGAGAGTATCCAGGAGCTCAGCACCCCTATGTTTAGGTCCAATAATTCAGTGATTAAGACTGTTAACTTGGACCCCACCTCAGACAGGGCATTCCTCAAAAATAACCTTGAAAGGTACCTAACACCCTTCTCAATCAAAACCCCCATACAGATGATGAAGGCAAAACAAAGAAACAGTCTGCATTCAATGGAAGAAGAGGCCAAAGATTAGATAGTTATGATCTCCCAATATGGTACTGTTTTGGGGGCATAGTCATACACAGCGGATCCTATCAGATCGATGAAATATGGTTTATCCAATTCTGTAGAATTTAACTATTTGAGTTCAATCATGTATCACATGAAGCTAACAAGGTGTCCAATAGTTTATCCAATGCTGATCAATCTATGCCCTCTTGCAGTCATGTTTTGCTGTCTAATCAGTAAGAAATTTATAATCCATTGAATGTCCCACTTCCCCAAACTAAAAATACCAGCTTTGGAAAATGGTGACACAGTTCAATACATTTCATACCAACGTCTCAAATGCCAAAAACACAAGATATAGGACCAATATTTTCAATATCAGTGATTACGAAACTTAGGTACAGCTACTTCATAATCACGTATGTTGAATTGGAACCAATCGGTTATCTCCTCAAGTCCTTTTTTTAAAAAAATTAATCAGGCTAGATTATTGTGTTTATCACTTTCTTCAGTAAACTTACAGTGACTAGCTTTCCATGCATGAAACAAATGGCATGAGATGAGATCCAAACCTATCATCAGGTAGGCTCTACCATGGATGAGACATCCCCCAAAAATCAAAATGATCTGACAATCCTAACCATTCATTGGAGGAGTTTCAGTGAAAGTAAACTGATCACTCTAAAGAAAATGGCCCATATTTCCTTTGACCATCCATTTTTCCCTAAAAATCACCCAAACCTGCAGGTTAGAATTCTCTAATTGGAGTGAATTTCAGGATATGGCACATCCAAGTAATTCCTACACAATTATCAGTTTGCATCTGGCGGTACCAAAAGAATAAAACAATGGGTGCACCTATCAAACAGGGTGGATGTGAATATCAATTTGCTTAACAGACTACAATAAGAGTAGAATGAATAATGCTAGGGCAACTTGCGCAAGGTGAGGCCAATATGGCACAAATGTAAATGAACTAGGCCAGATCATTAGGTGGGGGCCAACTCCAGACATTGCCCAGCCCATAAATCAAGCCAATCCACTCATCAGGTAGGTAGGCCATAGTCGTCATATGGGCCTGTTTGGATGCCTGTAAGTTGGGTTAGTGGGAAGTGACTTATAGGGAAGTCACTTACAGGTGCTGTTTGGGGGAAGAAATTCACCTGTAAATCACTTACAACCTGTAAGTCACTTACAGGCAAAACTGCCAGGAAACTTCCAGGGGCTGGAGGTGAGATGTCACTTCCCTGTAAGTGACTTACAGACCAACGGTCTGATTTTTTAAACAAGTGGAAGAGGGGGAAAACGCACCTCCATTACCAAAAAGCTCTGGCCATAGAAGAAGCTCCACTAAGCCCTCTCTCTCTCTCTCTCTCTCTCTCTCTCTCTCTCTCTCTCTCTCTCTCTCTCTCTTTGCAATGGCGTTGTGCGCCTCCCTGTCTCCCTCTCTGCAATTAGTATTGCTGTGCGCCCATCTCTCTTCCCCTCTCTCGTTCTTTGCATGCAGTTAGGGTTGCCGTTTTCTTTTTCTTTTATTGGAATCGACGGATTCAGTTAGGCTGTGACAGTGGGGCCCACCGTAATTTGTGTTTTATTTTGGTATATCTATGCCATCCATCAGTTTTGCCAGCTCATTTTAGGGCCCAAGCCCAAACATGAAATATATCCAAATCTTAGGTGGGTCACGCCACAAGAAAAAGTGGTGATTGAATGTCCAGCATTAAAGCTCCCCACCGTCCAGTCTATTGAGGTGGACCATTTTTATTTATTTTTAAAATTATTTAATTATTTTAACGCACTACACCTTATACAAGTAAAATATAAAAAATGGCCCACCATGGAATAGCATAAGAATTGGCTTAAATATTCCTCTTGGCGGGCTTAAGATAATGATATATTTGGTGTCAGGATTTTTCATGTGATTATAACATCTTGAAATGATTCCCTACTCCAAGTCGTGAATATACAACTTCTTACCTGTAAGTAACTTACAGACTACCCAAACACAAAAACCAATTTACCAGTAAGTGACTTTCACCTGTAAGGAAAATAGACTTAGAAAGAAAATCACACCAACGGCCTGTATTTGAAATACAAGCATGGCCCACCTGATGACTAGACCATCCTAGATTCTGGGACGGCACTAAACAAGGCACGTGTGCCACAAATCACATGCCATGCAAAGGAAATCAAGAACGATGAAAGAGGCCTCGCTGGATAGGAGAATTACAAGAAGGGAACGTACCAACGGAGGAGGAGGCGATAGCGGAGCCGCAGCCGAAGGTCTTGAAGCAGGCGTCAACGATCGTGCCAGACTCATCGTCAACCTTGATCTGGAGCTTCATGACGTCGCCGCAAGCGGGGGCCCCGACGAGGCCCGTACCGACAGACGGATCGTTCTTGTCGAAAGACCCGACGTTCCGGGGATTGTTGTAGTGATCGACCACGCGCTCGTGGTAGAGCCGAGCCAGGACGGGCCGCCCCTGTTCATGCCCTAACCCTAGAAATCGACGACACCCAGTCCTCAGCATCTCTCTCTATCTCTGGAGCTGAAGAAAATGATAATTCAAGAATGGCGTCAGGCTAAAAGGATTTTGTCGTTTGATTCCTCGGTCACCGTCTTGAGGGATTAAAAGGCGGTTGTGGCTTGTGGGATTGGGAACGCCACAAATATCTGGAAACGGATTGGCTACTCCCCCTGACACCAGCCCCGGGGCTGGTGGTGGGTGCTCTGTGGGCCCCACAATGATGTATTTGTTTCATCCATTCCGTTCATCCATTTTTACAGATCATTTTATAGCTTGATACCAAATATTAGAGTATATATATCTCAGATGGACCACACCACATGAAAACCATAGTGGTTGGATATCCATCATTAAAATCCTCCTAAGGCCCAGTATACTGTTTATTTGACATCTAATATGTTGATTAGGTCATACAAGCCCAGATGAAGGGAAAAAACAAAAATCATCTTGATCCAAAACTTTTATGGCCACAAAATGTTTTTTAATGGTCGACGCTTATTCAACACTGTTTCATGTAATGTGGTCCATTCAAGATTGGTATAACTTATTTTTGGTGTCATACCCTAAAATGATCCTTCAAAATAGATGGACGGCATGGATGAAATACATACATCATGGTGGGTCCCACGGAGCACCGACCACCAGCCATTGGCTGGTGTCAGGGGGAGTAGCCAATCCGCGTCCCAAATATCTGCATCGTATGATACGTGTTCGGATCTCAGGTCGCCTCATCAGACTTAGAGGAAGCGTTCATAGGACGCGGATTGGCTACTCCCCCTGACACCAGCCAATGGCTGGTGGTCGGCGCTCCGTGGGACCCGCCATGATGTATGTGTTTCATCCATGCCGTCCATCTATTTTTACGGATCATTTTACGGTATGACACCAAAAATGAGATATATCCCAATCTTAAGTGGACCACATTACATGAAACAGTGTTTAATGAGCGTCGACCATTAAAAACCATTTTGTGGCCATAAAAGTTTTGGATCAAGATGATTTTTGTTTTTTCCCTTCATCTGGGCCTTTATGACCTAATCAACATATTAGATGTCAAATAAACAGTACAGTGGGCCTTAGGAGGATTTTAATGATGGATATCCAACCACTATTGTTTTCATGTGGTGTGGTCCACCTGAGATATATATACCTCTCATTTTTGGGACCGAGCCATAAAATGATATGTTAAAATGGATGAACGGAATGGATGAAACACACATCATGGTGGGGCCCACAGAGCACCGACACCAGCCCCGGGGCTGGTGTCAGGGGGAGTAGCCAATCCGTTTCCGCGTTCATATTGGGCACGCGACTTACCTGATGCAGGGCGCGACTTCTGTGGATCCCTGACTGTGGGGCCCACCTTGATGTATGTGACTTATATCCGCGCCGTCCATCCGTTTTGAAAATTCATTTTAGGGCACGATCCCAAAAATGAAGCAGATCCAAATCTAAGGTGGACGAGAGTACAGGAAACAACGGTAATTGACCGTTAAAAACTTCTTAAGGGCCACGAAATTTGTGTAATCTCTTCATCCAGGTCTTTGTGACCTAACCTTGGATTGAAAATAAGCATTCCGGTAGAACGCACGAAGTTTTTAATGGTGGGGATTCAATCATGATTGTTTCATGTGGTGTGGTCCACCTAAAATTTGGATATGCTTCATTTTTTTAAACCATGTACTAAAATGAGATGTCATAATGGACGGACGGTGTGGATCCGGGAATCCGCCGAAACCGCGCCTCATAATGTAACCCTAAGCTGTGGGCCCGCCGTGACGTCTGCGTTACATACAATCCGTCCATCCATTTCGCCTGCTCATTCAAGTGGGCCACGCCAATGTAAATAGTCGAAATGAAAACGCCCACCAAGATTTTTTGTGCCATCGAAGCCGTTGTCGCGAATAAAACTTCCGGGGCCCAATAAGATCACAATGGTTGGTGTTCACTCCCCATCCGCCTTGAGAAAACGCCCTAACATGGACTGCTGCAACCAGTGGACGGAGTGGATGTAATAGAAAACGTCACGCTGGGCCCGCAAAGTTATGGTGGTGTATGGGGCCTGGGCTAGTCTGGGCCAGATTTTTAGGGCACCAAAGATTTGGGCTGTCAATGGGCATTGTTGACCAGTCGGGGCATTCAGACCCAGCTTACTTTGAGCTGACCTGGAAAAGAATATTGGGCCCTGGTCTAAGTTTAAGCCTCTTTATTAATTGGCCAGGCAGAGGTGGGTCAGGCGTGGCCCGGCTTGTTCGGGTTTTGAAGGCATTTTTATAGTATAGCATCCACAGTGGGGAGACTCAAAGAACAGCCCACATCTAGCAGAAAAGTGGTTAGCTAGGCTTGAGTCTGGCCGGGTGATGCAAAACGTTTCCACTCGAGGTCTGGACCTGGCATTTCTGTAGTGAGCTAGACCATGGTTTGATATCTGACTGAGGTCTGGACCACGCAGGATTGGATGGGTCATTCTTCGGCCAACCTCCACTAATCATGCACGCCCATTGACAACCTCTTCATATACCAAAAAATGTTTGGCATCCGCAATGTAGGGCATTACACGTGTTCGCTGATTATGCACTAACCGTTCATCCAATGGTCCCACCTCAGATCAGAGAAAGCTTAATAATCACGTCAGTCAGATGATCTTGACTGTATTGTTCGTTCTTACATGCCCTGGGGAGAAATAGTGGGACGGCATACCGAATTCTACGTCTAAGATTGATTTGACGCCCAAGATATTTCAGAGGGCTATATCATTTTGCCAGGATGATTCCAAACTGGCAAGGCCGGCCCAACAGCGGGTCAGAAGCCCTACAAATGCATGGTTAAAAGAAGATCCAGTTGATGGCCGTGATTATCCTGTACATCACCCATACAGGGAGGCCAACCAGATGAATAGTCCTGATCACTGGGAGGTAAGAAGCTGAAAAGTTAAAAATATAGTAATAACAAGAAGAAAACAGTGACTCCACAAGACCGCCCACATGAAGATGGGGATGATGAACGTAACAGCTTCCTTTTCCTCTGTATTGAGATAAGCGGACAACCATTTCATTTAGTGTATAAATGCACCTGTATTTTCCATGCAATTTTTTATTTTCTTTTCCCATGGTTCCCACCTCGAGCCGCTGGAGTTAAAACTGACTGGGCTATATTCTAACCATCCAATGCAGGCTGCAAATTCGACCGGTGAGATCAAAAGCGGTCCGTCGGAAGAAAGGTCAGAATCTCATCTAGTCGCACTTTTTGGCAACAATTGCCTCGTAAAGAATCATTAAAAGACAAGGAAACTCCAATCGCATTTTCAGAAGAGGAGATCACCGACAACCCATTCTGCCTTTGAAAATTATATTTCCGAGGGTAAATTTGGAAACAAGATTCTAGGAGGCATAGAAGAATGGGTTGAGCATGCAACCCAGCTGGAGGCGATCTCCTCACTTTAGAAACCCTTAGAAAAAGGTGCTATAAACTCAGGATGCCGCGGAGTGCCGCCCGGAAAGAGATACGAGAAACAAACTAGTATTCTCTGTTACAGCTAAAAGGATTAGCTACACAAAGATCCAACTCCACCTGATGAATTGCAGTAATGTAGCAGCATGCAATCATCCTTCTATTACAAAATAACCCAAGTGAGGGAAGGGGGAAAAAAGGGGGTCCTCCAATTTCATCACAACCACAATTCCCTTACCTCGAAAAAAGCTTGGATGACATTTACGCCTGCAATCCAAACAAAACCCTAACAGAAGTCAACTGCTCACGCCTGCCAAATCAGATGAGTGACTTGTCAAAAATTCAGTAAACGGGAGCACCCTGAAACAGAATTACAAGGCAACGGACATGCCAAGTTACTGATGACCAATCCGACATGCAGGTGACCAGCCCCACCATGGAGAAGGGATGCCCCATATTTCTTCCAGATTTGAAGATCATAGCCATCCCTAGTTTGGTATATACTTTTTCTTCTATTTTACCAACTGCCTAATTGTGATTGATCAATAGGTTAAGATTTTTCCATCTGGGTGATTTTTGGGCCATATCCAGACAAGATGAGGCCCATCCGATGAGGCCCCAACAAGCTGGGACAACAAACACAGGACCCCACTTCCATGGCTGGTACATTGGATCACTGCATCTCCTGATGCATCAGTACCATTTTAATCCTTGCCGTTTGAAAGAAAGGAGAACACGGCTCTCAAGTACTTACCTTGTTAGCGATATTGTTGGAGAGCCAGTCCAGCCCTTCATAGAGACCCTCACCAGAAGTTGCACACGCGCTTTGGATGTACCTGAAAAGGCCAACACAGAATCCGTGTTAGAACTTATAGGAAAGAAATTGGACCGTGGAATTTGTGTAGATCGCTGGGGAAGTACAGTGTGAGATTTACCAGTGGCGTTGGCGGAGAGAGTGGAGGCCAAGCTTATCAGTTATCTCCGCAGCATTCATGGCATTTGGAAGATCTTGTTTGTTTGCAAATACAAGCAACACTGCATCTCGCAGTTCATCCTGCAACCACAAAGTATAAACAAAATAAGTCCTACTCAAAATATGAATATTAGACAAAGCTTAAAAACCGTGTTATGGTTGGGCAGAGAACATCCCTCTTAGAGACAAATTCCCCTTAATTTTCTCTCTCGCTTCTAATCCAGATGCTATGGTTGCTGATTGTTATTCGGTTCCTACTGGAAAGGCTGTTTGGTCAGTGGAATGTAGGAGAAATTTACAAGACTGGGAGGTCCAAGAGTTCGTGGACCTCCTTGAGTGCATTTATAGGGCTCATCCCAACCGTCTTATCGACGACTCGCTGCTCTGGAACATGTCTAAGACTAACAGATTTTCGGTCCGTTCCTTCAACCTTCAGCTGGACCAATCCTCCCTCTCCACTGACCATCATAGTTCGCAACTTTGGAAATTCGCGGCCCCTCCCAAGTTCATCGCGTTCGGCTGGGTGGTCATTTTGAAAAGAATTCTGACAGTGGATAATCTTAGGAAGAGAGGGATGTGCTTAGTGAACATTTGTCTGTGCTGCATGAAGGCGGAGGAATCGGTGGACCATCTGCTCCTTCACTGTTCATTCATTTCTTCAATTTGGGCTGCTGTTCGGGCCTGTTTCGGTCTCAGTTGGTGCCCTCCTGATTCCGTCTCCTCTCTATTTTTGGATTGGCAAGGGGTGAAGCTTGGAAAGAAGCGGAACATGTTGTGGAAAATGGCCCTTCTCACCATTTGGTGGTGCGTTTGGGAGGAGAGGAACGGCAGATGTTTTCGGGACTCTGCAAATTCTGTGGGCTGGGTCTTATCTAGAGCTAAGCCGCTAATCATTGAATGGGCCACTCTTGTTGACTCCTTGAAGGATTCGGATCTTTTGTTTCTTGGCTTGTAGCCTTTGTCTGCTATCTCAGCAGTATCAGCTGCTGTTTTTGTTATGTTTTTTTTTTCCTTTATTTTAATGTTTCTTGGCTTGTAGCCTTTGTCTGCTATCTCAGCAGTATCAGCTGCTGTTTTTGTTATGTTTTTTTTTTCCTTTATTTTAATCAAAGTCTCGTTATCTTTCAAAAAAAAAAAAAAACAGTGTTACGATCCCATAACAGCCAACAGCCATTGCCACTATATGACGGTAATAGCGATTAAGAAGCAGAAAAACAGGAATGGAAAATTTGAAAACATCAGGCCCACAAAAAAATAATGGTCATTTTACTGAAAAGGTGTTATATTCCACAAGACAACACATCATATTTAGAAAGCTTGTGTAAATAGTACCCCTTTATTTATGATGGCCATCATTTCATCAAATAATGGCTGTCATTTTGGAAACAACAGCCTATTTAACAACTTTTTTCCATAACATAGCACAACAGATGGTGACCATTCCCATTATAATGGGTGTTATGACGTTATTTAAACCTTGATGTGGGATGATGAACAAGCAACAAGAATTATCATCGATTTAGTCCCCCTATAGCTACATACCTCATTCAACATTCTATGCAACTCATCCCTTGCCTCAACAACACGATCCCTGTCATTACTATCTACCACAAATATAAGCCCCTGGGTGTTCTGGAAGTAGTGCCTCCATAATGGACGGATCTGTAAAATAAATACAGTAACGATCATTAGCTCGTTTTGTTCAATAACAAGACAGTTATTAGATGACACCTGAATGAAAACCAAACTAAACATACACTTCACATGTCAAGTGCGCTAGAAACACATAACCTTCACAGAGAGGAATGGTCACTTTCAATGTTTTAAAACCCACATCAGAAATGACAGTCGGACCAGTGCAGACCAGAATAGGCCACAAAGGTCACTCATCTACAGACCTGTCTCTTGTGAGGAACTAGGTCATGTGTTCACATCTGGGTCAATAATTTTTGGAAGTTAGGAAAAGATGGATGAACCTGCCAGCTTTTTCCTCTTTTTTTTCTAAAGGTAATGATTTTATTGAGTTGAGAGTGGAGAAATGGGTGAAGATGAGAAGTCTACAGGAATTACAAAAAGGAAGACCAAAAAGAATAAAAAGGAACATAAGAAATATTATCAAACGGCTTGAGAATCAATGGCCACAAACACCTTGTCAGGCATGATGGTGATTGCAGAAAAATCTACCTTTGTGCTCAGCCCAAATAAACCACAAACCAGCAAGATTAGGGACCACAAAACTCCTAACTTATGCCCAACTCCATCCACATGCCACGCAAAGAAGAATAAATCCATCCAGTGAGGCATCACAATAACAACATTGGAAGAGGTCAGAAAAAATCTTCCCAGAAGGCTCTAATGAAGATACAATGCACAAGGAGCAGTCAACAGACTCCAAATCACAAAGGCCAAAAAATAATGGACAAAGGCTAAATAATGGATAAGTCTAGGGTAATCATATGCCTTTTCTGCATATTATTGATGGAAAGCACCCTAGTCTCGTTCTCTCCAAATGCAAATAACCCAGGGCGAACTCCTACACAACCAAATGAACTCTGTTGCTTCTCGAGATTCCCAAGAATGACGAGAGCAAATCATCACACACAGGGAGTGAAGGGAAAATCTTCCAGATCTCTCCAACCTCCCTGCCCATGGATCCCACTCAAAAATGGAAGGAACATGGATCTGCAGAAGAATTAGCAATCACGCCGGGTCCTCCAATTCCTCATCCGACAAGTTCCTGGGACCAGCCCAGGCCACTAGGCCCCCAAAGAATGAGAAACACTGCGAGATGGAGGCTTGCTGACACACCAAACATCGTCCCAAAAAACAAATCCAAGAGCAATCTCCCACCTGAAAACATGCTTTTCCATAATTTGAGCTCAAAATTAGACCCGATAGGCCTTAATGGGACATACTCAGATTCCAATCCAGTGCCCCTTATATCGCACCCGTATTTGAACCCGACAGGACCAAATATGATTCCCAGATACAGGTAGACCAGAATCCACCATGAACCCAACCCACTGAGAAGCCCAATTACCCGGTATCCTGAGATTTTCAACATTGAGGATCCAAAAATAAATCCTTGCCATACCCAATATCCATACCCATGCTTCAGCAACACAGGCAATACATGATCATTCCTCACAAGTAAAATAAGGACTGTGGTATGGCAATAATATTTTATGAACCAAGCAGTGATATATGGAGTAAATTTTAACTTTAGTAAACTGGAAGAAAAAAAAAAAAAAAAAAAAATCCAAAACCGAAGGTGCTTGAGATATCCAATTACTAAAATTGAACATTTGTTGGAAAACAAAAACAGAATTCTGTACCTTGTCCTGACCACCAACATCCCAGACAGTGAAGCTGATGTTCTTGTATTCCACTGTCTCCACATTAAATCCTGAAAACAACAGCTTATGGAATCACTTAAATCATCCACAATGGCTTTTTATATCACATGAAGTGAAACATATTAAAGAAAGACAAGACTCTGATCCAAGCCTCTCAAAATGAGATTGCAAGCCAGAAACACCAACTACAAAAGCCAAACCCAAAAGGCTACCCAAAGAACGGCCATAGGTCATAGCATGAGAATTTATGCAAAATCCCTATCACATGCCAGTTGGATCAATATCAAACATCACAGAAGAGGAAACGAATCCAGAAGGGAATTCAAAATATTAGGGAATGTAATTGCGTTTCGTTGATTCAATACCCTTGTTGGATCAAAGGTTTGGACTCAGAGAAGGTGGCATTTTGAGCATTGACATTGAAATCCTGTGGAAGGACTGCAAGACAAAGTCAATTGATGCATAGGGTAGGCTCTGAATATAGTACGGCTCATGTGAATAATTCACATGTTGCAGCATATTTTTCATAATTCTTCTGGAATTTGAATAACCAAGGGAGACAAGAAAAGACACTAGTTTCCAAGCGTACACTGAGCAAGGCGTCTGGCACAGCCCCCTCCCTCCCTCCCTCCTTCCTTGAGCAAGAAGTCCCGTACAGCCCATCGAACTTTAGTTTCATACACATTTGAGTAGGAGCAAGGTGTTCCGTATCCGTTACAATATGACTGTAAATGCCGATATGTAGGTAACGGCCGTGACCATTACGCGATACGGGGTGAAATGTGGCAATTAATTTTTTGGGACCGTATCAGCTGTTACAAGAGTCATAACAGCCGTTATGGGGCATAATGACCATTACCCCCGTAACAGTTGAAAAACGACCACTTCTTTTTCTATCTAAATCCATTTTTCCTCATTTTTTTCATTTTTCTCATTCCAAAAACTTTCTAACATCGTTCTACAACAAATTTCGGTCACTCGTACTATAGTTTTTAGGAATAAAACAGTA
This sequence comes from Magnolia officinalis, assembly GCA_021015155.1. Classification (NCBI taxonomy): domain Eukaryota; kingdom Viridiplantae; phylum Streptophyta; class Magnoliopsida; order Magnoliales; family Magnoliaceae; genus Magnolia; species Magnolia officinalis. The sequence continues at coordinate 110,032,913 of JAJHSJ010000004.1, forward strand.
GATTGAAGCGATTTGGACGAATAGAAGCTTCAAAGGCCACTTTATTAAATATTATAATAATAATAAAGTGATATATATGCATTTTTTTCCGATTTTTAATTCTAATGATTGATCATAATACATAAACATTAGATACACATCACCACATTCATAAATTCACCAGACTACCCAATACAACACTGTCACCAAAGAGTGGAGCTTTACGCTACCATAAACATATTAAAAACCAAAAATGAATACATGTTTGGAATATTTACATTATTGTAATTTTTTTAGATTTTTTTTCCGAATTTTCCAGGCAAAAATAAAAATAAAAAAATTTGAACATTTATGCGGATCGTAAAGGTCGTTACGCATCCGTATCGGTCGTTACTACCGATATCCATATCGGCAACGGCGGTGACCGTTACAACCACCATTACCAATACGGAATACCTTGAGTATGAGAGTCCCATGACTTGGTCTTTTCCTGGGAATAGTACCTATCTCAATGACAAGGTCTCTCTCAGTTTGTTCTTTAGTTCATTTTGCATAATTATTTTGAAGCAAAAGTATAATAGGAACCTTGAACCAATGGCAACACCATCTCATGGATGATGTCCACAAATTTTCTATTTGATGACAAATTTAGAGGTTATACAATAAATCTGAATCATGAGTATCTCTATCCACAATTAGGAAACAGGTCTTTCAAACCTGATATCTCAGTGTTGAAGCACATGGTACATGAGAGCTCATGAAAGGTTGAATTTCAAATCATATCAACAGAAGGGAAAAGAAAATTTGCAGCGAAAGTTCTGGACTGTATCATAAATGACAACCAATGCAGCTGAATCTATAAAGAAACTGAACCTTTTAATTCAAACACTAACACCAAGTCGCTAACCAATAAAAACAAGATCGATACATCATGATGGTTCAAGATCATTAATTCATAATGATGTTTCAAGATCACATGGAGAGATGCCAAATAACTCAATCCTATAGTACCAGGATTATCTCTCGTTATCTATCAAAAAACAAGATTATCATTTCTATGAAAAACAGAAGTAAATAATAAATAAATCTTGATTCCTCAATTTCAGACTCACCGATTGTTGGAATTGTGGTTACGATCTCTCCCAGCTTGAGCTTGTACAATATGGTGGTCTTACCAGCCGCATCAAGACCAACCATCAGGATACGCATCTCCCTCTTGGCAAAAAGCCGGCTAAAAAGCTTTGTGAAAGTGAGCCCAATGATTCCTTCCGGCTAAGACATCCACCCATGGAATAATAAAATTGAATCAGCAAAATTGAAAAACTGTAAAGGAGTTAAGTATATAAAATTAACTTCAAGAAGACTGAAAGATCACCATGTTTACATGATTTCGCAAAGAACTCTTAATAAATAAACAATATTACACAGTATCTAAACGGAACAATACAATCACACATGTGGGTACTTTTTGGTCGCAGCCACAGAAAACTGACAATCTGACATTTTGAGATTGGGTGGATTGTGTGGCTGAACCCAATTAGTTGGGTAAGGCTTAGATGATGTTGATGATCTAAACAGAACTATGACCAAAACATAGAATATCATGCGGAAGTTTATGTGGAATGGAAATATTCAAATAAATGCATCAAACAGATAGAAGCAAATCCCAAAAAAAAATCTTCAAAGGGATCAACTCAATCAAAAAAAGAAATTCAAGCCACCAAACACTAAAATGACACCATCGAATCCAAAAACAACCTTGAAACTCTTGATCGGAACCAAAAATCCTCTAAGAAATGTGATTCTTCAAGGGATTTCAAGTAGAAATAATTGCCTACATTAATGAAAACGGTCTCAACAGATCTAGCAGTTCAGATCAACCACCCGTGGAAGAAAAAAAAAATGTTCAAAGAGAAGCAAATTAGAAAGGACGACCTCACCTTCAACACGACTTCTTCAAATGAATAATGAATAGATAAGCAAATTCCAGAAATCCTTCAAAAGATGCGGTTTCTCAAATGAATTTCAAAATCAACCAAATGACTACAACGGATGAAATCTATTTCAGCCAATCAGACTGATCAGATCATCAGATAATTTATTTTTAAAAAAAAAAAAATCGAAAATTAGGGTTTGAAAACCAAAAAACTGATGACGAAATATCAGATTCCGATGATTTCAACAGGAATTTTTAGTGAAGGAAAAAAAGAAACCGCAAACTGAAAACATCAAAAATCGTTCAATCAAAGCCTGGAATCCTTCAAAAGAAGCCGGTCTTCAACGAATTTCAAGCAGATCTAATGATGGAAATCATCTTAACGAATCTACCTCTTCAGATCAGCAGAATATTACTAAAAAAACGGAATTAAAAGCGTAGAATCCAATAATTTACGCAAAAAAAACCTTCAGATGAAGAGGAAAATAACTCCTCAAAACCCTATATTTGAGAAGAAAACAAGCATATTGGAGGCAGAAATCCTTCAAAAAATAACACGACTCATGATGAAATTCAAGCAAATCGAAATCTCTACAGATGAATCGAAAAGATTCGAACAGATCTACAGTAAAAATCGAAAAATTAGAAGATGAGAGAAGAACGGGGGAGAGAATTTCACCTTGCAGAGAAGAAAACCCTCGGGAGAGAGAGAGAGAGAGGGAGAATAAAACCGCAGTCCACCGTAAAACACCCAATCGCTATGGGCCCACCATGTTGTATGTAGAATCCAATCCGTCCATCAGGAATATCGGCCTAACAGAAAACTCAGGTGGGGAACATCAATGGGAATACCTTTCACGTGGTGTGGCCCACCCGAGTTTTGGATCAGGAAGGTTTTTTTTTCGTATATTCTCTTCATGGTAGCCCCACGCTCAAACCTATGGTTGGCATCCCACCCCCATAGTTCACTGTGGTGTGGCCCACCTGATTGGTGGATCTGGATGATTTTTATCATGCAAGGCCTAGAATGTAGTATATAACATGATAGACGAGTTGGATTTTGAATATAAAACATGGTAGGACCTACCGAGTTGCATTTTTTTTTTTTTGGACGCAAATCATCATCCCTGCATCAGCCAGGTAGCTGATGGAAATGGTTTGTGGGCCCACCATGATGTATGTGTTATATCCATGCTGTCCATCAAATTTTTCAGCTCATTTTAGAGTATGAGCCGAAAAATAATTCAGATCCGAAGCTCTAGTGGACCACACCACATGAAACGGTAGGGAATGAATGCCTACCGTTGAAAATTCCCCGTGACCACGGAAGTTTTGGATCAAGCTATGTTTCTGATAAATGGTTTACGTGACTTTATGAACAGGTAGATAGCAAGTAAACATTACGGTGGTTCGCCAGGAAGTTTTCAATAGTAAGAGTACAATCTTCATTCTTTCACATGGTGTGGTCTACTTAAGCTTTGGATCTGGCTCTTTTTTAGAATACTGCCTTAAAATGGTCTGAGAAAATGGATGGACGGCGTGGATAAAACACATATATCATGTTGGGCCCACATAGCTTTTAATCCAACCCGAGTCCTGTATCAAATTGCTCCAGAAATGATGACATGCTATGTGAGTGCCATCCAGCCCGTCCATTAGATGTGCCCCATGTACGGTCAGTCAGGTAACCATGTGCCATTGATAGAACGTCGGTCCCACTAGTTATATATTCAAGTGCCATCCAACTAAAGTTCATATTATTTCGGAGCTCATGTGCGAAACACCATGTGAATGAATGCATGGCTTTTACGGATGACTGTACATTGATCCTTGTACTATATTTTAAGGCGCATATTCTATGATAAAAGTGGGATGTTAGACTCTCAGTCAAAAGTTTTTTATTTTTTTCCATAAAAATGATGATTGTATGTGTATAAATCTCGTGCATAAGTATCACTTTTTCTCTTTATATGGATTTATTCCAGCATTATATTCCATGGCCCATATTATATAATACAAGTGGGATGACGTGAGAGCATGGTGTATCTAGGGCTGTACACGAACCTGGCTAGCCCGATTAACTTGCTCGACTCAGCCCGACCCGAAACTGAGTTCGGGTCGGGATGGGCCATTTTCTTCAGCTTGAAACTGAGTTCGGGCCGAGTTCAGATATGTCCCAGTTCGGCCCGACTCGGCCCGAAACCTAACTCGATCTGTCCCAACTCGGTCAAGTGGTGTGTGTGTGTGTGTGTGTATTATATTCAAAACCCTACCCATCTCTTTCTCTTTTACCCTTATGGGATAGTTCACCGCCCATCTTTGAAGTGACAATAAGGTTCGAAACTGACTTGAACTCGGCGATTGCTGACCGGGCCAGGTTCGGGCTGGACGTGTTAGCCCGGTGACCGGGGCAGGCCGGGTTCGGGCTAGGTTTGGCTGGTGACCGGGCCGGACCAGGTTTAGCCCAGTTCGACTCAGATTGACCCATGTACACCCCTAGGTGTATCAATGTATATCATGTCGCCAGTCCTAATGCATATTTGCTCTCGATATTCGAACATAGGACCTTCCACTCTATATTATGTTAAACAAACATTTACTCTAAGGACCCGTTTGGCCAGACGGATTCGGGCATATTAAGAGGGATTGGGCGGGATAGGATTGTAAAATCCCTCCTAATCCCATCACTTGTCTGGTTGGATGGCGATGGATTTCAGTCCGTCTGAATCCATCGACGGATCTAAGGAAGATATGGAGGGATCGCAAAATCCCTCCTAATCCCATCCCTTACCTCTCTCTCTCTCTCTCTCTCTCTCTCTCTCTCTCTCTCTCTCTCTCTCTCTCTCTCTCTCTTCCTTATGGTGGTTTCCGGCTTTGTTTGTTGTTTTTGGGTTGAAATCGATGTTCTTGAATTTGGGTTTTTGATGGGATACTGAAATATTTTATCATGTTTCTATTTTTCTTGGGCTTTGGTTGGTGTCTCTGCACTTGGGGTTATGTGGAATCCTTATTTCTAACTTTGATTTATGTTGTTGCCCTCATTTTCTATTCAAGAATCGATGGATTTTTATTCATCTGTTACTTACCCTAATTTCTGAATTTTAATCATTATATCTAAAGGGCTCCACTGATTTCTGAAATCATCCCTCTTGCTTTCTCTTTGCTTTGATTTCAGCTTGGGTTGCCATGGAAATCTTCAATCAGTTCGACAACCGTGAGAACCAACTTCCTCCGAGCTTCCGATTCCACCCAATTGACGAAGAACTTATAACAAACTATCTCATGAAGAAGGTCATCAATAGCAGTTTCACAGGCCGAGCCATTGCCGAAATGTGTTGGGGGCCTTGCACAAAACCTTAGGATCTAGCCTCCCGAAAACAAACCAGAATTATGGAATAATAATGCAATGAACTAAATCAAAACATAAACCACACCACACCAAAGATTTTTATGTGGAAAACCCTCTAAGAGGTAAAAACCACGGGACCTTGTCCAGATCAACAATCCACTATAAAGCAGAACGTTACAACCGATCACAAGCACACACCGCTTGGATCAAACCTTCTTCACTCACGTAGGAGTGGATAAACAATCAAAGAAACAAAAGAAAACGGAGAGATCTCACCGATCACGAGGACGTAGAAGCGCTGAGACATGGACTGCGAAGTAGATCACTTCTACGACCAGAATCTCCCTTCCACAAGCTTCCTCTCTCTCCCTCTCACATTTTGATAGCCCTAAGCCCTCCTATAAACCTTTAGGAAACTTAGAATGCCCTGTAATACACCCCAATCCCGGATACACCCTTTTATATAAGTATAGAAAGAGGTAGAATCCAAATAGGAAACAAAATTCGCAAAATTTACGTTTCCGCAATCGCATCTGCGAAACTCTTCGATGCCATCGAACTACTCTCGATGACAGCCTTGATATCATCTGAAGGTCTCTCAATGATATAGACACACGGCCAAAACTGTCCAGCGACCAGGGGTAAAAAAATCCAACAATTATCGATGTCATCGAGCTACGCTCGATGATAGCCTCGATATCATCAGAAAGTCTCTCGATGATATCGACAGGACCAAAAAACTGTCCAGTAACCAGTAGTGAAAAATTCTGCAATTATCGATGATATCGAAACCTGTTCGATTTCATCGATCCCAACAATGAGGAGAAAAATTCTCATCAAATCTCCCCCTTTTCGACTCAGGAGGAGTTCACCTTCTTCAAGCCAATCTGATTTCTACAAGCCTCAAACTTGCCCTTGAGAAAAGCCTTGGTCATCATGTCTGACCCATTATCGTCCGTGTGGACCTTCTCAAGCTGTAACACCTTCTATTCCAAAATATCTCTGATCCAGTGATACTGAACCTCTATGTGCTTGGACTTGGAGTGTTAACTTGGACTCTTGCTCAAGTGTATAACACTCTGACTATCGCAATAGACCACGTGCTGCTCCTGCTTCAGGCTAAGTTCCTGTAGGAACATCTTCATCCAAAGCATCTCTTTACATACCTCTGTGACTGTAATGTACTCGACCTCGACAATACTACGACCTTCTGTAGCTTGCTCTGCCAGGAGACCGTTCCCCCTGCAAACGTGAACATGAACCCCGATGTAGATTTTCTGTAGTCTATGTCACCTGCCATATCTGCATCTGTGTAGCCCTCTAACACAAGTTTACCATCACCATAGCATAGGCTCAACCTGGATGAGCCTCTTAGATACCGCAACATCCACTTCATCATGTCATAGGTGTGGTTCTTATACAAGGATCTCATCTCCTCTTGCATAATGTACTCATGTAAGGATCCACTTCACCTCGTCAACTAGGGCCTCAGAATAATCTTCTAGCTCTCCCTCATCGGTTAGCATAATGTACTCATGCGGCGAGTACCTCTTGGACGGTTGTCTATCCCTAGATGACCTCCTCACCTGTGGCTCAACAGGTGGATCAAGTGGGGGCTGCTCCCCTGGTCCATCTTCTGAAGGAACTCCCTCGTCTTCTGCACCTTGTTGTACTCCCCCGTCATCAGGCACCACGGGAGGAGTAACCGGATCCATGTCCTCTAGCTCACTTGAACTAGGCTGGTTCTTCTCTAGCTTACCAATGTCTTCGATACACTATCTTCAAAGAATACCACATCTCTGCTCCCGACAAGCTTCCTCTCGGTCGGATCCCACAATCTGTAACCAAACTTTTCATCACCGTACCCTAAGAACCACACTACCTGATCTTCATATCGAGCTTAGACCTCTCGTCATTTGGTACGTGAACGGATGCCCTGCATCCAAACACCCTGAGATGACTATACGATGGATCCTATCTAGTCCACAACTTCTCAGGTACTTCTCTATTCAATGGGGCTGATGGAGACCTGTTTATCAAATACACCGTCGTGTGCATTGCTTCTCCCCAAAACGTCTTAGGCAACTTCGCATAGGATACATGCATCTGATTCTCTCAACAATGGTGCGATTCATTCGCTCAGCTACACCGTTATGCTGGGGGGTCTTGGGAACGTCTGTTCATGCCGTATACCCAGGGACTTGCAGTACTCATGAAAGTCACTAATGTATTCACCACCATTGTCAGTGCAGATGCACTTCAATGATCTACCTCTCTCTCTCTCTCTCTCTCTCTCTCTCTCTCTCTCTCGACCATAACATGAAACAATTTAAACACACCAAAGACCTCGTCCTTGGATTTCAAAGCATAAACCCAAACCCTCCTAGATGCTTCATCTATAAAAGTGGCAAAATACAATGCCCCACCCAAGGTTTTTGTCCTCATATGACCACAAACATCAGAATAAACCAAATCTAATGCATGCACTTTATTAACATGAGAAGCAGTTTTAACGAATGAAACTCTATGTTGTTTCTCTGATAAACAATCAAGACAGGTTTTGAGAGGTGTATCTGTCACGTCTGGAAGGAGCCGCTTCCTTGCTAGTAGCTGAAGCCCCTTTTCACTCATGTGACGTAGACGCCTGTGCCACATGTCAATAGTTGAATATTCCGCTGCGTTCAACCCACCCTTGCACATACTAACATTTGCCTTGTAAAGGGTGCAACACTTCTTTCCTCTAGCTATGATCAACGAACCCTTGATGAGCTTCCAGAGCCCACCAGCAAACCGGCTTTCATAGCCATCATCATCCAATCTTTCCGTCGACATCAAGTTGAGGCGAATGTCTAGGATATGCCTCACATCCCTGAGAACCAATGTGTAGCCCACATCGGTCTTCACACAAATATCACCGACTCCCATGATTTTTTATACGCCAAAATTTCTCATTTTCACAGTCTCATAGTCACCAAACTTATAGCTTGTAAGAAGTTCCTGCGTGGAGTCGTATGAAACGAAGCTCCCGAGTCTATCACCCAGTCGGTGTCCTGACTCATAGTCGTGAGACATACATCATGATCTGCAGAAAGAATAACTACAACGTCGCCATCTGAAGCGACCGCAGTGGAATCTGATCCATCTTCCTTTCCTTTTCCTTTCTTGTCATTTTTCTCACCACGACATCCATGCTTGTAGTGGCCCTTCTTGCCACAATTCCAGCAATCAACATCTTTTCTGTTACTCGACTTGCCTCTTGATTTATCTCAGGCCTTCCCGCCCTTCCTATTCTTTCCTCTCTCCCGTTCCTGTGTCACAAGGGCCTCTTGCTGAGTAGACCCCTGAGACTTTCTCCTTGTCTCCTCATTGAAGAGACAACTAGTAACCTGTTCCATGGATATCTTTCCGTCTGGTGCGGAGTTACTTAGAGACACCACCAATGTCTCTCAACTGTCAGGCAATGAACTAAGCAATAGCAAAGCCTGCAATTCATCATCCAGAACCATCTTCATAGAGGAGAGTTGATTCACTATATTACTGACCTCATTCATGTGCTCGGCCACTGAACCACCATCTTTAAATTTGAGATTCACAAGTCGCCTTATTAGAAAAAATTTGTTACCGGCTGTCTTCCTCTCATACAGCCCTTGTAATTTCAGCCATAAGCTAGCAGCCGAGGTTTCTGTAGACACATGGTGGAACACAGAATCATCCAACCATTGTCTAATAAACTCCACCGCCTTTCAGTCCATCTTCTTCCAATCATCATCAGTCATATCCTTGGATTGCCTAAAATTTGAGAATATAGGTCCTTGCAATAAAGCAAGTCCTCCATCTTAGCCTTCTATATGGTCCAGTTAGAACCATTGAGGCTGATCATCCTTGATGAGCCACCCTCCATAATTCAAAATCGATCATACCTGTTCAATGAACTTAGTTTTGATACCACTTTGTTGGGGGCCTTGTACAAAACCTTAGGATTTAGCCTCCCGAAACAAACCAGAATTATGGAATAATAATGCAATGAACTAAATCAAAACATAAGCCACACCACACCAGGGATTTTTACATGGAAAACCCTCAAAGAGGTAAAAACCACGGGACCTCGTCCAGATCAACAATCCACTATAAAGCAGAACGTTACAACCGATCACAAGCACACACCGCTTAGATCAAACCTTCTTCACTCATGCAGGAGTGGATAAACAATAAGAGAAAAAAAAAAGAAAACGGAGAGATCTCACCGATCACGAGGACATAGAAGCGTTGAGACGTGGACTGCGAAGTAGATCACCTTTACGAGCAGAATCTCCATTCCACAAGCTCCATCTCTCTCTCTCTCACACCTTTTGATAGCCCTAAGCCCTCCTAGAAAACTTTTAGGAAACTTAGAATGCCCTGGAATACACCCCAATCCCGGATACACCCCTTTATATAAGTATAGAAAGAGGTAGAATCAAAATAGGAAACAAAATCCGTAAAATCTGCGTTTCCACAATCGCATCTGTGGAATTCTTCGATGTCATCGAGCCACTCTCGATGACAGTCTCGATATCATCTGAAGGTCTCTCGATGATATCGACACAGGACCAAAACTGTCCAACGACCAGGGGTGAAAAAATCCAACAATTATCGATGTCATCGAGCCACTCTCGATGACAGCCTCGATATCATCTAAAAGTCTCTCGATGATATCGACAGGACAAAAAAACTGTCCAGTAACCAGCAGTGAAAAATCCTGCAATTATCAATGATATCGAAACCTGTTTGATTTCATCGATCCCAACAATGAGGAGAAAATTCCCTATAAAAAAGGACCTCAACAAGTGCGAGCCATGGCAGCTTCCTGGTACACCTTTCGCTCTCGATCCCATTTCCTCACCAGATTCTCTTATCTAATCCTTGTAAGAACCTATTAAAGATGGAGGAATTGTAGTTGAGAAGAGAAGAAAGATGGATTTTATGGGGTGGGTTGCATGCAATCCCACGCCTGGCCAAACGGATTTGTGTTTAGCATCCCTGGATATGCCAACCAATATCCCAAACCGAATGGAATTTTGGCCATGGGATACACCAATACCATGGGGTTGCCAACAATCCACTGACGCAGTCACCATTACCTTAAATCTGATTCCATCCACCCTAATACCATTCAATCCGCCTGGCCAAATGGCCCTAAAAGCTTAAGCTGTGAGAGTGTGGTGTATCAATGTATATTAAGGGACTTTAATTATCACTCCAACATTAATTTTCTCTTTATATAGATTTATATAACTAGTCGAACTCATATGCTTGTTTTGATATCACTTTAATACACGATAATTAATCAGTTATTATAAAAGCTCAAATTGATAAAACGTAGTAAATTAATTCATTTATCTCATAGCCTAAATTCCACATCCACGAGTTCTACCTCATACAAATCACTCATCTCACACAGGCCACCCACCCCAAGTGTGCCCCAAATCAAATTAGATAGCAAGTAAATATCATGTGGGCACTTTAAAGGCTTCAACGGTGAACATTATTGTATCCACTACTTATTTATGATGCGCCTCATTTGAGTTTTGGATCTACTTCATCTTTGGGTTGATACTTTAAAACGATCTTGCAAAGTCGAAGAACAATGTAAATATAACACATATATCATAATGGGGCTCATAAAACTTTGGCGATCTCAACACACTGCCGACTAAGTCATTATCGACAAAATGAGAAATTTGAATATGCCTAACCCAAAACTGTTCAAACTATGGTTTTGGGTTAGGCATATTCAAATTAAATCATTTAAGTCATTTAATGCTCTGGAAATAGAAACTTGATACACAGGCAACGCACGGCGTATAATTGCTAGAATTAAACAAAGTTTCAATGTGAGTTGTGGATCCCACTTTCAGTAATCCACTGGCCCAAAACTAGGCCGGTTGAACAATCCTAACCAATAATCCATGGACACTTACTTTATTAAAATAAGACATTTGGGTATTTTTATTTTTAACTGTCCAACAAATAATTACCATTTTTGATAAGATTAGATAAGCCTGATTTTTTATTTGAGCTACTTGTGCATCGCATATACAGTTTTTAAGTGCCTCTGAAATGTGATATCATTCATAGTCCGCTAGAGTATCAAAGCGTTCTCGGAAATTATATATGGAAGGAGATACTCATTGGGCCCACATTGGGAGCATGAAAGGGTTCCTCTGACATGATCCAGACCGTTCATTCAGTGAGCTCCAAGGTGCTACGGGAAAAGACCATTATGGAACAATCCTTCCAATCTAACTGTGGGTTGAAATTGATGGTTTAAAGGGGGGGAGTGATCATATACGTTTGTAGATGTATAGTAGGTATCATTCATTTGAGCTATGTCGGGTCACCAGTGATATTGTAGGTGGATTCCAAACCCTGCATCTGGTGGGCCATGATATATATATATATATATAATATATATATATATATATATATATATATATATATATATATATATATATATGTGTGTGTGTGTGTGTGTGTGTGTGTGTGTGTGTGGGCCTTACCAAGCATGATGTATGTGTTATATCCATACCATCAATTCATTTTTTTTCCCTATCGTTCTAAGACATGAGCCCAAAAATGAGGTAGATCTAAAGCTCAGCTAGACCACACTATAGAAAAAGGTGGATACAACAATGGGCATATTATTCCCACTGCATCTTGTGGGGTGGTCCACTTAAGCTGTTGGCCTTGTCCTAAAATGATATGGCAAATTAGACGAGGCATGGATAAAACAAATACAATATGATGGGGTTCACACATTTTCAGCTACGATGAGAGGATACCCATGTCATTCCACTGTGCCTGGCAACATCACACCGAGGGTTGTACACGAACCAAGTTAGCTCGATTAGCTCGCTCGACTTGACTAGAAAAAGCTCAGATTTGACTCGGTTCGAAACTCAGGTCGAGACAAGTCGAGCCGATTTTTTAAGCTCGAATAAAATTTCAAACCGAGTTCGAGCTGGACCGAGCTCGACTTGACTTGTATCGAACCCAACTCGAATCGAACTCGGATCAAACCAGTTCAGTGACTCGGTTACTTTGATATTGATATTGCTCACCAATTGTTTGATGAAATGACTCAACGAAGTGTGGCTAGTGGCAAGGAAGGCATGTATATGAAACAAATACTTTTGTTTTTCTTGATTTTTACGTTGCTTACAAGGTGTTTGATGAAATACCTATAAAATTACCGCTATTGTTTTACATACAGTGAGGTTTTGAAGGTGCAGTCCATGTGTTTGTGAAAATGCTGCATAGGAGAACTCGACTCTAACTAGCTTGAGCTGTTGCCCGAACCGAGCCGATCTGAGTTCAAGCTGGGGTATCTTGCTAGCCGAGTCGAGCCAAGATGGGCAAAGCTCGATTCGTGTATACCTCTAATCACACCACAGGAAATAACAAAGTAAATAATTATTACTTACCTTAAATTTTCTGAAATGACTGCAAATCAAGCAATGAATTGGAGTGTTTACTGAGTAATTTGGTACACTTTGATCGCACTCAGTAAACTCAGTTGGGCAAACTGTGAATGGATGTGGTTTATCCATGCTGATCATCCATTTTTCCAGCTCATTTTAAATGTTGAGCCCAAAATTAAAGCATATTCAAAACTCAGGACCACACCAAAGGAAACAGTGGGAATAATAATTTCCACCATTGAAACCTTTCTAGGGCCCACAATGATATTTATTTGTCATCCAACTTATTCATAAGATCACACATACATGGAAAAAGGATAAAAAAATAAATCAGCTTGATCCAAACTTCTAAAGCACCCAAGAATTCATATTGTTTCATGTAGTGTAGTCCATTTGAGCTTTGGATATGCTTTATTTTTTAGCTCAAACCTTATAATTATATGGTAAAGTAGATGGACGAAGTGGATAAAATACATAAATCACAGTAGACCCCGTAGAGTTTACTCAATAAGCTTAGCGTACTCAATAGGCAGCCCCTCATATGGATCGTGTGGGGCTTTTGGAAATTGTTTGCTGCTCGAGTGCAGGCCTAAATACGTAGCCTGTTGACTAAATGGGTTAGGCTCAAGTTGGCCCAACTCAGCTTCAATCCTAGCCATCATTAGGGCTGCTATTTGGGCTCCAATCAACTCGAGCCATATTGACATGACCCAAGTCCAGGTTGGGTACTTACGCCTTGGCGATAGACTCACAAGTGTTTCAACATGAGGTCATGCCTTCAAATACTTATTATGGTGAAAATCCTTTGTAGTGTGAGTTTGTGGGTGTGAGTGCGTATGTAAAAAATTTAAAATAAATAAATAAATAAATAACAGGTCAAGTTATCGTGTTAGTTTCATATTGAAAAAAACCAACCCAATTTGTATTTGGATAGATCTTATATCTAGAAAAGCTCTTCGTCTTTAATTTTTAATTTTTAGTTTTTTTTTTAAAAAAAAATGAAAGAGAATAACACAATTGCTCTTGTAGATATAAGATCTATCTAATTACACAATTCACATGATGTACACACCATATCTTTAACTTTAACAAAAAGAAATTAGAAAGGGCAAACAATGAGAGAAGAAAGAACAATTCATGAAATATAAAAAATAAAAGTTGTTGATGCAATTTCCAGCTCACCCCCTCTACTACTCGAAAACCTGCATAGGAAGAGGACAAAGGAGACCCTGACTTGTACAGGAGACCCTACGATGCCAAAGTCAGGCCTGGACTTGGGTCTAATAATTTGATAAGGGATTAGGGGTGAGAATGTGTGTGTACCTTTCACCTTGAGGCACCTCCCATTCATAGGGGAGATATGATCTCATGGTTTCGGGATCCTTCCCTAGTTCATAGGGGATTGGCTGTTATCTGTAACGATCCTGAGATCTTAGATCTCCTAGATTTCCAGGATCGGGAATCATCTTCCGAAGATCTCGGAAGGCAAATCTTTGAAGTCGAGCCGAAAGCTTGAGGCTCGGTCCTGGGTCGGACGTGGTGCTTGGTCATACGTTGATTGTTCTCACAGCCCCGACTTATCCAAGTAGCTTGTGTCGGTCGGTATATGCATCAACTGCTTCAGGCTCAACCAATAATGGCCGAGCCTCACTTAGCTGGGGCGTCGTTGTTCTTGAATCGACTTAGTTGTTGATCAGGGATTGCCCCGTGGCCGACCTAGATGTTCGGTCGGACTAGGGTTGAGTCATGATGTGACTAGCCGACCCATGATCTAGGTCGGCATAATGCGGCCACTGTAGGGCTCTAAGTGTCCTCGGGGCTGTATTAGTCTCCTCGGAGGACTCGCCTCTCGGCTCGCTGGACATATGAGCCTCAGTCAAGCTCGGTGCCTTAGGGACCGGGCCATGTCAATAGAATTGGTCCATTCCACAAGCTGACTTATCGACTTATCACATTTTCCCCCCAACAAAAGCTATATAAATTAGAATGAACTCAACTATAATATCATGTAAAATTGAATAGAAGTGAAAAGAAATAAGAAGTAAATAGAGAGAAAATGAGATAGAGAAAGAGAACGAAAAGAGCCATGGCTACTATATTTTATATTAAGTCAAAAAGTAAAAAATTTCAAAACTACCCCTCAATCACTAGCAATAATATTACATTCCAATATTAAGTATACCTAATGGACTAAGCCCAAAACTAGGTAAGTTGTACAACCGTACAACCCTTATTACATTTATAGTCGTACAACCCATATCCACAATCATTAACAATCATCTTAGTTTATAATAACTTCTCATCAAAAGGAAGAATACATATGTGGTCCACTTCTCATTGATGTATGTGGATCAACTAACTCTAGCATACCGCACTATCCCACTTACTATGCAATGATGGTGTGAAGCAATGCAAGCAGCATACACACATATCATATCCTACACTATACTCAACATGAGCCATCAGACGGCCCTCGGCTTATCGATGGTTTGCCGGTCCGTAAGCAATTAATCGGCGGCGAGCTCGGAGAAAGTAACTCTCCATATGTTTGCCAACAGTAGGGGCTGGACATGGCGCGGCCTTCTTGCAATGGTTGGAGTTGGATGGCTGATAGAGTGATACCAGTGCATGGTAATGCATCACTGCATGCTAAGTGAACCGGATTTACGGTGTATGTGCCGGTTATTTTCTCGAAATTGATATTAGATAATGCCACTGCAGCTGATTGATTATTGCATTTGCCTTGATCACAATAGAACTGGTCAATCACGATTGGAAATTCGACTTCGGAGACTTGGATGTTGGAGAATAGAACACCCTGGACCAAACCGGATCCACCCTGCAACCAAAACATGTGAATTATAGTAGTGGAATTTAGTTTATTTTATGTGTGTAAATACATACACATACACACACATACATACATGCGTATATCCTTGACGTCTGTTCATTTTGTCAACTCATGTATGTATGTGTGTATGTATATTTAGGGGTGTACACGAACTGAGTTAGCTTGCTCACTCTACTCCACTTGAAAAAGTTTGATTCGACTCGATTTGAAGCTGCATTTGAGCTGTGTCGAGCTAATTTTTTTAGCTCAAAAATTTTTTGAACCGAGTTCGAGCTTACTCGAGCTCGACTGGACTTGGATTGAACCCCAACTTGAATCAAACTCGGATCAAAATAGTTCAGCGACTCGGTTACTTTGATATTAATGTTGCTCACCAAGTGTTTAATGAAATGACTCAACGAAGTATCGGCTAGTTGCAATGAAGGTATGCATATGAAGCAAATACCATTTTTTCCTGATTTTGATGTTGTTTACAAGGTGTTTGATGAAATACTTGGAACAGCTGCGGTTGTTTTACATGCAGCAGCATATGTTTGTGAAAATGCTGCTAAAGCTCAATTTTGGTTCAAAGTCGGCTTGAATTGGCTTAGGCTGTTGATCGAGCCATGCCGAGTTGGTTAGTTAGGCTCAATGACTGAGCCAAGCCGAGTTTGAGCTGAGGTCAGCTAATGGCCAAGCCGAGCTGGCTAGTTAGGCTCAAAGACTGAGCCAAGCTGAGTTTAAGCTGGGTCAGTTAGTGGCCAAGCCGAGTCGAGCTGAGGGATTACATAGCCATGAACCTCTGAATATGTGTAGATTTTTGGGATATTAACCATCCAACCCGTAGCCACTATTTTAAAGGTTTGGATCCATCGATATGAGAACCAATCAACGGTTTATAACATTAAGAAGTATGAAAGAGTGACGTGGCATTATTACCTGCCACGTCTTGATCCGTACACCGTTCAACGTGTTATGCATGACGGAGTCACGGACGGTGATGTTCGACACACAAGCTTTCGTGTCGTCCTTTCCCAGCCCTCCGATGCTGATCCCGTGGCCGGGCCCACAGTGCACATTGCGTATGTTCACGTTGCTACAACCAGTTTGTATGGATACACAGTCGTCACCTGCATAATGCATTAGTACATTGCGTGAGCACAGAGATTTTATACATGCGAATGCTTTTTCCAAGCCGTTAATTGCCACACACGTGCCATCGTGTGATATCCAAGACATTCAATACGTGGGATGATAATGTAGATGAGATCTACAGATCAGACCACACATACATAAATAAATGGACGGTTAAGAAGAGACCGTTGATTGTCCAAGATCAATGTAAATAGGAAAAAAATAGCACTGTAGACGTAAACCTTTTATGTTTTTTTTTTTTTTTGAACTGCTGAAAACTTATGTTACGAAAGTAAATTTTTTAGATATCACAGAAGGGTTTTGAACAAAAATACCCTTAATTTTAAGGTAAGAATATCTGAAAAAGTAGAGGTAGTTTTTTTTATTAGGTTTTTATACGGATAAAAGTCTAGTTTAGTAAACTCCAAAAGGTAGATGGAAGGTCGAGTCTACGGTTAAAAAAAAAAAAAACCAATAGAGGTTGGATTCGGACATGCTCGGCCGGTCCACGTTGGACCCCCGTTCTAAGGAATTCGGCCCATGAGACTTGAGAGACCCTACATGTGAAAAGACGAAACTACCCTTACACAAGTATTCATAAGATTACCGCAGGCTATGTTGGTGCCGTGGATAGACACATCTTGAGAGTTCTGCAAATGGATTCCGTCGGTGTGGGGGCTGTCGCCTGGGGACGAAACCGTCACGTCCGAAACCTGGACTCCGGTACAGCTATCGAACTTGAGGTGGCATTGTGGGCTGTTTCGGATTGTTATGCCGGCAACCGTTACATCAGAACTACCATAGAACCTTAGAGCCTGCCCAACATTTACAAATAAGGGAAATTAGTGTCAAGGGTATTTTAGTCATTTGCGTAACCTGATGAATATAACTACAAGTAATGCATAATCCATAGATCATTACCGTTGGTTTGGTGCTAGGCATTTTACTGTCGGCATATATCTGCTGTAAAATCAACGGTTGATAATGTCATTAACTGAATGTGTCAATGGACAGATCGTGCTTACGGCTAGCAATGGGCCAAGGTGGGCTTGTCAGGTTTAAATGGGCTTGGGCCCAAATCAGTCTACTGTAGTGGGCCCAACACAACCCCAACCTTGCCCATTGACTTCACTAACACTATAATAAAGAGGAGAGATGGTTGATTACCGAATCATCCAACTCCGAACGGGCCCACCAGACATTACCACGTCCGTCGATCACACCACCACCTCGAACCGTGATCCCTTTCAGTTTCGTGAATTCAAGCCATTGCAATAACCCCGAACCCCACCGTCCAGCGCCTGTTGGAGCGATGATCGTACCGTCCAGCTGCCAAGGAAGTGGGCCTGTTAGGTGGGCTTGTTTGGGACACTAACAGTCTATACAATTCAATCCTAAGTATCAAAGCTTTAATCAATACAATTACCTGAAATATTATATTCGGTTGACAGTTAGGACCAGAGAATGAGATGGGCCCCACAAGGAATGTGGAACCAGATGGTACCAGAACCGTTGATCCTCCCACCTTGCAAGCGTTTGTCCATGCATCCAGGAATGCCTGCATTACATAAAAGGAACAGTAAATAAGTGCTTAAACAATAGTAGAAGCTAGTAGTAATCTGTCCATTGTATTTATAGAGAGTGGGGCCCACAAAATGAATGAACCAGAATGGTTTACAGACCTTATGATCATCAGGGCATGGCCCACCGTTCGATAGAAAGGACCTTTAATTTCACTTTTGGTAATACAAGAGTAGAAACTTGTACTGCTGTATTAATAAAAGTGAAAGAAAAAGGTTTTATCCAGCAACTGCATTGGGTGTGGATATCAAATTACTTTTATAATATATGTTGATTGCATACCAACATTCAGGAACAATCACAACCATTGAAATTTTTGCCTTGGAAGTTCACTTCAAAGCCTTGTATGGTAGGCATAACCTATTATGAGTCCCACTGTGATGTTTGAATGAAATCCAGTCCGTCCATCATGTGCACCTCATCATTTTCTGCTGGATGCTTTAAAATCAGGCCAATCCGAAACTCAGATGGGTCACGCCAAATGAAACAGTTGGGGTGAGGATATCCACCATTAAAAACCTTCCGAATTATCTGCAGAGCCCATCGTGTTTTGTATGTCCCATCAAATCCGTTCAGAAAATGAGGCCCACTTTGATGATTGGACGACCAAATCCGGACATTCCGAAACACAAATAGGACAGACCATGTGGATTTAGATACTTTAGGCATGATATCAATGGTGTGTCCGACTTGAGTCTTAGTTCAGCTTGATTTTTGTGATAGACGGATTCGATGTAATGAACACATCATGGTGGACCCCACAAATTGTATTGTAGGTATGGCTTGACCTGGAAAGTTTTGGACTAGATCCTGGCATTGGACGGTGTGGATGTTACAGATTCAACAAGGTGTGCCCCCACTAGAGGTGTACACGAACGGAGTTAGCTCGGTTAGCTCGCTTGCCTATACTTGAAAAAGCTCAATTCAACTCGGTTTGAGGTTGAGTTCGAGCCGGGTTCAAGCAAGCCCCAGCTCGATTCAAGTTGAATCCAGCTTGAATTGAACTCGGATAGTATCAGTTTGGTGACTCAATTACTTTACCATTGATGTTGCTCACCAACTGATTTTTAAAATGACTCAACGAAATATGGCTAGTGGCAAAAAAGATATGTATACAAAATAAATACTCTTGTTCTTTTTGTTTTTTTTTTTAAATTTTTATGTTGTCTAGAAGGTGTTTGATAAAATATATTTAAAAACATTGCTTTTATTTGTAAAACAATGAAATTTTGAAGTTGTAGATTGAGTGTTTTTAAAAATGCCTTAGTAGCGAACTCAGCTCAATCTTAGTTCAAACTCCGCCTGAGCTCGACCAAGCTATTCACCCAACCGAGCCAAACAGCCAGCCAAGCTCAAGGACTGAGCCGAGCTCAAGCTGAGGTAAGCCCGTGGCCGAGCTGAGTCCAGCTTAGCTCGGGCGTGTATTACGCGCTCCTGAAACAAATGTCGTGGAGGAGAGTTTCGGTAATGGGATACGCCCGTGCATAAAGGTCGTGTATACGCCATACATGTGCCAGCATGGCACGAAAGGTACGAGATCCACTCCATCCATCAAAACGGCACCACTGTATTGATGCGCTGTACCAAAAATCACATATATCCACAAGTTAGGTGGGCCACAAATAATAAATAATTTTCTAAAGCTGAAAATTAAGGCCGAAGTATTCTGAACCGTTCACCTTTTTTAGTACTGGTGTTTAAACAGTGAGTGGACCAGATTTGATTTACAGAATACATGTATAAGGTCAGACTAACCTAATGCCATGGTGGCACGTGCGTGGAGTGTACATGATCTTTATCGAGCTCCCACATGTGAGCTTGGCAAGGCAGTGTGGAGTATTCCGGTGACGGTCCGAATGCAAGCGTCCATACCACTTTACCATTGAATACTTTATTGAAGTAACCGAAAGTCTCCCAGAACGTGAAACAAAAGGCTTTTATTTTTCCCATCATTTAACCCAACGTCATCAGCTAACATGCGCAGGGTGCCTCGGTCACACCCCAGGATTCAGCATATGATTTTAACCACAAGGACCCAAACGCTTACATTCCAGAATTGAATATGAGCCGTTAAAATTTTATTTTTAGAGTTCTGTATATTGATAGAAACAATCATCCAATCAATATTCAAAGTTTCTTCTAGTAGCCCGTATATATGTACCACAAAGCTCAACGTGGACAGCTCAGATACCCTTGAGTATCTCCGGGGCCCACCTTAGTTTCAAAACAGCTTTATTTTTAACATAGTCATTCATCTTGATCAAATGAAGGGTTTGTGTGGCCCAGATTACATATACACATACAACACAATAACATGGTGGGATAGTTCACATGGGATGATCATAAGTATAAAGGTCATTGATCGAATGTTAGTACTTACTAGGCTGGTGATATGCTTGCATGCTAGGACATGAGATGTGGGGTTAGATCTAATGAACGGTCTTGATCGATGGAATGATCCTAACCCTTTGAATGGGGTGCAACATTTCATAACCTTCTATTGCAGAGTTAGAATCATTAAATTAAAGTGTCACTTTAGAATCATAATAAATTTAATTAAAGTGGAATCTATCTATTAGATATTTCAAGATAATGATTGTACATGGTGGGATTTATAAAACAATGTTGCTTCAAGATGATGATTGGACATGTTTCTATTTTTCAATTAATATTAACCGTCTATTTTCACGCTATTAATCAGAAGCTTAAAATTACTTAGTAGGAATGATTTTTGCACCATAGCTTGCTCTTAATTACGCAAAGGAATAAAAAGTTTTGACTGACTATAAGTCACCACATGTGCCATTCTTCTAAGGACAACTAGCAAAAGTAATTACACACATGTCTACTAGCACGTGTGGGTGGCCCACTTCTATATCCTATTTAGATGCATTATCAAATTGAATTGCAATTACATATGGCTTTAAAGTGTAAAAAATCAAATTGCATTTCCTTTGATGGTCGCAGCTCGAGTTGGATTAAACTCATTTCGATCCCTTCAACATTGATTAAACTAAAATGAATGTTTTTCTATTCAATTCAAATCAATCATGCATCCAAACATAGCCAAAAGCATCACCAACACAAACATAAGAGAAATAAAACAACTCCAACTCCAACCCTATGAAAATAAAAACAAGGTAGAAAACAGAAGCCAAAATCACCTTTGTATTGTCAGTGGTCCCATCGCCCTTTGCGTTGAAATCCAAGACGTTGAAGATGGTCGATGACACACCCTCAGGACCCTTCGTTGGATAGGCAGAAGGACTTCTGTTTTCTTTCAAATGCTTGCTTTTTCTAGCATTGCAAGAATCTAAAGAAGATAAACAGAGAAAAATTGAAATGAGAAAGAATAATGAAAAGCTCCTCAAGCTAAGTTCCTTCCTCATCTTTGGACTTGTGTTGGAGTTCTGTCCATGGAAGGGTGTTTATATAGCTGCATGTGCAGCATGCGTGACCACATGCATACATAAGCATGATGTTAGTGGATCGTTGTAGGACTTGGATTTGGTAGTGACCCTTGGAGTATTGAGCTTGGTACTGGTCGGTGTGGGAAAATGCTTTGTGGGCCCCACTGTGATGTATGTGTTTTATCCAAGATGTCCATCCATTTTTCGTGATCATGTTAGAGTATGAACCCAAAAACGAGACATATCCAAAACTCAGGTGGACCACACCATGAGATACAATGGTGATTGAATGCCCACCATTAAAAACTTTTTGGGCCATGACAGCTTCGGATCAAGCTGATATTTGTGTTTTCCATTCATCAATGTCTATGTTACTTTATCAATGGGTTAGATGGCAAATAAACATTACATTGGACCCTAAGAAGTTTATGATGGTGGGCTCTTAATCACCACTATTATGTGGTCCACCTGATATTTGGATCTACCTCAATTTTGGGCTCATGCTCCAAATTGATCCTCAAAAATAGATGGACGGTGTGGATAAGACACATACATCATTTTGGTTCCACTAAAGCTTTTCCAGCACCGACCAGTAGGGTGCTCGGTAATGGAGGGTCGCTACCAAAGCCACGTCCGCCGACGTCGTTGTAAATGATGGTGTTTCTGTAGACACGTGAACTTTGTTCATATTTCAATCCGGCACGTCGCACATGCATTTCATAGGCAATGGTTGCAAATTCAAGGGCATGTGCTCCATCCTATCATCACACGGACTTTAAATTATACATGCGGACGCCGATTAGGTGGTGACCTCACCACCACGTAACAACGTGGTGTCAGCACCATGTGGGGCCCACATGATGCATGTGTTTTATCCACGCCGTTCATTCATTTTGGCATATCATTTTAAGGCATGATACCTAAATTGAAGAATATCAAGAGCTCAAGTGGATCACGACAGCGGAAACCTTGGGACAATGATGTCCACCGTTGAAACTTTTCTATGGCCCACAGTGATATTTCTTTGTCATCCAATCTGTTGATAAGATCATGCGAACTTGGATGAAGGGAAAACTTAAATACCAGCTTGATCTCATACTTCCGTGGCTCCCAAGAAGTTTTCAATGGTAGGAGTTCAATTCCCACTGTTTATAGTGGTGTGGTCCACTTGAGCTTTGGATATTCTTCAACTTTGGTGTTATTCCGTAAAATGAACTCTCAAAACGGATTAACGGCGTTGATAAAATACATGCATCATGGTGGGTCCCACATAGTCCTGACACCACGTTGGGAAGTGGTGCTGTGTTCACCACGCAATCCGCGTACTATACATGCACAAGCAAACATGTACACAAGTGTACGCACGTGATTTTCGGCGACGGCTTGGGGTCCATACATGCATCATGGTGGGGCCCACACCCCCAACAGGAAATTTGTTTTTTTTCAACGGTCTCACGTAGAAAAATACAACTTGGACGTGACAGAGAATTCCAAAACCTTCTCCCACACGCACTTAAAGAATAGAACATCCTCGCATTATCACGTGACTGGAGTAGCCAATACAAGAAACACTTAGAAAAATACTGGAGGATATCTAGTGGGGTCCTCCACGGATCACCTATTTGATTAAAAAATTCAATCATAGATCCTAGCCATCAATATGTTTCTTATGAAATCTGGACCATTGTCTCTTACTACTCTTGTGTGGATTAGGAGGAAGATCAAGAAGTGATATTTTACCATGTGGCCCATCTACCGTTGAACATTTTAGATGAACGGTTCGGATCATCCATGACACAAAGGGCTACTAGATTCTAGAGTCACAAGACAAAAGAATACTCTACATGGGCTTAGCTCGTTGCAAGGTCATTTGCGGCCCAAAAATCCGGACCGTATATCTCGGAGGAGATATGGTACGGTGGTGCCGGAAGAACTGGAGAGACATCCCATCCATTACCTTTTCTGGAACTCGGATACTCTACTCGCCTGGTCTACACAGCGCGTAAAATGCTCAAATCAATGTGGCCCACCGTGTTGTACGTATAAGATCCACTCCATCGATCATGTTCCATTCTCTATTATACATCTCAATACCAAAACTTAACTAGATCCATGGCTCATATGGGCCACATCAAAGGAAAAGTGGAGGGATGGGATGCCGACCGTAAGTTTGTCTGCGAGACCACTATGGTGTGAGTCCTTCATCAAACCCAGTACTACTGTGGAATTCAATGGAATGAAGAGATGATGCTAATTTCATCCTGATCCAAAACTTAGGTGGGCCACATCACGTGAACATAGAGTTTGTAGGAGCAAATTGCGATGTTCTTCATGATGTGACCCACCTTTGTTTTTTATCAGATGTTGTCTTATATCTATTGAGAACATAACTCTTCTCACATGATGAACGGAGTGGATTTTACATATACGACATTGTAGCCTCACAAAGGTTGGGTGATTTACTCAGCTGAAACACGCTTTGGAGACACCCAAACCCAAGTAGGAATCGTCCACAACTTCTGTTTTACGCAACTGAGCAAAACAGCCAAAGTCTGTGGGACCCACCATTTTGTATATGTAAAATCCACACGGTCCATCAGGTGGGAAACTTTAATTCGAACGTAAGTACAAAAAATAAGCTTGATTTTTGTATCTTCTTTTCATCATTTGGAATTCTAACTGATTAACGGGACTGATGAAAGATGGCCCCACACACAAACTTACGTTCGGCATCAAATCCCCATCGTTCCATTTGGTGGAGCCCACTATTTTATGCACGACGTAAATCCGGGCGTAAAAGAGGGTTTGCAGAGGATTTCACTCCGTGTATTACGATGAATATTTTAACATTGGTTGTTTTTGTTTTCTACCGTCTATTTAATGGCCACAAATCGGATGGATAGGATTGTCTAGTAGGTGTGATCTTTTATAAATAGAATAATCATGGCAGGTCAATACATATGGATGGACTTGATTCGTACATCTCCCTGCCAGGTGTAGTTTAAAGAGATTGCTGTACTATATTCGGTTGTTGCGGCTCCGCCATAATAGCTCCCTTTCTTCTTTAATGTCAACCTGGATAACATGCTAATTAAGAATAAGAGCAGTGATTGAGAAGGTCCATGCACCACCCTTTACATTAGGCAAATATGTATGGTAATCTAGGCCGTTGATCAGGTAGTCCATGCATAATTTGGATGTATGGAATACATCTAACCGATTGTGTAACTCTTATCATTCATTTGTTGTGATTTTTTGTGGTTGAATGTGGACCGTGGGTTTACTCTGATCAGCTGACTGTTTCATATACTGGCTGCTGGACGTAGAGCTAACACAACCTAATCCCCTTCCTTTTGGATGTGGTATAGATCTGTATAATAGCCCACCAGATTAGCATGTGATTATCTCATGTATTATCCGTGGGAAAAGATCATGCACCTACCATTGGTTTAAGCCGCCTCTCTATGACATGTGACTGCAATCCAATCATCCATTAGAAACGCCTACCAATTAGGTAACCATAACCAAGGTGGGCCTCAACAAAGTGAAAATTGCGGGTACATCCACCACGCAAACTTCCAAATTGAATGTGGGGCCCACTAGCAAAATTTAGGTATGTTGATCTACGCCATTGATTTGATGGCCCATCATTGATGAATCTTTCCTCAAAAAAACAAAACACCATAGAAAATTCGTCACTTCCTCAACTCCAACCACCCACATCGTATCTAGATCGGAAACGGATTGGCTACTCCCCCTGCCACCGGCAAATGGCTGATGGTCGTTGCTCTCTAGGCTCCACCATGATGTATATGTTTCATCCATGCCGTCCATTGGTTTTTACATATCATTTTATATCATGAAAATTAGATATATTCCAATCCCACGTAGACCACGTTACAGGAAACATTCTTGAATGAATTTCGACCATTAAAAACCTTTCAGGGGCCATAAAAGTTTTGGATCAAGTTGATTTTTTTTCCCTTCAGCTGGGCCTGTATGACCCATCAACATATTAGATGTCAAATAAACAGTACAATGGGCCTTGGGAGGATTTTAATGGTGGACATTCAATCGCTATTGTTTTCCTTTGGTGTGATCCCCCTGAGATTTATATCCATCTCCTTTTTTGGATCAAGCGGGCGTGTTTGGACGGGCCATCCCATGGGATTAGATTGTATTAGGGTGGATGGCAAGTAATAATGGCTGTGTCAGTGGATTGCTGGCAATCCCACGGGATTGCTATATCCAGGGTATTCACCACCGAGCGCGTTTGGCCAATCCCGGGATTGCTCAGTCTAACTAAACATGTTCCAAGCAAAATATATGGGTTTAAGAGGGATTGGATGGATTTCAAAGTAATGATGGTGATGTCAGTGGATTGCTGGCAATCCCATGGGATTGTTATATCCAACTTCTGACTGTTTGGCACGGCCGGGCCAAATTCTGGGATTGCTCCTTCCAATCCATCCTAATACAACTTAATCCCATCCACCCTGCCCAGCCAAACAGGCCCTAAAATGATCTGTAAAATTGGATGAAAGGAATGGATGAAACAAATACATCATGGTGGGCCCACAGAGCACCAACCACTAGCCACCGGGGTGGTGGCAGGGGGAGTAGCCAATCCGTTTCCATCTAGATCTTTCCATACTTGGGTTTTGTTTTTCTTTATTCTATTTCAGTCCGTTCAACTAGTCATAGAAAAATGCCAAAGAGACCTGATGTGTGGGGCACATAGCTTCTTATCACATGCAATGGTCACGGGCGGGAGATTTGTAATCTACGCTACTGTCTTTCAACAACGACTAGCGTCAGGTGAGTGTGATGTTTGGGCTATAAACCTTAGTAGGGCCCATTGATTTGGATGGATCGGATTTACTTGCTTGTATGTCATGTTTTCCGTGTATGTGCTTACATCAGTGCAATATACTCCGTTGGATTATTATACAAGAGAAGGTCCCAAGTCTAGCCGTCTGGACTCTAAATTACAGTCCACCCAGTGGATAAAATCTAACCTTTCACATGTGTGAGAGGGTTTTCTCTGTAACGTGGATTACGTTGTGCAAAAATCAGCCAAATAGTCATGGATGGACCCCACTTCAAATTTGATATTTATCAATGGCTTCACATTACTTTACATGGTGTAGCCCACCTGATAAAGTAATTAGGCTGATTTTTGCAGTAGGTGATCCTTATGTGGGGCCAACCTATTGGAAGAGTTAGATATCACACCCACTTTAGAAGTTGGGAGTCATTCATTATTTGGACCGTAGCTTGTGGTCCAATCCATTAGACTTAGACATCCTCATTGAAATAATTGATAATTCCTAGAATGGAAAAAAAAAAAAATCTATAAGAAAATGACAGAAAGAATGCACCAAGGAAAATTGCTAATCCCTCCCACTGCTGCCCATGGATTCATGATTTTGATTAGAGATAGGGACGCCGAACAAATATATACATTGCATGTGACCAAGGTTATTTTAAGTATGGGAGTATTTGTTTTTACATTTACTGACATAAATGGTGGTAAATAAGTAATTATTATTTGCAGTGACAAATTGAGCTAATGAGTGTGTTTCTATGATATTTATGGCTATTTGAAGAATGACTTTGATGATGCCATGAGCAAGAAAGGTTAAAACATGTGGAGCACACCATAGTGCATGTGTCTGATCCACACCGTCTATCCATTTTATTACCTCATTTTAGGCACAATTTCAAAACTGAGACAAACCCAAAGCACAAAGTGGACAACACTAACCATTGAAGAGGTTGGATCCCTAGGAAGGCTTATATTTGTGTTTTCCCTCCGTCTATGTCTGTGTGAACTTATGAAGAGGTTGTATCCCTAGTAAGGCTTCAATGGTGGGCATAACTATCCAGTTTTCTATAATGAGTCCACTTGAGCTCTGGGTTTGTATTATTTTTGGGCTCATATCCTAAAATGATCTGGCCAAATGGATGGACAATATGGACACAACACATACATCATGGTTAGGGGTGCACACGGTTCGGATCCGGTTTCAAAAGGGATAAGAACTAAAGGTGGCCCCCTTCACATGAAGGGTCCATATTCACGGCTGGCAGGACCAATTCAACTATCTCCTTGACCATTCGGTTCAGTTTCAAAACTGAATCCGAACCCTGTGCACCCCTGATCATGGTGGAGCCCTCATCACTTCAGTTCATAAGTTCACACCAGTATAGATGAATGGGAAAACACAAATATCAGCTCTACCCAAACTTTTGAAACCCAAAGAAGGTTTTAATGGTAGGCATTCAATCTCCACTATTTTCTGTGGTGGGGTCCACTTGAGCTTGCCTTATTCTTTGGGACACGTACTTAAATGATCTCTCCTAATGGATGGATGGTGTGGATACAATACAGACATTATGGTGGGCCCACAAAATTTGGTGACGTCATTTAGTAGGGCGATAGCTGCTGAAGCCGCTAATCGGCGTCCATCTTGTACTGGGAAATCAATCATGATTGGAAGAAAAATGATGCATCTCCCTGCTATAGTTTCTCTACGATAGAAAGAAAGTCAATTACATGATTTCCGGATTTCCTGTAATTGATTTTTAGAATTTTTACCATAAAATTTCTCCACATTTTGAAATTTATCTTGCTTTTTTAGGAAGGAAATTACATAACTAACCTCAGTACTTTTTCTTCACAAGGTGGAGAATTAAGAACATGGCATGTGCCTGATATCCAACTTGTCCAACAGATAGATACTTAGATATTGGCTGATCCAATCATAAGGTGAGCCAATCCATTAAAGATAATATGCACCACTCAAGACAATCATATTCAAGTGTAGCCCATCTATTGATTTGATTCGTGCAGTCACTGCCGTCGAGTGCATATGTTAAATGTCTTGGATGTTATAGACATACCATGTGGAATCTACAAGTCTTGAATTTCACTATTTTTAAATAGATGTTTGATTTTTTAGTTTATTTTATAAATACTTGTAAATAGGTAATAATTTTTTATTTATTTTTTTATAATTTCAATCACTTTTTTAGACTTTAGGTGGAACACTACAAAATTTACGGGTCCACTATAATGTATGTGACTAATCCAGGCCGCCCATTACTTTAGGAAGCTCATTTTAGAAAAAGGGTCTAAAATCAATCAAGGCAAATACGCTGCTCAAGTGGACCATATTGGAGGAAATGGTGGGGTTTGAATGCCCATAGGTGAAATCTTCTTGTGGGGCGTGGAAGATTTGGATCAAGTTGATATTTATGGTTTTCCTTTTATCCATGTCTCAGTGACCTTATGAACATGTTAGATGATAAACACACATCAAGGCCCTAAGAAGGAATGAACTTTCAACAGTGGATTTTTTTGAATTATAAATTCCTGTGGTGTGGTCCACTTGTATTTGACTCATTCTTGTAATTTCTTCCCTGAAAGAAAAACTATCCTCCATTTTTTAAATATATTTTATGTAATTGATTTTTTTTTTCCTAATATACAAAAAGTACAATAAGTTGATATATTCTTTTATTTTCTTTAATTGATTCTTTTAATGGGTGATTGATTTCTTAACGTGCTGTCAGAGAAAATGTTCCCTTTCTTTCCTTCTTTTCAAGTACGGGGAAATGATGAAGCTATTCACGCCATCAATGTTGGTTATTCCTTGTACTAAAATCTAAGGACATTTCATTAATTCGGTGGACCACACATGTTGGTACATTCTAATTTAACCGTCCAATAAATGGCCAATATTTTTTCTTTTATGGTCGTGACAGTTTAATTTAACTTAATTTAATACCATGTATTCAATTTCCGAGTAATTTTTAAGTGCCTGCGTATCATCCTTACCCCCTTACAGAGTATCAAAGATTGGCTCTCTTTTCTGCGTTGACCTGACCACATGCAAATCGTTATTGTTACCAGGCGAGAGTTACGGAAAAGTAATTATGCGAAACACGTGGGCCACATATTCGCACAGTGTACACTAGTTTTCTATTCAGAGAACTAGACCACATGGTTTTATGATCCGAACCATTGATTTGTTCTCTCCCACTATGGATGGACTATACCCCAAGAATCTACTCAATTGGATGATATTTATCTTTGAATTTGTGGTGGTCTACATTCAACTTGTATGATTCTGGTGTTGGTCAGGAAAAACTCAATAAACTAAGGGTCGCGGATTAGCTACTGACAGGTTGAGTAGCGAGATGGCTACTGAAGTGACGTCACCAAGTTAATTGGGTCCTACCATGATGAATGTGTTATATCCACACGGTCCATTCATTTGGAGGGATCATTTTAGGGCATGAGTCAAATAATGAGTCAGATAAAAATTTGTAATGGACCCCACTACAGAAAACAGTGGAGAAAGTGACATCCACAGTTGAAACCTTCCTAAGGTCTACCGTGATGTTTATTTGAGATCCAACCCGTTAATAAGTTAAAAAAGACGTTATAAAAGGGAAAAAATATATCAGCATGATCGAAAACTTTTGTGGCCCTTAGAAGTTTTTAATGGTGGGCGTCACTCTCTATACTGCTTTATGTGGTGGGGTCATTGGAGTTTTGAATCTTAGTCATTCTTTGGCTCATGTCATAAAATGTTCTCTCCAAATGGATAGATGGTGTGGATACGAAACATATATCATGGTAGGGCCCACAAAACTTGGTGATATAACTTCACTAGCGAGTCTCACTGCTCAACCTGTCAGTAGCTAATCCATGCCCTAAACTAAGGGCCTGTTTGGATTCGGTTAAATGGTAGGAATGGAATTAGGGTTTTTTCATTAAACTTCCACTGCTCTTTTTTTCTTTATTCTTTTTCTGTTTTTTTGTAATACACACATACCCACACTCATGTTGTAGTTAAATTTCACCACCTATGGGTACCTCGAACCCTTGTCCGGGTGTTGAAACTCCTAAGAGTCTAGGATTGGAGTAAGAGTGAGGACCCATAAACTTCCACTGCTTGTGAATACTAAAACTGTACGAAAAGACCATTGTCTCTGCTTCAAGTAGCCAGGAGCTAGACAGTGCTATGTGGTCCTACCATAATTTATGTGTTTTATCCATGCCATCCATCCATTTTTTCAAATTATTTTAGGGCTTAGCCAAAAAATAAGGCAGATCTAAATTTCACTTGGAAATTGAACGCCCACGTTTAAAAACTTTTAGAGGCCACAAAAGTTTTAGATGAAGTTCATATTTGTGTTTTTCCTTCAAGTTTGTGTGGCCTAATCAACAGGTTCGACGAAAAATAAACATTAGTGAGCCATATAAAGTTTTTAACATGGGGGATTCTATCATCATATTTTTCTTGTGTTGTGATCACCTGAGATTTGGATCTACTTCATTTTTGGGCTCATTGCATAAAATGATCTGAAAAAATAAATTGACGATGTAGATAAAACACATACATCATGGTGGGGTGCACAGAGCTCCGTTGCCAGCAACATAAGTAAGCAATCTACGTCCGTAGGAGAAGGGCTGGAAAACCAGTTTCTCTTGCAGCAAATTTTCTTTCAAAATCAGCTTTTATTTTCTCACCTAATCCCTCCAAAAGGTAAGTACTTTCCTTCCTCACATGTTCTGTCGCTGAAACTTTGTCAAGTGAAAAAAGTTTGATGCTCCGCAAAATGTGATAGCCGATACACAGGCAGTTACAACCAGCATGCGTGACTAACGTGGGCCACATATTCGCACGGTGTACACTAGTTTCCTATTTAGAGAACTGGACCACATGGTTCTATGATCCGAACCATTGATTTGTTCTCTCCCACCATGGATGGACTATACCTCAAGAATCTACTTAATAGGATGATATTTATCTTTGAATTTGTGGAATAGAGGTGGTGGTCTACATTCAATTTAAATGATTATGACGTTGGTCAGGAAGATACACCATGCATTGTAATACTCAATAAACTAAGAGCCTGTTTGGATTCGGTTAAAGGGTGGGAATGGAGAATTAGAGTTTTTCCATAAACCACCATAATTTATGTATTTTACCTGCACCGTCCATCATTTTTTCATATTATTTTAATGCCCAAGCCAAAAAATAAGGCAAATCCAAATTTCACATGGAAAATGAACGTCCAGCATTAAAATCTTTTAGAGGTCACAAAAGTTTTACGTGAAGCTCATATTTATGTTTTCTCTTTAGGTCTGTGTGACATAATCAACAAGTTGGAATGAAAAATATACATTGGTGGGGCCTTAGAAAGTTTTTAGAAGCAGGAATTTAATAACCACATTTTTCTTGTAGTGTGGTTCACTTGAGATTTGGATCTCCCTCATTTTTAGGCTCATCCTATAAAATAATCCGGAAAATAGATCAATAGCATAGATAAATCACATACATCATGGTGGGGCCAGAGAGCACTGTTATTGGCAGCATAAGTAAGCTATCCGCTTCGGCATTAAAAAGCGTTGGAAAACCAGTTTCTCTTGCGGCAGATTTTCTTTCAAAAATCGGCTTTTATTTTCTAACCTAATCCCCCCGAAAAGTAAAAGTTTCTTTCCTTAGATTTTCTGTCGCTGAAACCTTGACAAGTGAAAAAGGTTTGATACTCTGCAAAACGTGATAGCCGATACACAGGCAGTTACAACTAGCATGCGTGAAATATAGTATAATTCTAAATAAACCGTTCAAATATTATCCGTATGGGATAATCTGATTAACAAGTTGGTGGAAATTTATTGAAAGGTTAAAAATAAAAATTATTCAACAGTCTGATTACATCAAACGAGTGTCCACAAACTAAAGGTTAGGATTGTTCAGCCAATTTTACCTTCGCATGGAATAAAGACAATGACTTCAACGGAAACGGATTGGCTACTCCCCTGCCACCTGCCAATGCCGGGTGGTCGGTGCTCTGTGGGCCCACCATAATGTATTTGTTTCATCCAAACCGTCCATCTACTTTTCTAGATCATTTTATGCTATAAGACCAAAAATTAGGTATATCCCAAGCTCAAGTGAACCACATTACAGGAAATAGTGTTGAATGAATGTCAACCATTAAAAACTTTAAGGGGGCCATAAAAGTTTTGGATCAAGGTGATCTTTATTTTTTTCCCGTCATCTGGGTATGTAAGACCTAATAAACATATTGGATGTCAAATAAACAGTACAATGGGCCTTAGAAGGAATTTAATGGTGGATATCCAATCACTATTGTTTTCCTGTGGTGTGGTCCACCTGAGATTTATATCCTTCTATTTTTGGTATAAAGCCCTAAAATGATCTTTAAAAATGGATGAACGGAATGGATGAAATACATACATAATGGTGGCATGTAAAGGGCTTAAATATACTACAAAGTGGGGATTTAACTTCTTGAGAGCTGGAGAAGTTTCGGATTAAGCTGATATTTGTGTTTTCACTTCATCCATGTCTACATAACTAGGTGGATGGTAAAAATAACATCACGGTGGCTCTTAGAAAGGTTTCAACTGTGAGTGTCATCATCACTACAACTTCCTTTTATGTGGTCAAGTGGAGTGTGGATGTGCTTCAATTTTTGTCTCATATATTAAAATGATACGAGAAAAATGATTAATGACTTAGATGAAACACTTACATCACGGTAGGCCCCACATAGCCCTGCAGGGTAGGACGCAACCCGCGTCCTTTTCTTTTTCTTTTTTATTCTTTCACAAAACCCCATGCGTAACTAACGTAACTGAATGCGACATGGCCCCACCAGGTTCTCTAAGTCAAATCTATTAGTCTCCCATCCCTCAATGTTGAGAACTGGGATAAAAAATTCAGCCCTATCCACACACATGCATGATGAATTTGGACTATTGGGTATTTTTCTTCTGACCATTGATGCGATCTTCAATCAGATATTATTTTTTGGTCCACGATTACAACCATCCATCTTTTTTATACGGGTGTGATCTGCCACCGGATCAACAAACCAACATTATTTTTTTTTTGTCTACAATCACAATGTACAGTACTACCCAATGAATGGGAGTGATCCATTCACTAAATCCTCTTAACCATGCGAGTGTATGCAGGTGTCTGATAGATGGGAGCTGTTGCTTGGGAGATTGCTGCTCCATAGCTGCATTGTCTCAAAGTTAGGTTGAGCTGATCATCAATCACATGGTGGGACCCACTTGAGTTTTGGGTCACCTATACGATGTGTCACATGTACAAGTGTCATGTGCGTCTAATGCAAGAGGTACATGTGATGATGAATCGCATGAAACCCCAGGGGACAAATTTTCACCTTGATCTAAAATTCTGGTGGCCATAGCAAAGAGAAATGCAAATCAAAGGAGAATTGTTTTCATTTTTCATGGCCCACCAGAGTTTCCCATCAAAGTAAATATTAAGCCCGGGGTGTTTCATGTTGGGGGATTTGGCTTGCGGAATCACACAGATCTAGATCTAGGATAGCAATCAATGTCACCAAGCACATACAAGAGAACACAGATTTAACGTAGAAAATCCTTGCGGGAAAAAACCACGGCACAAAGCGATAAATCTCCACTATGAAAATAGAAATTACAAAGAGAGAGAACTTACTCAATTCGAACGACCTCGAATCTCACCCTCGCTACACCCTTTAGAAACCCTAAAATCTTTTTAGTAACCCTTGAAACTCTTTAGAAAGCCTTAGAATCCCTCCCAATCCCGCATACACCCATTTATATAAGTTTATAAAGAAGTTGATTCAGAATAGGAAACAAAAATCACAAAATCTGCGTAACATCTTCGATGTCATCGAAAGTCTCTCGATGACAGCTTCGATATCATCGACGGTCCTTCGATGATATCGAAACAGGACCAAAACTGTCCAGCAACCAGGGGTGAAAAATACTGTGAATTATCGATGGCATCGAGACCCTGTCGATATCATCGACAAACCAACAGACATATTTAAGACATCTGTCTATATCATCTAAAACCCTGTCGATATCATCGACAGACCAACAGACAGATTTAAGATATATGTCGATATCATCTAAAACCCTGTCGATATCATCGACAGACTACCAGACAGATTTAAGACATCTGTCGATATCATCAACAGACCACCAAACAGATTTAAGACATCTATCCATAACATTTCATAAGGTTCCGCTTCACGCGGACTGTTCATACTTTAGATTTAAATCACTTATGGTGGGTTCTCAAAAATATTTGCATAAGTTCTGTGAACTGGTGCACAGGTGAGCATTCGGCGTTTCATTGTCAGAGAAACAAATATGGTTTTTTGAAGAAAAAAAAAACATTTCCTTTCCCATGCTTTACACTAACTAGGGACGTGGTTTGGGCGCAATTCTATCTGCGGGGCCCACTGTAATGTATGTGTCTTGCATATACACCATCCATCCATTTTTACAGATCATTATTCAAAAAATAAAGTAGATCCAAGTCGAGCATACCATAAGAAACAGTAGTGATTAAATCATTACCATTAAAATTTTCATAAAGCCCACCGAAATGATTATTTTCCATCATCTAACCTGTTGATAAGGTCACAAAAACATGGATGAAGACGCCACACAAATATCAGTTTGATCCAAAACTTTTCTGGCCCACAAGAAATTTTTAATGGATGATTACCATTGTTTTCTGTATGATGGTCCACCTGCAATTTGGATGTGCTTTTTTTTTTTCATGCCTTAAAATGAGTTTTCAAAATGCATGGACAAGGTGGATATAAGACACATACATCGAGGATGTCCCCAAGTTCAGGGATCCCACTGCCTTGCGCTCTTTGATGAGCCGTATATACTGTCAAACATGTGGACACTATCATTGTAAGAAACCATACAATAAGCTGGATGAAAAGCTATTATGATATTTGTCTGACATCCCATGTGTTTATGTTAGGATATAAGCTCAAACATATAGTCTAATCAAAACTTAGGTGGACCACATCAAGGAAAATTAGGATGTGAACGGCTACCCTTGAAACTTAGGTGGGCCACATATATTCTGTTTTTCGTTCGTAGTATGTGAGACTCACCCTATGAATGGGTTGGTGATGACGTAATTCTGTTATGAAGTTGGGCCTCAATACAAGGTTTATTGAAAATGGACACACACCCAACCCATTTAATTTTCGTTCTGCTCATGCTGGGCTTAGAAGCCTAATGGGCCCAGGCCCTAGCTTCTATATGAATTAGAGAACCATGGTTTTAAAAAAATGGAATGATAGTCAATATAATGGTAATGGCCCGAATTAATTTATCTTGATTATATCACATTGTTGGGTGTGATAATCAAGATAAATTAAGGTATCTAATTAAATTAGCATTATGTCTATATTTGTTTAGATGAGTATTTGTAAAGATCTTTTTATATTTTTACAGATCTTTTTTCTCTTCTTTATATTCAATTATTATTAGAGTAATAATACAAGTTCTGGTTTTTACAATGTAATTTTTTTGGTTTAACTTGATATCGGACCACTTGATCTAAAGCTTCGGAGTTGTTTATATGTCCGCACCATAAAATGGTTTAAGAAAATCAATTCATGAGTCTTTCTAAAAGAATTGTTAATTTGAATGAATTCCCCTCAACATTTTGAGTCAGACCTTTGACTACAAGCTATTCCCTAATGAAGTTGTCATTCTAAGAACTTGTAAATTCTTAGAAACTAGATTTTGATTCAAGTAGCCAAATGGCATGATGAAATTCTCAAGATACCAATTCAAGATTCAGATTCTTGAGTGGTCTCTTAAGTGTGGGGGTGTACCTGAACTGAGCTAGCTCGGTTAGCTCGCTCCAATCGACTCGAAAATGCTCGATTCGACTCGGTTCGAAGATGAGTTCGGGCCTAGTTGAGCTGATTTTTTTAGCTCAAAAATGAGTCCGAGCAAGCCCCAGCTCGACTCGACTCAGATCGAATCCAGCTCGAATCGAACTCGGATCGAACTAGTTCGGTGACTCAGTTACTTTGCTATTGATGTTGCTCACCAACTATTTGATAAAATGACTTAACGAAATGTGGCTGGTGGCAAGGAAGGTATGTACATGAAACAAATACTCCCTTTTCTCTTTGTTTTCCTTGGTTTTTATGTTGCTTAAAAGGTGTTTGATAAAATACTTATAAAACCATTGCCTCTGTTTGTAAAATAGTGAGATTTTGAAGTTGCAGTTCAGGTGTTTGTGGAAATGTCTCAATGACAAACTCGGCTCGAACTCGGCCAGAGTTGCTGACCGAACCGAGCCGAACTGGCCGGTTAGGCTTGAGGACCAAGCCGAGCCGAGTTCAAGCCGAGTCGAGCTGAGGCCAACTCGACTCGGTTCAACTCAATGTACACCCTTACTTAAGTGACTTGTAAAAGTCAAATAACTCTTAATATAAATTCAAAACAACTGAAGAATGATGATGGATTAGTGATTGGTGGGGGTAATAATACTTGCTTAGCGGTCAAGGAAGAGAGAAAACCCTAGGCCCTGTAAGCCCGCAACAATGTCCATGTTATATCTACTAGGTTTGTTTGTTGTGGCAGCTCATGTTAGGTCATGATCACAAAAAATATAAATAAATTTAATAATCAAGTGGATCACATCAGAAGAAATAATGAAGATTAAATGGCCACTATGGAGATTTTCACGGAGGCCATTGAAACCTTATCGGTGGCCACGCAAGTTTTAAGATCAGGCTGATATTTGTCTTTTCCCTTCATTTTGGTGGGAGTCATCATAGAAATGAGTTGGAGGTTGCACATAAACCTCAAGGTGGGCTAGGAAGGTTTGAATGATGGATGGTTTCTCCTTTGGGCTAATGTGCTTAGAATGATATGGCAAAACAGATGCACTGAATGGATACAACACGGTTGTAATGTAGGGGCTACATAGCTTAGGGTTGCTTAGGATTCACGTGGAGCAACAACCTCCTAAGCTTCAAGTGTCATCGTCCAAAAATCAAAATCCACTATCGGTCACTAAATCTAGTCTAACATGTATGGAGAACGGTGCATCTCCATTTTTTAATATAGAGAATTTGATGTAGTAATAGAGAATGCGAATACATATACCTTTAGTTAGCCATCAAATAAGTGCCATGTAAATCATTAAATCCAAGTGAATCAAATGATTCCACTGTAGATTACCCGTGTTCCCAAAATTAGATGGATTAGATAGTCCATACTTTGGAAGCACGCCTGCATTTGTTTGTAATATTGAGGAGTAGTTTTATAGCTTGTATTTGTTGTGCATTGA
This sequence comes from Magnolia officinalis, assembly GCA_021015155.1. Classification (NCBI taxonomy): domain Eukaryota; kingdom Viridiplantae; phylum Streptophyta; class Magnoliopsida; order Magnoliales; family Magnoliaceae; genus Magnolia; species Magnolia officinalis. The sequence continues at coordinate 110,070,785 of JAJHSJ010000004.1, forward strand.
CATGCATGGGCACTTACTATGAAATTTATGTGAATTAAAAACAATAATTGCATTCAATAGCTTGTAATAAGAATCCAGTGAAATTTGACAATCAAATTCATTAAATTATGTATTGGAAACTGATGTAGGACATGACACCAATACATTCCTAACGTAGTTGGACCAAAAGAAGGTAAACCATAAATTGGTAATAACTTTTGATCCGGGTATTGGGGTATTGTTACGGAACACACAACCTATCAATCTTTACTATAACGGGCCATCCGAAGTGGACCAACGCACAAAGTGGGTCATATCTGTCCATTTCTGTAACACCCCGAAAATCAGCACCCAAGTACACAAACTCTGATCCCAAATTCCCGGGTGTTAACTAAATAAAATGTTTGATTGAATACGAAATTATGATTTGTGCTTGTTATTTGGAAGCTCCTGATCCAACGGTCAGGTCTGATTTTGGCCATCAGTAGCCTCAGGTGAGCTAGCTAGGCGTACACTGTATTCAATGATGAGCTATTCCACGTGTTACTTGATATCTACACCCAAGAGCTTGAGGTAGTTGATTGGAAGGAAATGATATCTACGCCTAAGCAGATTGACAGCAGCACCCTTTCTTCGGGAGTTATTTAATACTCTGGCTGCAAGCGACGCTTGATACGCGGCACCCGATAAATTTTGGAATACACTGTTACTAAGTTGTAGTCCAAAAAATAAGATGATTTAACAATCGTGACCTTTGATGAGACAGGAGAACGTGAAAATTTTCAATTTCCAACTGGTATATGCGCTTTAATTTTGACAGTTTCTTATGATGTGCATGCATGCCACGTATTCAAAATTTAAATTGTTTCTAAGTGCCTGTGTACACGGGGCTGAAAGTCGGCCAGTTGGGTGAGGTTGGTACTCAACCCTACCTTAACCCAAGGTTTCTATACCTCAACCTCAACCTGACTCAATCTAACCTTGAGTTGAGAATATTACATCAGTAGATTATATTTTCAATATATGTCTTACTTTTTAAAATTATTAATTATATATGTAGTTATTTGTCGTGAAAATCTTTCTTTTCTTTTTTCTTTTTTTTTTTTTTTTTTTCCTAAACGAACAAGCTAAAATATAGTACTCTTTTGAAAGCGTGTGGTATAGCAGCAATTTATGTGGGAGAGAAATTTGATATATCTTGTTGCCTTGAGTCATCGAAAATGACATGGACCAATGAAACATGACGACGACATTGAAATTTTATGTGCCTTCATCGTAGATTATCCGTACTCAATTATAATTCATAAGTAACTTATATATCGATCGGGTTCAAGTTGAGTTGGGCAACTTGAGATCCCAACCCGAACTCGATCCAAGTTTTATTGGATTGGTGTTTGTACAGCTCAAGCTCGAGGCCAAACCCAATACATCTTGCCCGAGCCCAAATTAATGTTGGGTCGGTCACAAGTCGGTCAAGTCAAACACACCCGACTTTCAGCCCTAATGCGTATCATTGGTCATACTCTGCTAGTCTATCGAAGCTTCTCTCTTCTTCCGTCCTATTATGTACCGATGGCACAACTTTTTACTATTTTACACCCGAAAGTAAAAAGTTTCGGGGTGATCTATCAATCATGGTAGGATAAATAATGGGATCCCGAGATTATTTTTGCACCATTTCTCTCTTTTAAATGGAATAAAACATTAATACTATTACAAAGTGTGATAAATGATACTTAGGCTATTAGAAATTACTTAAAAATTTGGGTTGTAGAGTACAAACATTTCGAATTAAATCCAAATTACATATCCTAATTGGGATGCATGATAAGAGTAGATTATGTGTATGAAGAGACATTTCACATTCCTCCATCTCATTCTCAATCTCAACTCATGGAAAACATGGATTGATGAAATCCAAACAGCTTTTGATCCGGGTATTGAGGTATTGTTACGGAACACACAACCTATCAATCTTTACTATAACGGGCCATCCGAGGTGGACCAACGCACAAAGTGGGTCATATTTGTCCATTTCTATAACACCCCAAAAATCAACACCCAAGTACACAGACTGATCCCAAATTCCTGGGTGTTAACTAAATAAAAATGCACGAGTGACTTAGTTTAAATTCACATTTATTTAACACACGAATAATCAGAGCTGCACAATTCAATTTAGCATAACCAAAGCAAAGTAGATACAACAAAAATCAACAAATATAGGGCAAACAATTAAAGTACAATTAAAAAGTGATGTCCCCCCAAATGAGAATTGTATAAGCCACAATATGCATACCCAAAACGGTTAAAGTGTAAAGTTTTCAGTTTACCCCAAATCCTCTAAAACATAAAGATGGTAGCACAAGACAATCTAAGTCTACATGTCCGAGGTCTCACTAATACCTGCATCAATGATACGTCTGGTTGGTGTTTTAAAACACTGTCCCAGGTGGAAGTGAGTAGCTAACTCAGTAATTTCATTAGTTCTAAGTCACACATGTTATCGACTCAATCAGTGCAATTAATGATAAACAAGAAATCAAATACTTTTTAAATACTCTTGTTAAATGTATGAAGGAGATTATGAAATAATACATGCACCTCACAATCCAATACTCTCTCACAAGCGACTTCAACGCATATTTCGCAAATGCCAACACTCATTTATCACGTGACTCAAACGCTAAATCGCTACATCCTATCTAATGCAATGTAATTGATGTATATATTAGCCGACTAATTATTATGTTTCATTCATCCAGTATATTGACGAATCTAAGTGCCATGTAAATCATTAAATCCAAGTGAAACAAATGATTCCACTGTAAATTACCCGTGTTCCCAAAATTAGATGGATTAGATAGTCCATACTTTGGAAGCACGCCCGCATTTGTTTGTTACATTTAGGAGTAGTTTTATAGCTTGTATTTGTTGTGCATTGACATGCATGGGCGCTTACTATGAAATTTATGTGAATTAAAAACAATAGCTGCATTCAATGGCTTCTAATCAGAATCCAGTGAAATTTCGACAATCAAATTCATTAAATTATGTATTGGAAACCGATGTAGGACGTGGCACCAATACATTCCTAGTGTAGTTGGACCAAAAGAAGGTGAACTATAAATTGATAATAACTTTTGATCCGGGTATTGGGGTATTGTTACGGAACACACAACCTATCAATCTTTACTATAACGAGCCATCCGAGGTGGACCAACGCACAAAGTGGGTCATATTTGTCCATTTCTATAACGCCCCGAAAATCAGCACCCAAGTACACAGACTGATCCCAAATTCCCGGGTGTTAACTAAATAAAAATGTACGAGTGACTTAGTTTAAATTCACATTTATTTAACACATGAATAATCAGAGTGGCACAATTCAATTTAGCAGAACCAAAGCAAAGTAGATATAACAAAAATCAACAAATATAGGGCAAACAGTTAAAGTACAATTAAAAAGTGATGTCCCCCCAAATGAGAATTGTATAAGCCACAATATGCATACCCAAATCGCCACTTCCTATCTAATGCAATGTAATTGATGTGTATATTAGCTGACTAATTATTATGTTTCATTCATTCAACATATTGGCGAAACTAAGATACCGACGTCATATCACTTGTCCTTATCCGGATCACGTGGCTCGTTGCGGCACGTAGTGACTTCTCACCAATATCCCTTGTCTAAATTTAGGTGTCGCCTGTTTATCTCAAAAATCAATGATTCCAAAGGTACGACATGATACCTAAATGTATGAGGATCAACTCAGTATAAGTCGTCACCCAAACATTGAGTATGATCACTCAGTTCCGAGGTGTAAGCTTATCACACGAAACCAGATCACTATAAGGAAATGGCTCGTCACCCAATTTCATTCAAGCCCGGGTCGTTCGAATGATATTCTGGCATGAAACCATCGGCCGGGTAATTTGATGGGAGTCGTTAGAACAACAATCTCTCACCTCCATTAGTGTTCATTGGTCATTACGGGGAGGTTTGTCACCCAGCATAGACTGACAGCTCAGACACAATATCTCATACCACCATGCCCGACTCATGAGTCTTAGTGAGATCGTATCGCACTAACGGTTATGAATGGACTCATCCACTGGAAACAAGGTATCGTAGATTCAATTTGATCGTGTCATACATTCTGAACATATATGATCAGTCGGCTAGTGGACTAATTTGATTGACCAGAGAGTACCTCGGCGCAACTAGCATTGGGTGCAAGCATCCCGTGTAGTCCACCTACTGTTGGTTGTCCATGTTCGGCACAAGTTGATCGAACAAGCTTAGGGTGGCCGACCTAACTCAGGCTACCCCTTGATTTGAGCAATTTACCGATTAACCCAACATCGTAGAAATCCTAAGTATCGCTATGAACTAAACACTATATCATGCAATTATAACATACATTTTACTACACAATGACTTATGCATTTCATCGAACATGTAAGCATCAACATGGTACTATATCCACTAAAGCATTAAATCAAACATATGAGCATGCATAAGGTAACACAACCACCTAAGCATTTAATCAAGCATATGAGTATCGATAAAACAACACATTCCGCCACTCAGACATTTCATCAAACATGTGAGCATCCATATCCAACCAATAACATATATTGTAGACAAATCAAAACATTAACATATTAATATGCACAAATTCATATACAAGCATCAATCATTAATTGAGAGCCTAAATGGTCGATAAATGATAACCCAGAGATAATGGTCCACATTTTTAAGAATGAATCTTTGATCTTGAGCTCCTATGGTCATGGATTTGGGGAAAATCACAAATTCTTATACAAACACCAATAGCTATGCGAGATTCATACAATTCATCCTATAAAAACCTAGGTTGGAAAGTAAGATTTGTTTCTTACCACCCAATCGCGAGTAGGGTAGATTCGACGGAGAAAAAAGATCGAGTCTAGGGATTTGATTGGAGGATACCAATGAAAGGAAGCACCAGAACCTCCTCACTCCTACTCTCACTCTTATTCTCTTATTATTTCTCTCTCTTTCTCTCTTTTTCCTTTGACAAAGGCGAATTCGTATAAGGAGAGAGGGTGTCAAATGAAATGGTATTTATAGTGCAAGATGTAGTATAAATGGCCCCAATGACCCTTTATTTATTATACTGACCTTGAAGGGGGTTGTTTCCAACTAACGAGACCCACTGGGAGGTGTACGGTTCAATCTAAGTCATGTGATAAGTGTCCCAATGAGAGATTTATATATGTACACAATCATTTGATGATCGGACGTGCCGATTGACCGGGAAGGCCCTAACTTAGATCGACGGCCACCGGTGATCAATCGGGGCTATGGCTATACAAATATGTGTGGAAAAATATCTTTAGTTGGTACCCCGACTTTGGCCATGCATTGACGGTCCGAAAATTACAACTTTGTGAAAGAACAAAGAGACTAATTTCACTTAAGTTCCAGATTTTCATATAAAGTATTTGCACAACTCAAGCACTCGCCTTGCGAGTTCAAGTTGAACAATTCGAAACATGATTTTCTATTATTGAATCCCAGTGGGCCTCACCGTAGTACTTATTTTCCATCCAATCTGTCCATAACGTCATAAACACCTGGATTTAGAGGAGAAACAATTATCATATTGGTCCCATAACTTTTGTAATCCAAAGAGTTTTAATGGTAAGCATTCAAAACCTACTGATTTTGCCGTGTGGTCCACTCTGATAGGCTGTTGGATATAACATATATATCATGGCATGGTCCACAGAACTTGTTGCCTGAAAATACAACAACCATGTGTATAGGGTCCCACCGTCCACATGGACAGTGGAGATACTACCAGGCCCACATGCCTTGCTGACATGGATACAACAGCTAATTAGCTGTTGAACGGTACACCAGCCAATATTCATCCACGTGGGTGGGTCCCACGTAGGGCCCATCATCACGTTTATCTGTCATCCAAACCGTTGATAAGATTACACAGACCCTGGATGAAGAGGAAAACAAATTTCATAATGATCCAAACTTCTGGGACACCCAAAAAGGGTTCCAATGGCAGACACTCAATCACCACTATTTCTTATGGCGTGGGCCACCTGAGCTATATATACGTTTGATTTAAGGGGGGGCCCACCGTTTGAAAGGGGGCCCACCTAATGCACGGTGTTGATGTCCAAAACACAACATAGTGGGGCCCACGGCTGGGACCCACGATCCCTGCCCGCCTAGCGTCCACGCAGCAACAGGACGCTGTTGCGTCCTATGGTGTCAGCGGTAGCAGCAGGCGCTGCTGCCTAACTTACTGTGTATATATATTTTTTTTTTGAAAAATAAGTTTTTTTTACAGTTTTTCGTAGGTGGGGCCCGCATCAGGTGAATCCAGCCCAACCATTGCATTCTACATCTCAAGACAGTCTAAACGATCCCAATTTGTGGTATGTTTTGGCGTGTAGAAAAATTAAAGTGGCCCTTAATGAATTTTAACGGTAAAAATCACCATTTTCTATGATATGGCCCACCAGAACATCGGATTAACTTCATTTTTCGGATCAACGCCTAAAATGAGCTGGGGAATGGAGTGGACGGCGCAGATTATATACATGCATCAAGGTGGGGCATGCATGAGCGGCCCACCCAAGAGTTTGGAATCAAGCTAATATTTTTGTTTATGCAAAGCATGTGCAGGCATTGCAGTGCATCCCACTGTCTGTTCACGCTTCACAAAATCACGTCCAGCATCCAGGGACGGTGGACGGACGGTGTGAATCGTATTTCATCAAGGTAGGTCCCACATGGCACTATGTACTTCACATTGGGGTGGGTCCACACGTGTAGGACCCACCATCCTTGGATAAAATGTATATTTGTGCATTTCCTTCAATTAGGCCTGCCTAAACGGACTACTAGGTAGGCCCACTAGGTGGACGGCATGGATGTGAAACATATCACAAGATGGGCCACGATCAAACACACAAAAAAAGGAGAGAGAATAAAACACCCACCTTTGATCTTCTCGGACTCTTCCTTCCACCGATGCGATGTAGAGCTCCAAGGGATGAATTTTAACGGTTGGGATGGACTTTGGATGGTGGGGATGGGAGATAGGAAGTGGGCCATACTAGCTTCTCCCCCGTGGAAGCCATGGACGTGGGTTGCTCTTATGGAGCTTGGGAGAAAATGAGAGAGAGAGAGGTGATGTGAGTGATGGGGAGAGAGATGGGTGAAGTGATGGAAAGTTGACTTTTGGGGATGGGTAGTTGTACTTGGGGATGGGTGTGAGTGATGAAAGTGATGTGATATGGTACTTGATTGATAGATGTGATTGATGGGATATTATCTTGGGATTGCAAACATGCGGCCTTTTCTCGAACTACATGCGGGCCCACATCTCCTGACTTGGGTATCGCCTCGGCGCGCGAGATGCGGCATCGGAACCATGGTGATGACGCGGTCGCTAGGGTACAAGTCTAGGTCGAGCCGACTTTGATATACGGAACACGACTCAGGATCGCGCGCAAACGCCAGTTTCAGATCGCGAGTTGCCGAAATTCGACAAGGAATATCGCGAAAGTCTATGGAACAGTACGGACTAGGATACGGGCCTTACACTACGGCTCTGATGTCGCTAGGGCATACGGTAGTGGTCATATCACAAAATGTGAGATGCATGAGTCATGTCATCCAATCATGCATCAAACCCGCGTGTACCACGCGCTCATGTGGGCAACTCCTCCTATCAAGGAGTCCCATAATAATTTATCCAATGACATGTACTATGATCAAACATTTCTCATATCAGGCATACATATGATGCGCATGGGCATGGGTCGTGAAGCTATACTAAGCATACTATATGATGATGGTGTGATGCGCATGGGCAGGGGTCATGAAGCTATACTAAGCATGCTATATGATAATGGTATACTTTCCTCATATTAAGGATAGTCCTAGACAGCCTACTTATAACAAGAATGGGCCTCACAATAGGCCCAAGGGAAGGTCACAATGTAGACATCTAACCATCATTGCCCATCAATGTGGTCATTTAACCAACATCGCTCCCAGGCAGTGGCCCACATAAATGTCGTTACATACATTATAGTGAAATCACACATTACATTGATCCGTACCTTCATCACATTGGGCCTTATTCAAGGGCCACATATACACCACATCGGGTCTCGCCATACGGGCCACAAATACATCGCAATGGGCCTTATCAAATGGGTCACAAATACATCACAACGGGCCACATACTTGGGCCTAATACATGTCACAATGGGCCGCATGACATGGGTCTAATATACATCGTAATGGATTGCTCACACGGGCTTAACATACGTTAAGTCGGGCCTCATCACATGGTCCTGATATGCATCGTGATGGGCCACATGACATGGGCCTAATACACATCACTATGGGCCTCGGCACATGGGCCATAAGTACATCACATCAGGCCTCACTCATGGGCCGCACATACATCACAATGAGCCTTAACAAATGGGTCATAAATACATCACATCGGCCTCAAATATACATCACAGGTGGGCCTTGCATATAAAGCAAGTGGGCCCTGAATCTGATGGACAACAAGGATAAAACGTATATCACGATGGTCCCCTGTCCCTGGTGGCATGGATGAAATCACACATCAAGGTGGATCACACGTCCCACGGACGGTGTAGATAAAACATACTTTGTGTGGGGTCTACGTCCCATAGACGGTCAGGATATAAGGCACATACATCACCTATGTCCCATGTGGACAACAGGGATGAAACACGTACATCATAGCAGGCCCACCATCCCATGCTGGACGGTGCGGCAGATACATCACCTAGGTGGGCCCCAAGGTGTAGGTATCATGATGTTATGTTGTCACATACTCATAATCGGTATCGATAACCGGCCTATTCAATCGGCCTTGACAATTGGCACCAATGACCGGCATTGTCAATCGGTACCGATAATCTGCATCGATAATTGACACCGACAACCAGCACATAGGCAAGACGGGGTCCATAGATGAACAGTTGATCAATCATAATATAAAGATCGGCCCTCGGCCGTGGTTATATCAAATCCGGTAGCACAGAGCCATCCGTCCATGGTGAATGGGGCCCACTTATTTGGGTTAACCCACTAAGAGAATGATGAAAATGGGCCTAACAAGGCCTAGGGGGAGTTACAATGCGGACATTTAACCAGCATTATTCTTACAATGTGGACGTCAAACCATCAGTGCTCCCAAGGCATAGCCCACCATAAACATCATTACATAACCAAGGTGGAATCACACATTGCAAATGGCCTTATATACATCTCATTTGGCCTCGACCTATGGGCCTAAATATATCAAATGGGCCTCATGTATATCAAGGTGGGCCTCAACAACAGGCCTCATACATTACATTGGGCCTAATCAAATGGGTCGAATTAAATGGGCCAAGTTGAATGGGCCGAGTTAATTGGGCCAATTTAAATAGGCTGAACCCAACTCAACTATTTTTAGAGATCACTATAGAGTATTGCATAAAAATGAGCCATATCAAAAGATCAACTGGACCATACAACAACTAGCAGTGGTGATCATGATTTCCACGGTTAAATTCTAGTGGGCCCCATCCTAGGGTTTATTTCCCATTCAGTCTATTCATAAGGTTACAAAGACCTGGATTTAGAGAAAAAACAAATATCATATTGGTCCAAACCCTGTAGCCCAAGGGTTTTAATGGTGGACGTTCAAACCCGCTGTTTTCTACAATGTGGTCCACTTGATCCTAGATCTGTCTTATTTTTAGCCTCAAGCCTTAAGATGAGCTTGCCAAAGGGTTGGATGGTTTGGGTGCAACACATGCATCATGGTGTCCCACGAGGCTGGGCAACATGAATATACAACTCATACACCTTCTTGGGCCTCATAATACAGTTCATGGTGGGACGCCCCAAGTGAATAATCTAATCCGTTCACCGTCTTGGCCACCTCGAATGAGGTCAAATAGACTCTGACTAGGACTGGTTTGGATAACAAGGGACTCCAAAGAGGGCCCTAGAGTGTTTCAACATATGGACATTATATACCCTTAGTACGGCCCACTCGAGACTCGTATTTGCCTCGAAATTTGGCACATGACCTAAAATTATAAGGAGAAGATGGTGGATGGTGTGCATTAAACAAATTCATCATGGGGGATCCACGTGTGGTGGCAGCTCAGTAAGGCTTCCACCCTCGCCGTCACTGGACAAAAACGTCCAAGGACTAACTTTTTTTTTCTTCTTCTCTTTCTTCCTTTATTTTTATTCTATTCTACTATGTAGGGCTCACTAGTGGATAATCTATTCCGTTTATTATATCGACCAGCTCTCTATGGACCAAAGGAGTCTAATGATGGATAAGTCCATCACTTATACACACAACAGTAGGTATTAGTAGGTTCCAACAGTGAGACTTTGTTTCCCTCGGTGAGGTCCACTAAGAACTAAGATTTGTCTCATTTTTCAACTCATAGCCTAAAACTAGATGGGGAAGGTGGTGAACAGCATGGATTAAATAAATACATCAAGGTGGAGTCCATGGTTGGGACGCCCCCACCCCACGTCTGCATGGTTGACGTGAGGGTGCTCCCACTACCACCATTGGTTGTGGTGTGGTCCACCTGATGGTTGAATCGAGTAGATTTTTGGGCTCCACGGCTAAAATGTGTTAAATAATGGATGTATGGTGTGGATCTAAGAAATACATCAATATGGGTCCCATGAGTGAAAACTCACTCCAAACCTCCCATACAAAAAGTAAGAAATGACGTGGGTAGCCCAACCCCTTATCATTTGTGGTATGGCCCACCTGAGATTCGGATTAGCTTCATTTTTCGGCTCAACGCCTAAAATGAGCTAGGAAATTGGATGGACGGTGTGAATTTAATTTATACATCAAGGTGGGGCCTACATGAGCAGCCCACCCCAAGTTTGGAAGCAAGCTGATATCTGTTTTTGGTTGCTGGACGGTACACCTCACTGTCAGTTCACACTTCACTATCTAGCCACGTCCAGCGTCCCTGGACGCTGGACGGTTTGGGTAACACATATATATAGGTGGGCCCTACCTATAGATGTGGTACAGTTAGGCCACCAAATGGCTGGATGGTGTAGATAAGACACACATCAAGGTGGGGTCCATCTGAGTGGGCCATACGGCCACATCATCACACCAAAAATATGAGAGAGAGAGAGAGAGAAAGACCGAGTAATGGAGGGACCCCGGCACTATGGGCCTTCCCTTCCATACATCACAACATATATCAAGTGGGTCCCATTACATGTGGGCCCAACGATCAAAATCAATGGTGGAGATCCTTTCTCCACCAAAATGCAAGGTCTATATGACCCTATATATGCAAGGAAAATGAACATCATGATGGGGTCCATGGAAAATGGTCCCATCATGGAATGATCATGAGGATCAAGGTGGGCTATCGGCCACACCTAGGGTCCAAAGTGGGATTCATACTATCAATCGATAGGCCTCACTTGGCCCATCATCAAAGCATTAAATCTAGGCCTATAGAAACACTCACCGTTCGATCTTCTTGCCCCCTTAGCTTCCTTTGCTCCTTAGCTTCGATTCCAACGGAAGATGATGCAGTTTTGATGGTTGAGATGAGAGATGAGAGGGTAAGAAGTGGGCCACACTTGTTGTTTTGGGAGCGCTTGGGGAGGCTTGAACGTATGGAATTTTTTATGTTTGGGTTGCTTGGAAAAGAAGGGAGAAAGAAGAGAGAGAGGAGATGGGATGGAGTGATGGATGGGAGAGAGGGATGAGTGTGTAAGAGATTGTTGACTTTAGGGGTAGGTTGTGTAAGAAAGGTATGGGTTGTGTAAGGAATTGTTGACTTATAGGGTTGCTTAGGGATGTGTGTGAGGTAATGTGTACTTGACATGTACTTGGCCCTTGATGGGATTGATTGATTGATTAAGGTGACATGTTGTAGAGATTCTCTTGGGTTTTGCAATGCGCGGTGTTTTTCTCAAACTGAACGCGGGCCCATATCTCCTAGTCAGGGTATCGCCTCGGCGCGTGAGACGCGGCATCGGAACCGCGGCGACGGCGCGGTCGCTAGGGTACAAGTCTCGGGTCGCGCTGACTCTGATATACGAGACACGACTTAGGATCGCGCGCAAATGCCGGTAACAAATCGCGGGTTGCAGGAATTCGACGGGGAGGACCGCGGAAGCCTACGGAACGGTACAGTCTTAGATACGGGTCTTACAAAGTCTATCTAATTGCCCACATTATCAGAAAGAATGTGAGATCCTACAAGCACAAGTTAAGGAATTGATACATGCTAGTCATGTAGGAAAGCATGAGTACACGTATTATGTCGCTCAAGAGCTTAATGCAAAGTACAAAGAAATGACTGATAACATTGGTGCCATCAATTGTTTTAATATCATGTGCGAAGTCATTGGATAACTCGAGGATGAGTTTTTTTTCCAAGTAGAGGAGTCTGATGTAGAATGTGGCACCGATACATTCCTAGCATGGTTGGACCAAAAGATGGCGGACCATAAATCGATCATAACTTTTGATTTGAGTATTGTTACCAGATGCGCAACCTATCAATCTTTACTGTAACGGGTCATTCGAGGTGAATCAACCTACAAAGTGGGTCGCATCTATTCATTTCGCCAGAAAATGTGCGCTTTCAGCTCAAAAACGAAAATTTAAGAAAAAATTAATATTTATAGTAATTTCGATTTTTGTAATATTTTATTATTTTTAGACTTTTAGATTTTTTTTAGAAATGACTTTTAATGATGATATGACTCTTCTAGCAAAAGTTTATTTGGAATTTTAATTTTTATAAATTAGGCTTTAGAAGAGTTTTGTTATTATTAAGATTTTTACTATAGTTATAAATTTGCCATTTTTGATAATTACAATTTTTTAAATTAATGGTGTAACAAGGACACACACATTAGACCGTTATCAATCAATTTATTACGAAGTTCTATAAATTATTATATTTTTCTATTTTCCTCGTAGATTCAAGGTATCTCAGTGAGGAGTACAGAGAAGTTTTGTGGATTCGGAATAGTTATCCCTTTAGGAAGACGGTGCTTGACCTCAACACATCCTCCCCTGCGTCAGAAACTTGCATTGGAAGAGATAAATAAAGAGCGATAGGGATGACCGCGACTTACGAATTAATGTAATTGGAATCCACGTAAAATGAAATCACATGATTTTGATTTATTTATTTTATATGCATTTTGGTATTTTTAATGTAAATTGAATTAATTCCAATTCATACAATCTTTCCAAATGCACTAATTATCACTGCCTCACGTCGATTCATATTAAAGGAATGTGTATTTGACATGTATTGATAATTACCATGGAATTAATACACTAGCAATTCGATAATTGAAATCATCAAATTATTTGTTGGTGGTCTACATTTGTAAAAGTATGAGATAAATGACTTTAACTTCTGAATTTGCAGTAATCAAACTTCATGTGAAATGACATCACATGGTATTGTAGTAATATATTTTTAAAAATAAGGGAAAATTGTTTTTTTGGTGTATTTGATGGAGATTAGATCCAATTACGCTCTTCCCAAATGCATCAATTTACATCTATCCATGCTCCCAAACAATAATTTAGGTCATCATTCTTTCATTTTAAATGTCCATTCGGTATCCACCACGGTCCACCGTAGTGTTGTTTGCATTATTTTTCATTTACAGTGGAGACAACAGTATGAACCTTTGGGCTGTAAGATGTATAATCCTAACATTTTAAGTCATTTATAAGAAAAGAGAACTTTTCATCACATATAGGCAAGACATCACAAGTAGTCATAGAAAGCATATTTCCTAACAAAATGCCACTCTTGCAACTAATGAGTACCCTTAAAGCATTAGTCCTTTGGGTGAAGATCATAGCCACAAAATAAGGCCAAAACACTTTGTTGTATTTAATTATTTTATCTTTCATCCAAATTTTAAAAATTGAGTTGCGTTTTGTGTTGTGAGTTTAGTTCCACATTGAATTTGCCTAAGCAACTTATCATGTATACAAAAATGGTTTTTTGCCTTAGAGTTTTAGCCCCATTAAGGGGTATGTGAATTTAGTCCGATTGCGGGCTATGCCATCAACTCAAATATGTGTTGTAGACTACACATGCATGTGTGTACGTCGAGTCAAGTTCAGATGCATTTGCATTGCGACGGGCCGGGCCGTGGCCACGACCACAGGTGCGAGTAGGGATGTGGATGTAAGTATACTCGTGCGAGTGTGTGTATTTGGTCGCACCAAACCTTCTAAAAAAAAGTGCTTAATGCATTATTTTGGAGTCTATATAAAGACTTTCCATTTCATTTTACAAATCATCAAAATCATTTTCACTCTTCTTCCAAACACTTTATATTTCTGTTGTTTTTTAAGAAAAATATTTATTTGTTAAGTTCGTCGTTGTGTTAACTTTGCACCGTTAGGTCAAATTGCAAATGGTTCGAGTTTGCGTAGAGCGAGTGAACCATTGACACCATATTATAGTCGTTGTATTTTAGAAGTCGATTACTTGGAATATCAATTGCACTTTGGACACTATCTTGAAAGAGCAAATTCAATTTCAAGTTAAGTTACTCTTGTCATGCTTCAATTTAATTCTACAAGTCTTTTATCTCATTTTATTGTTATTACTTTATTTCTAAAATGTACCTTTTGTTTTCATAATATACCTATTATCAACAAATTAATTCAATATATTTATAAAGTAGGTCACAAACTAAGGGCGTGTTTGGGCAGTGGGATTAGAAGGGATTTGGTGGGATGAATTCATCTGGTCTTGTGCCACTCCATGTTTGTTCGGGAAGAATATAAAAGCTTGAAATTAGATTAGATAGAATTGTATTCGGTTAGTTGCAATTTCACTCAATGTTAGTAAGTTGTGTAAGTCCCACTATGATGTGTGGGCTATATCCACACCGTCCACCCATTTTTTGAGATTATTTTAGAGCATGGGCTAAAAAATCAAGTAAATCTAAAGCTCAAGTGGACCCCACCATAGAAAGCAACAGGGATTGAATACTTACCATTGAAAACTTCTTTGAGGCCCCATGAGTTTTGGATCTACCTCATTTTTAAACCTATGTCATAAAATGAGGTTACAAAACAAATGAACGTTTAGATATAACACACGTGTATTATTCTTAGTAATTTCAAATGATGTTGGGTATATCCATTCAATGTACCATCATATTACCAATAAAACATGACATTAATCTTATCCCATGACAAAATGGAACAATCCCCACCATGGCTAATAATTATGTTTTTGAATCCCATCCCACCTAATCCCTTCAAATTCCACCGTCCAAATAGGCCGAGAGTAAATTGATCATCTCTATTCTTTCGAGAAAGGTGACATTTAAAAATGTGGGGGCATGTTGGCAGGAAGATGGCATGTCAGTACAAGTTGTGGTACGGTTGTTAGCAGGTGTCACTCGGAAAAGCTTTGATATTCTGGAAGAGCACCTTGGATGATACACGGGTATTTGGACACTTATAAATTATCTGCATGTTATTAACTAAATTAAACTTTTTTATATTATGAGTCTCAGTTTAGATTTATAGCGAACCAAAAGCTACCTGTATTTGATTATGTGACCATTGGATCAGCAGACATTTATTGGACGGCTAAAAATGAAAATCAAAGGACGGTTCTGTATCAACAAACTAATTTCTACGAATCCGAGGTAGTTTCTGTTGAAACATTTTGATTTTGCGAATATGACACATATATATTGATTTTCACAATTTAGCTGGCTATCTGAGTGAGGCAATGCCAAGTGTAAAGTTTCTTAAGTGCACGAGTATCAAGTGTCACGCGCAGCCGGAGCATCTGTCGACGCGGACTGGGTAGCGATGAGTTCACGGCGGCATAGCGTGGTGTGGATTCTGTGGGCCCCACACAGATGTATGTATCTTATCCACGCCGTCCATCCGTTTTTCCAGCCCAATAATTGAAGCATATCCAAAGCTGTGGACCACACCACAAAAAGCAGTGGGAATTAAACGCCTACCGTTGAAAGCTTTTGGGGTTTACAGAAGTTCTAGATCAATATTACATTCGTGTTTTCCATTCATCAAGATCTGTGTGACCATATCAACAGGTTGGATGAAAAAATAAATATCAATGTGGGCCTTATGAAGGTTTCAACGGTGGAAGTCATTATCCTCACTCTTTTCAGTGTTGTGGTCCAGATGAGCTGTGGATATTATTGAATTTTGGATTCATGCAGTTAAATGATCTGGAAAAACGGGTGGACGGCGCGGATAAAACACAAACATCAAGGTGGACCCCACAGGGAAGCACACTGCGCAACTGCTAGCGGGGTGAGCTCCTTCTGCACAATCAGCGTCCCTGTAGACATCCTGTTTACGTGAAGAGGAGAAAGCAAATACACGGTGATTTGCGCGAAGATAGATTGTGATGAAATTTCAGCACGTTTGTCAATATGGCACTCGTATAAGAGATCCAAGACATTCACCATATGGGCCCGCTATTATCACGCATTTTCCAAAAATCATTTTGATTCACTCATCTTATCCTGTAGATGTGAACCGTCAATCGTGTAATCCAACGAGTCATCAATTGTGGCCCATTTTAAAAGTAAAACGGCCTTATTTTTTCTCCATGGAAATGATCATATAAATATTTGGCTCAATGGAAGGTCCAGATCAATCCCAAATGCAATATTTTGGCACACATGCCGCGAATTGCCTATTCACTCCGCCCTGCACGAATCACTCTCACGTCTTTTTTAAAGGACAAAAATAAAAGGATAGCGCGGTAATTTCATCCTCGTTGCCCCACCCAAGAATTACAGATACCTCTACTCTCGGATTTTAACAGTATACTCGGTTTTTCGGAGTGTTTGGCGCATGGTATAGGGAAAGTTTAGGTGGCATGAGATTAAAATAAACGTAATTATTACATATGGCACCCCTGCTGCCATGGGATAAGCTTAATTGCCTCTATGTTCGTAATACAGTGGTACGTTGAATGTATATAACTTCCGTCATTTGAAACTATTGAAAATAACAGATGTGCTATATTTAAACCGTTCATCTGTTTCTTATCTCATTTTATAGCATGGGCCTAAAAATGAGATACATCCAAAACTTATGTGGGCCCAGAGAAGTTTTCAACGGTAGGTATTCAATCCCCGCTGCTTTCTATGGTGTGGTCCACTTGAACTTTAGATCTACCTGATTTTGGCCCATGGTTTAAAATGATCTTGAAAAATGGATGGACGGTGTGGATATAGCCCACAGATCACGGTGGGACCTACACAACTTGCTAACATTGAGTGGATTTGGACGGACCCAATGCAATTCCATGTAATCTAATTCCAATCTTTTCCGTTCTTCTCGAACATTGAGTGGAATTCGCCAAACTCACAATTCATAACGTTGATATGATGGGCCGCAGATATGATGGACAGGAGATCCTAACCATTCTTGTTTTTTTTTTTTTTTTTGCCGAAAAAATCACTGTTAAATTAATAAGAGAAATACAGCAGCCGTCCATATAAGTTCGAGGAAGAAAGGCCTTAACATGGTGGGTAATTTCTTCAAATCTCCAGAGGTTTCGAGAATGGCCCATCCACAGATAGAATCAATACAGAGATGATCTTTGATAACTGAAAGGTGGGCCCCACTTGTCCCAAGAAGATCACGGACTCGGTTTGGGTACTACCCCACCAGTACCTGGCTAAGACGGACGGTCCTGGAAGGGGTTCTGTGGGGCCCGTCGAGACTTATGCGATTTATCCAGGTCGTCCATTCATTTTTACAGATCATTTTAGCCTATAAACTCAAAAAGGAGGTAGATCAAAGGCTGAAATGGACCACACCATAGTAAGCAGTGGTGACAATGACACCCACCGTTGAAATATTCCAATGGCCCACCGCAATGTTTATTTGCCATCCAATCTGATCATAAGGTCACATTAACATGGATGAAGAGAAAACATAAATACTGAATTAATCCAAAACTTCTGTGACCCCAGTAAATTTTCAACGGTTCGCATTCAATCTCCACTGCTTCCTGCTTCCTGTGTGTTCTACTCAAGCATTCGATCTGCCTAATTTTTAGGATCCTCCAATAAAATATTCTTCCAAAATAGATAGACGGAGTGGATAAAATAAATGGACCCCATAGAGCTGCTACCAGGACCGTCCGTCGTCTGTCAGGGTAGTGCCCTTTCCGCGACCGAAAAGCCCACCAAGCGGCCAAGCACTGTGAGGATTCGATAATTGTACGATACACGACCTCCTCCTTTACAGGCTGTAGTCGCGCTTTCAATTCTAAAATGTGAGGTCTTGTGTCAGATAATCCTAACCATTTATACGTTGCTTTCAACGTGATATCATCATTTTCCCGGATTTTTGGAACATGAGGATAGTTTTTAGTTGAATGCAGACCGTTCTTTTATTTCTCTTCTTAATTATCTTTCCGTATAATACCGATCTAACGAATGGAATACTCCTATCAAGGGATATTTTTTGGAGCATCCATCAACGGTGGGGATAAAGGGACCAACGGTTTGGATACTGAAACTTCGGCCCCACGTGAACTGTGCAGAGACTCGAGTACCATAGCACATAATTCATCATTTAACCATGGGCCTAGGGGTGTAGGCAAACCGAACTAGCTTGGTTAGATGGCTCGACTCAACTCTAAAAACCTCGATTCAACTCAGTTCGAAGCTGAGTGTAAGCTGATTTTTTAAAACTCGAGAATGAGTTTGAGCTGAGTTAAAATAGTCTCTAACTTGACTTAGTTGAATTCGACTTGTTTCTAACTTAGATTAAGCTAATTCAGTGACTATATTACTTTGCTATTGATATTGCTCACCAATTATTTGATAAAATAATACAATGAGGTGTGGTTAGTAGTTAGGAAGGTACCTACATGAAATAAATGCTCTTCTTTTGGTTTTTTAATTTTTTTATTACTTAAAAGGTGTTCGATAAAATACACATTGATGGTACGAAAAGTATTTATGAAAAATGTTTCAATAGGGTAGACGGCTTGTTCTTGGCTTAAACTAGGCCGAGCTGGCCCGATATAGAACTGAGCTGAGCTGGCCCGCCAGGTTCGTGCACCGAGGACCCGATGTACACCCTTGCATGGGGCCGCGTCTTTGCATGTCATACTCAAGCTTTGGAATTCTGACAACTGGTCCCAAAGTTCTTGATCCAGACCATTGATCTGTTGAAGGCCGACGTCGGTGGACCATAAACATAAAAATCTTCTTGATAGAACAATCTTAGCCGTACTACTTTTTGACCAAAGATAAAGGGTTGAGAAGAGAAATAAAACAACGGTCCACATTCAAGTGAAAAGATTTTTGGGCCATCATCCTTCCACGGTAGTGCTGAACAAACTGATGCTTTGATCAGAGTTCGATGGGCCCCACTTATCAGCAATGAAAACGCGCGTATACTACGCAGAGATTCGGGCCGTGTATCATGTAATTCCTTCTTCCTCAAATACCCCCACACTTTTATTTCATTTCTCACCTGTAAGCTCTCCTTTTGCCATTTCCGGCAACTGCCCTTCTTCTCCTCCGCCATCAAACCCTACCTCCATCTCTTTCCCGAGGTATTTCTGTAAATTCCGCTTTCTTTAGGGGTATATTTTTTCCTTTCAAGTGCTTAGCTGGTGTTTTTATTCTTCTTTATTTCAAAGATGCGATTTTTCTTGGCTATTTCAGGTTACAAGGTTTGATGATATTGCGATTCGGTCCTGTTTGGGCGTTCTTTTGAGAGATTGCGATTTTCAGGCAGTGCTGTAATTTTGGTGTTTTTTGAGGTGTTTTTTCAGAATCTGCTGATACCAGCAATCTCTGGTTGCTGGTTAGAGTTTCGGAGGAAATGGTGAGTTTTGCTGTAGGGATATGAGAAGAAAGCCCTGTTTTTTGATAGATACACCCTTTATTTCTACTTTTGGTGATAGAATGGTTCAACAGTGTACTATAGTGATGCTTAAAGTAGATGGAACATGTACTTACACGCCTGCATGTGTCAGCACGTGCCAATTCGCTGAGTCGTGCATGAGGTGGGCCCTACTGTTTGGGTGCCTGAGTCCAAAAATCAGGCCATTGCGTTTGTCGGATGGTTAGAAGTAGAATCTCACCGTCTGCTTTCAATGTGCATGTGTGGTCCACCAGGTGAACTGGCCTGAATTTCTTTTGGCCTGGGCATCTACAATGCGGCGCGGCCCGCCTGATGCATGGTTCAGATGTGGTGCAGTGTGGCTGCATGTGGATGATTGTTCTTCTTGCTGTGTTTGTTTATGGCGGCCATTTATACTTGTGTAGGACGGGAGCGATGATAGCTTTGATTGGGAGAGCGATGACGAACAAGGAGCCCATAATTCGTCTTCATCTTCTTGTCCGAGTGAGAAGGCCCCTGCCCGAGAGCATGTTCTGGGCTCTGAGGAGGTGAATTTCATGTCTTGAATTTGTATGAGATATTGTTTTTGGGGGGATAGACTACAATGTGCCTTTGCCATGGCCCACCAAGTCCATTTGGTGGAGATTGTAGCTCAAAAATCACGGGGCTCGTCCTCAATGCGATTCGCAGGCTATGCTACGTCCAAAATGGGTATCATGTTTGGATGATCTAGGTCGCATGCTACGTGTCGTGTGTCTAGTGGATGGGATGGCCTAATTTCATGAGTTTTGATGAATGCATAATGTAGTCTAAGCCGTGGTTCTAAATATTTGTTATGACATTGGCCATATCATACCTGCATCGGCCCACCCCGATATGTGAAGGAAGCCAATATGGGTCCATAACAACCGATGCGGGACTGATACGGGGTTGTATTTCATTGGTAATTTGGAAGGTTACTGAATCTACCAAGTATGGATATTTAAAAACATGAGTCTAGCCTTTTGTTTTAGTGTTCAAAAGAACATGCATAATGATGTGAGCAGTTTATTGTGATAATTCTGGTTCAACTGGAACCATGTGAACAAGTGACAATTATGGCATGGGATTAGCTACAGACAATGAAAATTCTCAATGGATTAGCAACATAGTTTTAAATAGTGGTTCTGGAGTGTGACTTGCTTGGAGACCGAAAGGCGAAGCCGGTCTAGCAGTGACTCAATTCCATTTTGGTATGTTTCAGTCCTGTTTCAGTCTGATGATATTTTCCTTCCCTCCAAAACTTAGGTGACTCGGTCTACTCAACTCATTTTTTGTCAGTGTAGCCTGCATTTTGAAATACAATCAAGGTTCAATTGACTCCATATTTGCTAATTTGTGAGTTTCCTTGCATTAATGTGGGAAATCTGCCTATTGGTAAGGGCTCACTGAACTTATAAAGCTATAGGTCACTGAAAGGTGAAAAGGAAGGCATCTCCATTGAACTAAGGGAGTTCAAAAAATTCCCCCCCCAATCTATGTTGTTGACCAAAGGACTTTAGTAGTGAGTTTGTTTCTAATTCCTGCAGTGATGAGCACCACCTTTGTAATTGTATTTCTGTCAGAGGAAGGAAAGAATTTGGGAAGAAACGAAACTCAAAGGGGCTTGGACATCCAACCCTATTTCTTTATATATTAAGTGAATGACAAAATTACATAAACTACACTTATAGTAAAGGGTAAAAATGAACAAAATAAAAGAGAACTAATACAAGGAAAATAAGAGGTCCATGACCCAAGTCAAGCCCAAGGGAATGACCTATGTCCCAAAGGAATATGGCCCAATCATGGCAACACTCCCACTCAAGCTGAGGTATAGATATCAATCACACTCAACTTGCCTTGAATACGTCATCCCACTTCAACCGAAAGTGCCTTGATTAAGATATTAGCAAGTTGGTTATGTATGTTTTGTGTGTTGATAAAAAAAGGATTGCAATTGATATAAATGGCAGCCTAATTGTTCACAATACATGGACACAAGAGTATTCATCGAAGATCCTAACTCAACAACAAAACTTTTCAGCCACAAGATTTCTCAAGCAATATTCGTGTTAACACGGTGCTCGGCCTCTGCACTTGATTGCACATCAACGGTTTGCTTCTTGATCTTCCATGTAACTAGATTTCCTCGAAAAAAAAAGTAAAATATTCTATCATAGAATGACGGTCATATGGAGATCCTGTCTAGTTTGCATCAGAATAACCTTCAATATTTAGATTATTATGACGACTAAATAGGATGCTAAGACTTGGAGAAAGACTTGATGTAGTGAAGAATCGGTGTTTTAAATAGCGGTAGCGTGATGCGTAGCGTTCAGCCCTCTATAGCGTGTAGCGTAAATATGTAGCGTGTAGCGTAAGCTACACGATACTTCTATTTTTTAATTTAACAATAGGACAAATATAATAAATAGTGAAAAAAAAAGAGGAAAAAATAAAAATAAAAATGCCTAAAAGATGATTCATTTTATCAATTATAAGCATGTTAAAAAAAGTTATTAGTTATCATTTATCAAAAGCCAATCCACGTATAAGCCAAATCAAATAATTATCACATCAACAACTTTCTAAGCAAACCACTTTAATTAATAATTTCTAATTGAAACCACAAGTCACAATTATGAAAAGAAATAAAAATCCCATAGGTTAAAAGTATCAAGTACAATACAAGTGTCACATTCCTCAACATTAGAAACAAAGAACGTAGCTGTAGCGTACACTATGACCCCTGTAGCGTACGCTACAAGGGATTTACGCTATTTGGGACGCTACGTAGCGTTACGGCCACGCTATGCTACATAGCGTACGCTACCGCTACGCTACGGGTGCTATTTGAAACACTGTGAAGAATGCAACGAATAGCTTTAAGATGGTTGGAGCGAGGAGCATGTACTTATAATCTGACTCATAGATAATAAATTATAAGCAATATTAGGAACTAATAAGACGGGACAAAGAACGATGGTGAAGCAGAAACAATACCATTTCTCCTATAATAGGTGTCAATGTACCATTTGCGAACTTCACACGACCTAAATAAGGATTTGAGGTAAACGAAGAAAAAGAGAGAGATGTACTTGTCATATGATCAGTGCCCCCGAATCAATTACCCGAGGGCTGGCCGCAGAAGCAATGTAAAGGACAGTGAAGGTATTACTGTTTTTAGCCAAAGATGTAGACATAGAGGCCTTATTCCGTGCGATGTCCCTTAATAAAGCATCATAATCACTTTTTGAGAGATGGACTACATCCCTAGCTGATTGAACCACAGGTGACGTAACCAGAGGAGCCACCTCACCAATAGTGTGTAGAAAGGGTTTATCATCTATAGCGGCTGAATTAGTAGAACAACCTTGAGGTGGTTTACCATGAAGCACCCAACAATAATAAACTATATAGCTATATCGACCACAATAAGTACACAAACGGTTTGCACCACGACCACGACCACGACCAATGCCGCAACCACGACCACGGCTAACATCCCGGCCTCCTTGTTCAATAGCTCTACTCTTTCACTAATAGTATTATCATAATTTCTAAATCTGGTCACTAGAGCTGATTTCTCAACCACAACTGATCCGATTGATGCATGATGCCTCTCATCTCGTAAAAGTCAAGCATACAAACTATTTAGGGGTGGTAGAGTAGGGGAACCAAGAATCTGTGCCTACATTGGATCAAATTCAGAACAAAGACTTCTTAACAATTCGAATATCCTTTTATTTTCAACACTTCGTTTATATGCCTCTGCATTTGTGGTACAACAATCTGGAGATAATAAAAATCCTTATCTTTACGTGTCTAGGAAGTTGTCTACATTTTGTTTGTCGAACAAAATCCACATAATTGAATATGTGAAACTGCCACTAGGCTAAACATTTTGTTTGTTCATGTGGGTAGGAAGGCTAGTGATTTGGTTGATTCATTGGCCGATGGTGGTGCTTGTCATGAATTCTACATTTCTTTGATGTAGCTTCCTTTTATTCTTCTTCTTCTCCTTCTTCTTTTGTCTCTTTTATTTGGTAGATATGTGCCTCAAAATGAGACCTTGAGGCAACAAAGAATGGCACCAATGTGTTTGTACCCTTTTTTGTTTCTTTAATAAAATTTGTCGTCTTTCAAAAGTAATATACATTCGTGCGCATGTAATATATATATATATATATATATATATATATATATATATATATATATATAATATATATATATATAATATATATATATATATTATATATATGATTCTATTCTTTACTTTTGAAATTTTTATTTAATAACGTTAATTGAATATTTTTCCAGGATTTTTTAGATGGTAAGTGTTGCATGCAGTTATGCTTTACTACATGCATTTTCTGTAAATTATCTCTTCCTAATTTTTTTTGTTGGTTTCCTTTTTATTTTTCCATTTGAGGCACATGAGGTGGGCCCGTCCTCATCCAAGTCCAAGTTGGTTTCCCATTTTCTTGGAATGGGCTTTTCGGAGAAGATGGTGAACAAAGCAATTAAGGAAAATGGTCTGTATCCTGTTCCTTCGACAAACTCAGGTTCATTGTTATTACTTCTTGCTTTGCAAGTTTGCATTCTGAAATTTGTGTTGTGACATGCAGGAGAAGACAATACAGAGGCAATACTAGAAACTCTCCTCACATATTCAGTGAGTAATTTTCTTCCTTTACATTGTAAGTTGTTTGAAATGCTACTTCTATGGATTTTGCCTGGACCTTTAGTTGAGGCCGCTTGTCATGTGGGTGATGCGTCTGTGTGAAAAATTGCAGTTAGAAAAAATAACTTAAGTGAACTGGCCTGATCTTTTCGCCCAGGTCATGTTCATGGCAGGATCCACCTAAAGAATGGCCTCGATCTTGCACATATGTGCCACTTTGGCATTTGAGCTGCATAGAAAACCCTCAATTCTCACCCCATAAGCTTCTGTCTTCTAATAGATAAGAACACGTTGTGATGAATATATGAATCAAAGCATAGATTGTATACTTATGGCGACAATCACAAACTTTGTAGTGGAATGCTCCGCATTGCTGGTTAATTTGGACCTTAAAAAAAATTTTCTTTTCCAAGAAAGAAGTATTTTGAGGTACTTACACTGTTGAATCTGGCAGGCTCTTGAGGAATCTCCTCCAGAGGATGAAAAATCTCCCACTGAGCCATGTTCTTCCGAAAGTGAAATGGATGATGTATATGATGAGTTCTCAGATGCGGACAGCTTTCTTGAAAATGAGGTAGTTAATTTTGTTCAGCATGCTTCTTTTTTCCCTATGGATGTCATAGTAAGAAACTGTATCTGATTCTGTAGGAATTCTCATTTCTATATTCTTTTTGCATGCATGCATGCCTTGCTACGTATTGAAAATATTACATAGACATTATAATGCACTCACGTATTTGCATAGATGCATGTTGCTATTGTGTTGTGAAGTCTTGCAACGCTTTGGCTATCTTTGTTTATTCTGCATATACATGTCCATTGGTGTAGGAGGCAGCGGATACTGTTAAGCTGGAAGGTAAGGATCTTAGAGAGGGAATTCGGTTGTTACCGGACTCCCCGGGAGGAAACCTTCTTGTCAAAGGAGGGTCAAGAGGCTTGCGATCTTGCTTACAAGGAGACAACCTTGATCCATGGAGACTGTCCTTCATTTATGATGAGCTTATGGAGGCATTGTCGAGATTAAACTCCTCGTTTTTAGCTCAACCATCACCGTCGGTTGATCCCTTAGCTGTTGAGGGCACTTCCCATTCATTGTTGCGTATTGGGACTTCAATCCTCGTTCTGTGATCTATCTCCTTTTCTTAAATTCCATTATCCATAATTAGTTAATGGACATGTGTAGGGATCTGGATGTGTTTTGTTTCTAGCACAGTTTCCTAGTTTGAGTATGATTTTAATTTTAATGGAGGTTCTCTATGATGCTTGATCAAAAGAATGGTGTTTTCTGTTCAAGCAATGGTACTGGTGGGCCCACCTTTCGGAAATCTAACTGTTGATCCAGTGGCCATTATGGATGGGTTGTGCCCATCTTCCCTATCAGATGATCATAATGATCCATTGAGAATGGATTCCGACCAATAGTCTACATTTAACAGGCCCAAGTTGGACAGTTTGGACCATCCGATCAGGGAGATTATTGGGGTATCTCCCAATCACCATTGAGCATGCCGTGTGAACAATCTGGATCATAAAAAAGCCGGCACCACAGGTAAGTTTATTGGACAGAACAAATGCTCGGCCGAACATTTGCCCATTTGACAATTATCTTTGTTTCTTTGCTAAAGTCTAATTATTGCATGCCCCTGATAAAATTTATTGAAAGTGGATGTATGTGCCTGTGAATCTATACTCAATGCATCTCTTTCATGTTCCGTCCCCTATTCCTTATTATTATCATTTTTTAACTTATGCTTCTGATTTTGCTGCTTCTCATGAATCATAATTTCTATTCAGAATTCACTTGTAATTAAAATGTTCCTTTGGTGTGATTCCATTGATGTTTCTACCAGGGAGTCATGGAGCCTCTTTCTGGGAAGGAAAAGAATTTGATGCTTCTTGTTGAGATGGGTTTTGCTGTGGAGGAAGCTGCTTCTGCTCTCGATAGATGCGGTGTGTATGACTCTATGATTCAGTTTTATGAGTATACATTGGTTAACCGTTTGTATGGGCATGATGTTGAAGTGATGATCATTTTTATTCTGAAGATTTGGGCTTCCATATAAGCTGTTTCTTCATAAACCTACTTTTCTAACCAAATATGAGCCTGCATCCATTTGCATTGCTTTGAACTATGGGTTATGGGTTTGGAATTCATTGTTTAAAGGTTGGTTTTTTCTTCTTCTGTTTCTCCTCCTTTTTGAAGGATAAAGATGGTTTACTTCTTATGTAGAAAAATTGCTTTCTACTGTAGATATTTGATATAGCCAAGCTGTGGCTACTTGTGAGTGCAAGCTCTCAAATCCTATATAAAACATCTTCCAATGTAGCCTTTGCATATGATCCAGACTGGTAAAGTCAGGTAGATTCCTCTTGATGTGCAGTGGCCCAAAGATCAGGCCTGTCTAGTTATCAGGTGGGTCACATGAACTTTGAATGTGGAGCATCTAGTTAATTATTTTCAATTATTATTATTATTATTATTTATGACATAGATGGCCTGCTTGATGATCAGGCAGTGCTAATTTTTGGGCCACAATACATGCATGACAGTGACCTCTGATGAATGGCTTGTATCTTGAGCACATTCTGCATTGGCCCATCTGTGGAGCATAGTTTTTGACATCCTACTTTGGCAAATAGCTGTTGCATTTCTCTTCGTCAAATTCCTCTACTTGAATAACGCCTCTAGGGTTTTTAATTTAATTTATTATTATTATTTAGTTTTGAATATTGAGTTGATGCATGCATCCTTATATTTTCGTTTTCTCCATCCTGAATTGCTTTGGCTGGAAAATGCCTTAATTGGTAAAGTGTTACTTACAACTTTCTAGTTTGAGCCTTTAAACGTCTTTTTCCCATTTCCTTTCTGTTGTCCTTTTGGTCATAATCATCATCATGTAAGCCTTATCCCAACTAATCAGAGTCGGCTACATGAATCCTAATTTGCGCATTCCACTCTTTAATCCTTTGTACATTTTGCGGGCATGTTAGTTTTAGATATCCATTTGGCCATTCATAACCAATTAAAGTTTGTCTCTCTTATATCAACTATTTTCTACAGTATGCTCATATGGTTTGATTACACCAACAGTAGGGATGAGATTCAATTTGGTTATGCAAGCTCTATCTACATTATAGTTCCTAGGGTTGTGGAAGTTTTTATTGTGTTGGAGGTTCTTGGAAATTTTGCTATGTTTCTTTTTGGCTAGTTGATCCCGGAAGATGACTTGATTGACATGATTCAGTTACAAATAGATGGGAATCCTCTTAGGGTTGCTAACTGTTCACAACCCCAAGTGTAAGGTCGCGATGTAGTAATAATCTCTGTAAGACTGAGGTCGAATCCACATGGACTAATCTCTTGTGTTTATGAAAGTAACTAGAATCAGAACTAGAAGAAGATCTAAAACTAAATCTGAATAATTTGAAGAGTAATTGTGTGATATTGTAGATTGAAACTTGTAAATTTAAAGGTGAGAACTAGGGTGCCAAGGATTCACTTGTAGCAATTGAGATGCCACCTTGCTTGATTCAAGAGATCTAACTGGAGTCAGAGTCCTATCTTATCTAGTTGGAGAAAGAGATGATTGAATCTCTGAACTTCTCATTGATCCAGTCTCAAAGGAGGAGAATTGCGAAGATTTGGAAGGGATTCTGTCACCCAACCATGCCTCAGAGACGATGGCAAACAACAGGATTTACCAATCCCACAATCTCAATTAACAAAAGAAGATATCTAAAGCTATATCAAATCTATTATAATTTGAGTCATAACAAACCATTGAACACTGAAAATATTCATTAAAATCAACTAGAAATCAATGAAGTTCAACATAAACATGAATCAAAGCAAAGTAAACATCCTAATCACGCTACAAGCTTCCTCTCTTAGCTCTAGCTAAGAGGTTTGGTCAACCATAGACACGATTGAACTAAGAATTCTTAAACAAAACAAAAAGACCAACTAAGGAAGAAGAAAAAGAAAAACTCCCGAGCGGCGGCTCCACCCTTCTGCTCCACTCCTTGAACCCTAGAAGATGCCTAGGAACGTCTTAGGGACTCCTATTTATAGCTGTGAAGCTCCACCTTACGCACCAATTTGGAATTTACACAATCCATTGCGAAACCGCCTTAATTTACGCTGTCCGCAGTTTTTCCGCGTTAAGATTGAAAATCGCACTTTCTCGCTGGACAATTGTGCATGATTTCGATCGGACCGAAGTTGACTTAGATCAGACCGAAGTTGATGCTGAAAATTCTTGTGCTGGAAATTTGTCAAATTTAGGTCGGACCGACTCCAACCGAAGTACTTCGGTCAGACCGAAGTTGGCTCAGGTAGGACCGAATTATCCTGATTTCTTGCTGGACAGTTTTCTGCGATTTCGGTCGGACCGAAGTTGGCTTAGGTCGGACCGAAATGTCTTGTTTTCTGTTGCAGATTCTGCATTATTTCAAGTCATTTCTTCATCCTTTGTAGTTGGTTTCCTTGGATCTTTGGCATGTGAATTCTTCATTCTTGATCTCCTAAGATCTATCTTTTGCCTTGGTGATTCTTGAGCATTAAATCCATGCTTTTGACATTCTTTTCAATCCAAGCTCTCAGATTCACTATGCAACACAAACATGTATAAAATATACCATTAAGCCTTATCATGTTCATAAAACCAAGATATAAAAAGGGAAAAATATGCAATATTTGACACTAACGCTAACAAGATGGTGAAATTTCATTATGATCTTTAGATCTTCCTTTTATTGGTTTTATTCGTGTGGTGGATGAGATCATGGTTTCACTAGCCAGGCGGAGTGTTTTGAGACTTTTTATGAGCAGCTCTAATGGGACTTGTGTCAGTGAGATGGATAAGTGCCTCACAGCAGCTGTGTGTACGTGGCGTACTAGAGATCAATGATGTTAATCATGTGGTGACTGGGGACCACTATCAATATACCCTGACCCAAAAATCAAGCTGGTCCACAGGAACATGTGTCATGCGTATAAAATCCAGATTGCTCATTGGGTGGGTCTCACTTTGGGTGGCCATACAACCACATCACACTGGTTCGGCAATCCTAATTGCATGAATGGATGACTTTTGCCCATCAGATGTGAACCATCAGTTGGTCTTCTTAACAATTTCCTTATTTTATTTTTATTTTTCCTTGAAACTCAGATTGAGCTATTAGGATCATACGACTGGTTTGGTTTGGCGCCGTGGCCTATCCATGAGGGAGCCCACCAATAGAGCGGTTCGGATGACACATGCGGGCCACACGTGACATGGCAAATGGATAGGCTTACAATCTTAGCATTCCTTTGGATCAGATAATGTTTATAACTAGACATTCTTCGTTATCTTGTGAATAGTGGCCATAGGCACTTTTAGACCGCTGCTCTTATTCTAATGCGGTGTTGAAACTTTTGCAGGCCCAGATGCTTCGCTTGCGGTGCTGACGGATTCAATATATGCTTCTCAAACAGCAAAGGCATCTGATGTCAATCTGGGCAAAAGACCACCTGTTTCAACTTCTAATGGAGATGAGGTGCTCTTCTAGCCTTTTTCATTCTCTCTCAGAACATGTATCGAGATCCCAGCTATGGCTATTCCATACAACAGATCTTCAAATCTTATTCTCCCCGTACACGCCAATGTGGCCGTAGCTTTGCAACCTAGACGAGTCATCGAGTGGGCGCCATTGTATATGTGCCATGGCCCGAATACCTGACCATATCAGGTGGCCCATGCATGAATGTCGAATGTCGACATTTTTTGATATGTTTATCTGTTTTTTTATCCCTCATAAATGCACGACCTGACCAGTGACCAGAGTTTGCCTTTGGGGGGGGGGGGGGGGGGGGGGGGGGGGGGGGGGGGAATCCTTTACTTTTTACTGCAGGCCCCTCATTTGACAGGTGCATATAGCACCGTTTCAATGGGCCATGTCAGGATTGCAGGAATCCCTTGCAACCCTATGCAGGGAATCCATGTCCCGTGCCGGGTGAGTATGGTTAGAAATCCTACTCTATCATGTATTCTTTGTGTTTCTTGTTCAGCATAACTCTACTTCTAAGTTAAAAGAATTTCTTTTTCATTCTAAAACTACATTAAGCACATTTTAGAATAAAGGTTCCCTTCTTTTCCTATACATATTTCACAGGACTGGCCCAGCTGTCTGCATGACGATTCCCCCAGACATAAGAAACGGCAAAAGTGGCCCGAAGAAAAGGGAGGATGGAAACGCATGCCTAATTTCAAAACCAAGCAAAGGCTATACCAAAAGAACATTTTGGCAGACGAAGGTGGCGGGCCTATTTGCCTTCCGAATCCTATGATCGGCTTTGGTGTGCCTGGCGAGCTGACGATTACAACCCATCGGAAGCTGCCAGAGGCTGCCATAGGCCCACCATATTTTTACTATGAAAATGTAGCGCTCGCTCCAAAAGGCGTTTGGGAAACAATATCTCGATTCCTTTATGACATTGAACCAGAATTTGTGGACTCCAAGTACTTCAGTGCCACTGCAAGAAAACGGGGCTACATCCATAACCTTCCAATTCATAACAGATTCCTGATTCAGCCAATTCCTCCCAAAACGATATCTGAAGCCCTGCCAATGACAAGGAAGTGGTGGCCAGTATGGGACCATCGGACCCAGCTCAACTGCCTGCAGACGTGCACGGCGAGCTCCAGGCTGACGGAGCGGATCCGCAGTGCCCTGGCCAACTCGGGTGAGAACCCATCTCGTGAGGTCAAGAAGTACATCCTTGATGAATGCCGGAAGTGGAATCTGGTCTGGGTCGGGGTCCACAAGGTCGCCCCGCTCGAGCCAGACGAGATTGAGATGCTGCTGGGGTTCCCAAGGAACCACACGAGAGGGGGTGGGATCAGCCGGACAGAGCGGTATAAATCGTTGGGCAATTCGTTTCAGGTGGACACGGTCGCTTACCACCTCTCCGTCCTTAAAGACATATTCCCCAATGGGATCACAATGCTGTCACTGTTCTCTGGCATCGGGGGTGCAGAAGTGGCACTACATCGTCTCGGAATTCCATTGAAGACCGTCGTTTCGGTTGAGATCTCTGAGATTAACAGAAACATTCTGCGGAGCTGGTGGGAACAGACAAGTCAGACGGGGACATTGATTGATATTGAGGATGTGCAACAGCTGAACAGCGATCGGCTCGAGCAGTTGATCAACAGGTATGGTGGGTTCGATCTCATCATCGGCGGGAGCCCATGCAATAATCTGACGGGTAGCAATCGCGTGAGCCGAGACGGTCTTGAAGGTAAGCAATCTGCCTTGTTTTATGACTATTTTCGGATCCTGGATTGCGTGAAATTCATCATGGGGAAATGATGAAACTGGTGGGCCATTTTTTGTAACTGAATCTCAATCGACGATGGTTCTCTTCCTCTCGCGCATAAATGGTAGCCATCCACCCAAATCATTGAGTGGTGGCCATTAGATCTTAGCCACTTTGAAAAGGGGAATTGTTTGATACTCAGTATCATAGTCGATACACCGGCACTAAGAAAGTATAAATGTGGCAGACATTAACCCAAACTAAACGGCTGAAATTTTGGGATCCACCGTGACAAAGACATGATCTGAAAATCATATTGGTTGAACAATCCTAACCTCTGTTTCATGGACACTTGGGATGGGTCTGTGGGATTTTTGCCATTTAGACTTTCCAATAAATGTCCACCAACCATATAGTCAGATAATCAAGTGTAAATTTTGGTTTGTAATACATCTACAGCCCAATTTGAGTTACTTGTATGCCATGTGCACAATTTCTCAGTCCTTGTGTATCATCTGTCACACTTGCCGCAGTATCAAAGTTTCCCTTTTGGAAAGTGGCCACTGTTTTCAATCAAAATCTGTATACAAGTATTGGAAGGGTGCTCCACTCATCTGGCAGGCTTCACCATTGGTGGGCCACAGCCATCACAACCGTTGACAATCCTAATTGCTCCAGGAATTTTGTCCTTTGAATGTGAACCATGTTCCCTTGAAACTTCTTTGGTCCAATGGCTAGGATTACCTGGGAGGTGTTGTGATTTGTGTATGGCCCATCTTCCTTCACGGGGCCTGCCAGATGAATGGTCTGGATATCCTAACCTCAGGAGCTGGATCCCTATATAAAATCCTCTGGACAATTGTTAACAGCAAAATGTATATCTTTTTCTTAATGATGTTCATGTCTTAACGTGATTTACTGATTCTAGGAAGGGAAAACCTTGATACTCTGGCAGTCTGATGGTTGATACTCAGCACTCAGAGATTGTACATGTTGCATACAAGTAACAAAACGTCTACTGTCCATATTGTGGACCCCAATTGTTTGACTCATAAACCAAACATTACACTGGTTCTGATTACTTTAACTGGTGAGTTGGTGGACATTTAGGACGGTCCAAATCCGGGAAACATGTCTGCTAATCAGAGGTTGAAATTGTTTAAACAGTCTGATGTTGAGATGATGATCCATCAACGGTGGGTCCCACAACTTGCATGGTTTGATTTGAGTCTGCCACGTGGAAAAATTTGAGTGCCTATTGACCATCAGTCTGCCAAAGTATTAAAAATCCCCATTCTAGAAAGCAGGGGAGGATTACGAATATGCTGTTCACTGCATGAAAGTTCTAGTCATTCTCATCTTCATGGTACACTTGGCAATTGTGTCCATTGATCATAACTGTTGTTATGGTAGGCCATCACATTTATATGCCACATCTCAAAACTTATGTGGATTGCACTGTGGTAGCCATCCAATCAGTGGCTTGCAAAAGGAATGGGTAGATGAATGGTCAATATTCCATGAACAAAACTGTGCAACAATGGATGGTTAGGGATGTGCACCATTAGCCATTTTCAGTCCATGCAGCCCGTCCACATTATGGCCCACCACAGCGATAGTTATGATCACCTGAAATGTTTGCCACACATGCCTTTAGGAGGGAACTGCACGGACCTTTGGTGTGGATGACCTGCACATTAGCATTTCTCTCATCAACGTTTTAAGCTCTTGAAATGAGAAATCAACATCCAGACTTTTCAGATTCACTTTCACATGAGGGTGGAAATGGGCTGGGCTAGATGAACCCCACCTAGCTTTGAACCGCACACGGGCTCAAATCATTTTAGCTTGACTTGGCCTGACCTGACTTCATCTGTAGTCTGCCATTCCAATCCTCGACTACACAACCCATGCCATCTTGAATGCAGACCATCAGTTTTGCTCCTCTGTAACTGTCTATTTCTTTGTGCATTTGTGTTATACATGATCAATGGGTAAATCAGGAATATTCAAGTGGGAAAAGTCATCATCATCATCTAAGCCTTATCCTTACTAATTGGGGTTGGCTATTATGCCATTCCACTCTATCAAGGGCCATAGCTTTAGCTAGACCATAAGTCATCGAGTCTGTTCTTACTACCTCCACCCATGTCCTTTTGTGCCTACCCCTTGCCCTTTTAACGCCTTAAACTTGTACAAACTCTCTCCTTCTAACCTGTGCAGTTCTTGGTCTTTATTGCATATATGATCAAACCATTCAAGTCTAGATTCCCTCATTTTGTTACTTATTGGTGCTACTCCTAAATTCCCTTGAATACATTAATTTCCAATACCATCCTTTGTCTTGCCACTCATCCATTTCAACATCCTCATTTCAGATACACTCTTTCTATGGACACATTATTCCTTGATTGCCCAACATTCTGTCCCATAAAGCATGGCTGGTCTTATGGCCATCCTATAAAATTTCCCTTTCAGATTGACTATAAACGACAATTGCTTAAAACTCCGGAGGCACACATCCATTTCTTCCACCCCACTTGAATTCTATGGGCAATGTCCTTATCAATCTCTCCATTCTCATGAATCATCAACCAAGATATCGGAAGCAGTCATTTTTTAAAACTTCTCTACTAACACCTCGTTCCCACTCCTATTGTTACTAAAATTGCACTCCCATCTCCTTTGTTTTTGTCTAAATAATTTTAAAATCCTTTAGATTTAAAGCATCTCTTTATAAATTTATCTTTGCATTTACGCCCTCCCTTGTCTTGTCAATCAAGACCGTCATCTACAAACGGGGGACATTTATTTTTGATTCGGTAATATTCACAAGTTTTTTTTTTTTTTTTTGGACATTTCTCACTTTATTATGACCATAGAGTAGAAATACTTTTGATTTTGCAATATTTTGTTCATTAAGGATTTTAAAGTACCTCTTCATAAATTTAGCTTTGCATTTACGCCCTCCCTTGTCTTGTCAATCAAAACTATGTCATCTGCAAACGGAGTATACCATGGGATCTTTTCTTGTAAATTACTTGTTAACTCGTCCATAACCACACGAAAAGGTACAAGCTTTGTGCCATCCCTGGGTCTTGACATTTGTTACTACTCCCTCCTAGATATCCTTAATCATGTTAATATATCCTCTTGAAACTCTTTCCTCTCACAACACCCACTAGATAAACTTTCGAGGGACTCTATCATGAGCCTTTTTTGAGTTAATAAAGACCGTGTGGAGATCCTTCCTCTTCTCCTTATATTTATCTATCAAATGTCTAAATAGGAAAGTAGCTTCAATGGTATCATGCCTTACTCTTTGCTTAATTACTCTTTCCTAAAGTTTCATAGTATGCCTCATAAGTTTAATCCCACGATTGTTAGTGAAATTTTGTATGTCTCCCTTATTTTTATAAATAAGTACCACTGTACTT
The DNA here is from genome assembly GCA_021015155.1 of Magnolia officinalis. Lineage (NCBI taxonomy): Eukaryota > Viridiplantae > Streptophyta > Magnoliopsida > Magnoliales > Magnoliaceae > Magnolia > Magnolia officinalis. The sequence continues at coordinate 110,106,197 of JAJHSJ010000004.1, forward strand.
ATCCTTCATTCATTTGGCATTTTCTTCTACTTTTACAATCTTGTTGAACAACTTTGTCAATCAAAATAACTCGGTATCTTCCTACACTTCCAAACCTCTATTAGTATATACCTTGTGGTCCTAGAGTCCTTCCTATTTTTATCTCTTTTAAAGCTTCTTTCACTTAAAGATATCCTAATCCTACGAAAGTATCTATAAACTCTAATCTTATTTGAGTCTGTGGTTCCGTCTATCTCTGTGCTTTCACAGTAATTGTCATTTAACAAGTTCTGAAAATAGCTTCTTCACCTTTCATTGATTTCGTTGTCCTTGACTTGTACCTTCTGGTCATTGGTTATATGCATCTAACACGATCTAGATTTGTAATATTTTTCTCTATCATCTTTGCAAGTTCGAAGACATATTTCTCACATTTTCTTGTCCCCAATCTTTTATAGAGATTATCATAAGCCTGAAGTTTAGCCTCACTACTTTCTTAGATTTTTTTTGGCATTTTTATATTATTCAAGATTTTTATTTTTTTAGTCCTTATCAAGCTTTGAAATATGCACGTTTCTTGTTAATAGCTTTTTGTACATCATTATTCCACCACCAAGTTTCCTTATATGATTGGCTTTTCCCTCTAGATACTCCTAAAGCATATTTTGCCACCTTCCTAATTTATTCATCCATCTCATCCTACACAACTACTTCTTTCTTGACATTCTACTTCTTTGAATAATATTGTTATCCCCTTTTAAATTTCATCACCTATATTTTTGTCATCTATCAATTTCATTCATGTTCTCCCATCCCTTGATGTAAGCATCCATAACCAGTAACTCATGTTGTGTGGTCGAACACTTTAGGTATCATCTTGCAATCTTTACATATTGATCGTTATGTCGTCCTATGTAAGAAGAAATCTATTTAACTTGTATATGATCTACTTATGAAAGTTATTAAATGTTCATCTCTTTTCTTACAATATGCGTTTGCTGGAACTAGATTGTATGCTGCAGCGAAATCAAGGATGGCTTCTCTCATTTCAATTCTTCTCTCAAAACTCTATTTTTCGTATACCCTCTCACATCCTCTACTTTCTTACATGACCATTTAAGTCTCCTCTTACAAATATTATCTCTCGGACCCTGCTTGTGGCACATATGCACTAATAACATTGATCTTTTCCTTTCCTAACATAAGTTTTATCGAATAAAATTCTATTGCTTACTCTCTTAACATTTACAATTTTATGCTTTAAATATTTGTTCAGTACTATATCTTTTAAATCTTTATTTATCACCATCCTTGTCCCATTTCTATTATTTTCCTTTCCTATATACTGAAGTTTATATCCATCAATTTGTCTAGTTTTGGCCCTTTCCACTTGGTCTCCTAAACGCAGGCTATGTAATTCTCCTTCATTTAATCATATCTATTAACTTCGCACTTACCTATCAATGTTCTTATATTCCATTTGGCAAGACGAATCCTAGTCTCGTGGAGCAGTTTTTTTATTTGCATGTGTCTAAAATGACACGAGAACCCTTGCCTACTCGCAGCAACCGGGTGTTGTTGAAGCGCGTCGCTTCTGAGGGGCTTTCTTGCCAATCCTTGCTCATTTATCACTGCAATTAGGTTTCGATGCAAAGCATTGCTTACAAGGAATGCCTAGCATAAATTTGGTATGTCATATTGTTCGGATTCATGTTAGAAGTTTCAACATAAGTTTGATGTGGGCTACCAACTTGATGCAACCCCTAGCAACGAGGACATAAAACTCCCAAAGACGCAATATAATAGACTATTACATAGGTTGCTTACAATTAAGTTCTATTTAACAGTCTATTACATAGGTTGATTACAATCAATGACGGCCTAATTCTAATGAAAAAAAAACCCATCTTGGGCCACCATTATTGACTGCCGCAACTCCTCTCCGCCTTGTTAAAGAGGGGTTGAATGCGTCAGTGATGCTGACAACGTCAATGTATGTCGTTGATCTTGGCCGATGAGTAGCAAGTACTGTCACTTGTAGTCAACGCACCTCCATTGGCATCAGCCTCTAGATGACACAAGTTAGGCTCCCAAACACAATTTTTGGATTCCATATGATTCCAATTGCAAGTTGCCAAACATAATTGAAGATACCAAATCACTTTGATTCCAGTGTATGAGGTCATTTGGCAACACTGATTTGGGTGTATTTGAGTGCACATGGTTTCCAAAAGTCATTTGGCTGCATGGATTTGGGCGTAAATGGAATCGGATGTAATTGAAATACACAGCTTTGGTGTGTTTTGATATATATATATAAGTTTGGTTCGAGTGTGGTTGGAGTTAAATACCTTTTTTGGCTCCATTCTTAAAGGCAAGAGTGCTGCAAGTGTAACAAAGGTGTCGCTAGGCTATTAATTTGTTGTTCATGTGGCACAATGATGATGCCCCAAAACAATCTAATTATTGGCTACATCAATAAAATGATTCAAACTATCCAAGCATTGGTCATGTAAATTGATAGTTAATAAATATTGGCGGGTTGCTAGTTTGTGTTCCTTATGCTGGTGGCTCACTCGAGGCTTGGAATTTCATTATTTTTGGCCAAGGTATATATTTTAATTGGTTCATCGCAATCATTCTATCAGATACAACATATGTTTACTAATTTAGGATATTAAAGTTGATTTAGTAATCAAATTTAGGTTCGTAAAAATGTATTACAAAATTTTAATACCTTCCAATTTATAGGCATCCAAACACAAGTGTTGGATTCTAGTACATTCCAATTACAAGTTTCCAAACACAATTGAGGATTCAAAATCACTTTGATTCTAGTCTAATTGTGATTTAGATTCCAGTGCATTTCAAATACAATATCTCAAACAAGCTCGATCCACCGTGTACTAAATACAAACTGCCAAACCACCGCGGAGTTTAAAGACACTTGTTGGATCTAGGCCATGTACAACCATTTATACGATGGAACTTGTCATGCATAGATGGAGGGTAATGAGAAAAATAAATAAATTCTTAGATTGAATTATTTCAAATCTCTACCTCATTGGGCAGCCTGGCCCGCCTTGTATGTACCAGAAATAGGTGTGAAGTGTGAATAGGGTGGCCTGCTTGTACCAGAAAGAGGTGTGAAATGTAAATAGTGGCCCCTATTAAGTCGTCTGCAAAATGACCCTTCCAATCTTATCTTAGGGCAACAACAGGCCTCATGGGCTGCCTAATGTGATCAACAGCCCAGGTCGCATGTACATGCTAAATCCTTGTTGATGAATGCCAACATCAGGCCCTTGACTTTTGGAAATGCCATGTACCAAAAAGTCAGGGTAGCCATGCATGTATGTTCTATTCAGAAAGTTGGACTTCTGTTGTTTTATAATCAACCGTTTTTCTCATACAAGTTTGACCTGCTTAAGCGGATTATCATTTTATGGTCATTAAAACATGATAAGCAATACAACTTTATTGCCCAAAGCGAAGATGGATGATAGCATGTGTGGCATAATGTCACATGTGTGATACAATAGAAGGAGGACAAAGGAAAGTTGGCACATGTGGGGGATGGAGGATGCGAACATGTGACAAAGGTGTTGCTAGGCAACTAATTTATTGTGCATGTGACATACTAATACGTTGTCAAGTTGCTCATTTGTGATTCTATACTTGTGGCCCACCCCAGGTTTGGAATTTCAACATTTTTAGCCAAAGTACGTTGCAATCAATCCATCAAATATCACATTTGTATACCAGTTGGGGATATTAAAGTTGATTTAGTAATCAGTTTTGAATTCCAAATTCCTGTAAATGTACTATAAAATGTCGATGCATTGTTAATTTTGAATTCAATGCATTTCGATTACAAGCTGTTGAACACAATTAAAGATTCAAAATTACCTTGATATATGATTTGAAATCCAATGCATTCCAAATACAAGTTTCCAAATGGGTATATTTTTGCTTCTCACACAATGAGAATTATTTTCCGAATGTAGAAGTTTATTAAATGACATAAGGTCAAACATATTGCCATTAAACATAGTACCCCTCAAATCATCATTGTGGACCATGAAGTTAGTGATACAAGAGGATTATTATTTGAAACCTCAACCCCTAAAGAAGGGGTTCAATGGCATATAAGAGGTCATTTCTATCGTGCTTCATGTGCTATGGCCTACTTGAGTTTTGGATCTCTCTTTAATGGGCTTGTGTCCTAAAATGAGCCCATGAGATTGATGGTTAGAGTGGATGTCACAAGGGCATCATGGAAGGACCGGGGAACTCATGGGTCATGGTTGAAAGAGTCGGCTACTTCGATCAACTTGTTCAGGCCCTGGCCTGGAGTTAGTTGCGACTGGCCTGAGTCAGGGTTGATTCGGCTAGACTAGCCGAGCTAGGGTGAATCTTGGTGTAGAACCTGATCCAGTCCCACCGAGCTCCATATAACTGGGATGAGTCTTAGAGCCAGAGGTTGTCAATGGGCTGGTCTCGTGCCTGAAAAAAATCAGAATTTTCAATAGGCCCGGCCCGCAAGTTCAAAATCCGGGTCGAAACTTACCTCAGTCCCGGCCCGTAAACAGCCCTAGTCAGAACCATGGCCATGGGAGCTGATGCATCAAAGCTTGGTGTCAAATGGAGCAGCCTACGCCGATGAGGCCCACGATTCAGTGATCTAGACGGTTGATATGATGGGCGTATGAGTGGATGAAGATATTACCCAAAGTATCCAGGTTAGAGGCTTTCAAATAGATGGTTGGGAGGTAGAGAAAAAAAGGCATAAACGGTCCAGAAAAAGCCCATGTTAGATCGCGGACGTGAAAAACCTTGTGCAACAAAAGACTGTGAGCCGCCTGACATTTACTGTCCATTGTTTGTGACAGCTCACCTGAGCCCAAAAGTAAGTACAAAAATTCAAGTGTGCCACACCGCAGGAATAGCGGGTGTGGGTAACCCACACATGGCATTAATAAGCCAGGTGGGCCACCATGATGTTAGTGATAAATCCATCCCTTTATACATTATCCTAACTCAGGTTAGGACTTAAAACTCAAAAATGAGGCTGATCCAAAACTCCATTCGGCCACATGAAGAAATGTGGAGTGAAACGTTGAAACCTCCTTTTATCTCCACCGTAATGTTTATATGTCATTTATGCCCTTCATAAGTCGTTTCCAACCAAAATATTACCCATGTCTCATGTTTCAGCAGCAGTATATGTCCACGTCATCGTATTGCAGAAACACAGGAATTTCGGAAAGCAGAAAGCAGAGGATGAGTGGAGATGATGTCCGTGCAGAGATGTTTGTTTGCACGGATGCGCTACAATAACTGTGGTAGTTAATTCAGCGTACGGATAGCTATACAATAACTGTGGTAAGGCGTATAATATCAACGGTATGGATGAACGCAACTTGCAAAAACTGAGGTGCATCAGGACGCTATTCTCCTCCTGACGCATCAGGACTTAATGTAGCATCTAGGCAATCTAACCCTAGGTTCGAACCAAAGCTCTGCGGCTATAAATGTAACCCCACGAAGACGGATGAGAGACTCTTTCATTTCATCGACGCCTCTCATCTCTCGCAGGACAGACAGAGAGAGAGAGAGAAGTGTCGAGATTCCCGCCGTTCCTTTCTCCTTTTCCTCTGCCGATCTCGCTTCAAACTTACAAAGAAGGTACATACCTCCCCCTCTCTCTCTAATCAACAGCTAGTGTTCCTTAAATTTTGTAGATTGAGAGTTTTTTGGCCTGCAGAACCCTAGAATCGATCAGATCTTGTGAAAATTAGGTTTTTCGGGGTGAATTCGCATCGGTTTTTAGGGTTTTCGAGCTCCGATTCTTCTGAAATCTAGGGTTCCTTAAATTTGTAGATCGAGGGCTTTGCGGCATGTGAAAACGCCAGAATTGATTAGATATCAGGAAATAAGGTTTTCGGGGTGAAATCTCTTCAATTGTTAGGGCCTTCGATCTCTGATTCTGCTGGTAGCCTGGTTTCCTGAAATTTGTAGATTGAGGGCTTTTTCTGCCTTCAGAAGCCCTAGGATCGATTTGACATTGGGGATATTTCGTGAAATTCTCGTTTTCGTGCTCTGATTCTTCCAAAAGATGGGGTTTCTTAAATCCCTAAATCACAAGCTTTTTCGGCCTGCAGAAACCCAAAAGTCAATTAGATCTTAGGGATATTAGGCTTTTCGGTGGAATTCTTCTGTTGTTGGGGATTTCAAGCTTCCAGTTCTTCCCAAAACTACGGATCCTGAATTTCATAGGCTGAGTTCATTTTAGCCTGCAGAAACCCCAGATATTTTGGAAGGGTACTGGTTATGTATTGAGGCTCCTTCACTGGTAGGATCTTGTTTTAGCTTGCAATCCTTTTGAAAGCTAGTGTTTCTGAGGCTTATAGATTGGGAGTTCTTAAGCTTACAGAACCCTACAAGAACAGTAAATCTTCAAAATAATATTGTTTTGCAGTCGAATTGGACTTTCAAAAGCTATGTTCCGATATTTCTAGATCCTGGGACATATACCTTCCAAAAACTAGAAAATTTAACCATGGCTTCTGGAATGTGCATATCTGGAAATCCATAGTTATGTGCAAACAAACTTTCTGAATACAGAAGTTCCCATATGGTTACTCTTAGACTTTTCTCATTTGTCAACTCAAATCTGTGGCTTGAAGTCTTGATTTCTGTTCTGCACTTTTCAACCTTGTCCTCTTCTGCTGTTGTCAAACAGTGTTTGTTCACCTATGGCTGCCGCCCAACCTGCATCCTCTGGTGGTCCACGTTATGCACCGGAGGACCCGACACTTCCCAAGCCGTGGAGAGGTCTGGTTGATGGGAGCACTGGGTATATTTATTTTTGGAATCCAGAGACGAATGTCACCCAGTACGAGAGGCCGGCTTCAACCCCACTCCCAGGCCCCCCTCCATTGCCTATTCCGAAGTCTGCCTCAGTATCTGTAAGTTCTTCAGTGCAAATTCAGCAGTCATCGGGTTCTGCCAGTCATGGACATAAGCAGCATCATTCTAATGAAGATGATAGTCGATATCATGGAGGTAGTAAGAGTGGGCCAAAGCTTGCATCAATTCCTGGAGAGCGGAGCCATCTGGTAATTGCTCTGTTCTTGTTTGTTTATTTATATGGCGTACTCATTCTTGACTATGTTATGTTACTTGAGGCCCTAAAATTTTTGTATTGGTAATGATAAAATGTGAGTTTTATAGTCAGTTGTTTTATGATTTATCTATTTGCTAATTTTGCTACAATTCTATGTATTGTTCTTTTTTGGAAAGCTGTTTTGAGTACCCTTAGATGTATATCTTTTGGTTCTGGATCTGGATTTGATTTTATAGCTTATGTTACTTAAACAGTCCTTCAGTGATTCATCCATAAGCATTGACTTGCATGACCAGAAAAAACCTGCAATATCTCTGACCCTTAGCTGTATCACATCATGTTCTGGAATTGGATTTTAATTGCTTGTGTTGTTTCATTGTTGCTTTTGTGATTCATCTGTGGGAAGGCTTGAATCCTTCTATTACTGTAAAAAACTCGTGGATGGAAATCACCATTTGATTCCATTATGTTTGTTATAGGAGGTTCTGTTTCTTTCCTTTCAACATGTTGATCTTCAATTTTAAATTTGTTGATACCTTTTCAAACATTTGAAAATGAATTTTCCTTTGATTGAAAGTGATTGGTTTGTAATGATGTAGAGCTGTGATGTGTGGTGATTTGATGTCTTCCTAGTGCCTTCTGCAATGTTCAGCTTCGTGATTCATAATTTTGATATTTCTTGTCACAGTTCATCTTTTTCTTAGGCTACTGAAATCGATCTATTTTCTATGTTAGGGTACGAGAGGCAGTTCACATTTGCAGAATGTCCCAAATGGCTCAGCCAATGCTGGGCACGGAAATGCTGGTGTGCATAATCACGCTCCTGGTGCACAGACATTGAGATCGTCAGCCAGAGGGCATGGTTCCTCAGATATGGGAGGTGGTTCATCTGTGGAGTCATATCGCCGTCAACATGAAATAAGTGTTTCTGTATGCATCTAACGGCTTCTCATGCTGGATTCATCTTTGTAGATATTGCCTGCTTTTATGGTTTTTTAGGATACCTGCTGTTTTATTTCACTGATCAAGAATGTTGAGACTCGGGATCTGTAAATATTATGTTGAGATTGTGTTGTTGCCTACTTCTGTCTGATTCTTTGGTAAAAGTCTATGGGATAGGATTGTTGGGATGTCTAAATATCATGTAAAGTTCTTCCTGCATCACATCTGTTGTTCTCTCTTTTTCTCCCAAAACTGTTTACACTGTTATTTTCCCACTTTGTCACTAGAGGATTTTGTTGAATGTTCGGATATTATGTAAATTGAATTCTTTCTTTCTTTCTTTCATTTCATTTATTTTCATTTTTTAGGGGCTTCTTCCCACATTACATTGGCCACAATCCAGAGTTTGGTATTGTGGCTGGCTTTCCTTTGAATCCCATCTCTAATATGAATTTTAAGGTCTGATCTGCTATGGGAAATAATTTATCTGTATTGATGCTTATATTCACCTAAGTCATTTGGGGGGTGGTTAACATAATCGTGGATGTATATGATAATAACAATTAATTGTTGGTTTGGCTTTCCAAAATTCAAATATTGGTGAATCAGGAGAATCCCGATGGATTCCATTTACGATAACTGGGGAGTTGTTGCAATGGAGATGGGACTATTTTTGTTTTGGTTGCAAAGGTGTTGTTATCGGTCATGTCCCGTGCAAAACTCGGCCGAGTCTGATCCTTTCAAGCACATCCCTACATGGCCTTGTTTTTTCTATTATTTCTTTTTTTTGGGTCATTGCTGTTGTCCATCCTTTCCGTGAAGTGATGAGAGGTCATTCTACATTGGGGATTATTTTGTTAATTCAGTTGGATGCGTTTTGGGTTTTTTAATGATATATTTTAAATCATCTTCTGACGAAAAAGAAAGGACTTTTGACAATGTTGTTTATAATATTTAAATGATTATGTCACTGGGGAAAATTTTATATATTGTGATTAGAGTTTAGGTAAATTTTTTGGATTTTTATAAAAGTAAATGGATCCAGTACAACAGAATTCAGTTGGAACATACCCCAGAAATACCCTATGAGTGTCATGTACCGGCATTTGATGTCATACTGTATCTAACTTGATATACTGATCAATTACAAGTTTCCAGGTACAATAGGTGCATTAATTTCTTTGATATTTTTTGTTTTCTTTGGTTTGAAGCATGGATTAAAACCTTGGTTGAGATCTATTTCGTCTAATGGCTTGATCAAGATTCAGGTCAAGTTCAATTGATAGTTTGGTTTTGATAGAACTTTAGAAACCTCAATCTAGTAATCACATCGCTTAGTTTATAGCACATGCATTGTACCACAACTTATAGAAACCTTGATTTCTCAAAAGAGAACCGATCGCGTACATGCATCATACCACAACTTGTGGTACTGTTCTTTCTAACCAACATGGCACTCGTGTAGGGGCATTAGTTCCATACTCTTAAGTGGTATGTTTGTGTAAAAAGTGGTACCATATCTCAAGTTGCAGGACCATTGCCTTCATGTGATTAGTTGGATACTCAAAATTCTTGATCACACGCTCAGACGATTCAACCAGATACTTGAATGTTTCAATTAAGTTTGGGAATACAACACATGCTTTCCTAACTTGAAAAGACCTCAATGTGATGCAACCAAATTTGAATTGGCCTTGAAGACATTATGAGGGATTTCAGTGTAAATCTTGGAATGCATTCAGTAATTAATTAGGAATTTGATGGTATTATGAGCTGCTGACAAACCAACGACATAATTGTATAATACTGCAAAAGTGAAATTTCTATTTACTGCTAAAAAATTGTGATTTCTTCCTTGTTTTGCTGCTTTTAAAGCATTGCCTTTTCTTTCTGCTTATTTGCCTTTGGGGTTAATTCGATCACTGCCAACTGTTAATGTTGGGTTTGTATAAAATTGTGGTTGCTCAGGGAAATGATGTGCCTGCGCCATTTATGACATTCGATTCTTCTGGTTTTCCTTCAGAGATCCTCAGAGAGGTATGTCTTGCTTCGGTCTTCACTTCTGACTACTATCTGCATGCACTCTGGTTTCTAGAATATGATGTGAGCTTGCTCAACTCTACAACCTAACAGGCTAACACCGTGTTTGCTTTTTGTGATTGCTGGAGGGCTCCAACACTGAAATTTTGACTCATGTCCATTTTTTTCCGTCTCTCCTTGTGGCAGGTGCGATATTTGCTCCGGGGAGGAGCTAATGTCGTACGCTGTGCCGATGTTGTGCCGCCTCCTTTTGGGGGCATGCATGTAGTTGGAGTGCCCTATATGGTGGACCAATAATGAGAATGGTTTTCTGACTCACCAGCTCGTGGCGAGGGCTGCTGCCGATGATGGTTCATTCTGCCATTCAGCCCAGCCCAAACAGAAGAAGCTCCTTTCTTCCGCTCCAGCTTGCGATGCAAGCGGCTGTCTGCACATGGGGGATGCCGCTTCCTCTATCATTAGCTCCGCTGTACTGCTGTTGTGCCCTGCCTTCCGTTGGGGCCATGCATATGGTTGGAGGGCGCCCTATGCGGTGGACATTCATTGAGAGGGGCCTTCCGTATCCCCTGTTCGTGGCCGGGGTTGTGCCCTGCCTTCCTTTGGGCAAAGGGAATCAAAGGCTTAGAAGTAGAGGCCTTCAATCTCTCCCTCTTGCCCGACTCATTCCCAATGTTCTGGATGTGGTTGGAGCGCGCCCTATAAGGTGGACCATTCGTTGAGAAGGGCTTTCCGTATCACCAGTTCGTGGCCGGGGCTGTTGTGCTCTGGCTTCTTTTTGGGGCATGCATATGGTGGAGTGCGCCCTATATGATGGACCATTAATTGAGAAAGCCTTTCCATAGCACCAGTTCGTTGCCGGGGCTGCCACAAGTGATGGTTCAGTCTGCCACTGGATCTGAACAGAAGATGCCCCCTTCTCCTGCTCCAGCTTGCATCGGCAAGCAGCCATCAACATGTGGGGGGATTCTCTACTACTAGAGTTTGCAAATCCTCCAGCTAAATCGAGAAAGAAAAAAGAATAACAAACAGAAATAGAACATTTGAGCCGTCCTCCTTATGGGGATCTCGCGGTTGTTTGCTTTCCAGGTACACCATGCTGGATTTTCTGCACCCACTCCAATTCAAGCCCAATCGTGGCCCATTGCCTTACAGGGTCGTGACATTGTGGCCATTGCAAAGACGGGTTCGGGGAAAACCTTGGGATATCTTATCCCAGGTTTTATTCACCTGAAACGCAGCCGCAACAATTCGAAAGCGGGCCCCACTGTTTTGGTTCTGTCACCGACAAGGGAGCTGGCGACACAGATACAGGAAGAAGCTGTGAAGTTTGGCAGGTCATCCAGAATTTCTTGCACGGTTTGTTCCCTGTGCCCTCCTTCATTTAATTAAAATCATTACTGATTGATCATTTAGGGTATGTTTGTGAGTTAATGAGTTGTGACCTTTTTTACTAAGGCGAGGAAATTAGAATTCTGTTGGGGCGGTTCTTTGATTTTTTGTTAGTTTTAATGCCAGCTTTCTAATGATGACTCCTGTATGTTTGTCTTTACTATAAATAAAGCCATTCGTAAAAGAAAAGAAAACTTCTTTACTATGGATAAAGAAGAAGAAGACTGACGACCTACATGTTGTACTTGAACTTTGTCTAGCACCTAGTTTTACTACCAATCTACCACTGGGACGACTTGATATCTTTCACGGAAAAAATGGAAATTAATGTCCACCACCCATTTTTTAGGGCAAAATTGGAAACAGAATTTCTGTAGGTTAAAGAAAATACGTGCGATCACATGCAATCAACATATGCTGTTTGCATATCCGATCACTTTTTTTTTTAAAGGAAAAAAAAAAAAACAAATCTATCAAATTCTCAAAATTAAGGAAAACTTGCCCAAGTGATTGGATAACTTATTTTACTTATTTCATTATAGTTTGAGTGTTTTATTACGTTATATATATATATATATATATATATATATATAATTTACGTAGATTTTAACAAAACAATCAACAAGCGACATTAGGAGAGAATTAATTATTAAAAACTTCAAACATAGAAATTTTATTGGTAAATGGTTAACTTGATAACTTGAAACAACTTACAACTTAATGTAGTCTTTTAGAGAGATTAGATTAAAGAGAGAGTGAGAGAGATTGTAAGCTTTAGAGTGGAGATAAATAGTGAAAATGGATTTGAGTGCCTATTTGTAGGCAAAAGTGGCTGAAAATTGTAAAGAAAAATAAAAATAAATAAAGTCTCAATGGTCAGATTTCTGACAATTGGGCCATTATGTGATCACATATGCAGTATGCGTTCGCATATAAAAGTATGCCATGGTTGCATATGCTATGCAATCTCTTCCATAATATGCGAACATGCGACCGCATTTGACAGCATTGCTTATAGGTTGTTACTTGTCTAAAGACCTGTTTGGATTCGCTAAAACATAAATTGAGGAAATGCCATGTCCATGAAAAATGGGTTTCTGTTGTTCGTTTTCTTAAGTTTTTTGGAAACGCAGTTTTCATTTCCCTCTCATTTCTTTATTTTATTTCCTTGCCCATATTTAAGAACCACCATTTTTTTAAAGTGTGGGATCGGTTGTCACCTGTGCCACCACCCATTTTTAAGCGTTCCAAATGTGCAATGTGCCAATGTGCCCACCATCCATCTTAAAGTGCCACACATGCAACATGTGCCACCTCTTCTTTCAGTGCCTCTTTCAAGAAATTCTTGTTGAAAAACAACACAGAAACAGCTGGCATAAGGTTAAATTTAAAAAAATAAAAGGGGGGGGGGGGGGGGGGGGGGGGGGAACTGGAGTAGGAAGTGAGGCGCGGGGAACTGGAGTAGGAAGTGAAAAGCCTGAAGTATTCCCAGGCAACTTGTATGTTTCCAAGTTATGGCTGTTCACCCTTTTGCTCGAGGGTTTGCAATTGCGTCTGTGGTACTTTTAACTTCCTCACCTCCTACCTTCAAATGTACATTGCATTAGGACCAGATTTAAAGAAACGACTGCGATGAAGATAGTCTTTGAGCAGATACTATCCCAATGCCATTACCAAGTTCATCTATATCCTTCAAGGGGATAGTGATATTACCCACATATTAGCAAATGATGCTGTTGGGAGGATTCTCCCTCGGCCCCCGGGTTTTCAATTAAAATTGTCACATGAATGCATTCTCTTCAGGGGTCTGTATCCTCTTTTGGTTTTAAAATGAAAATTGTCATTGCTTCATCATTGTCAACATCATGGCCTTGTGCCAGCAAAAGAAAAACAAACAAGGGAAAGAAAATGAAATATTGTAATAGTTATTTGTTACTCACAATCATTTCTTTATCCCATTGCTTAAGCTGAATCTATGTTCTTCAATACTGAAGCAGCATTATTCAGGAACAAAAAAAAAAGGTTATGAATTAGCATAGTTATGATAATTAGAGATCTACTTTAGGTTGGCATAAGTTATGAATTAGAGATCTTGATCTCTTAGGCATTATGATTTCATGCTAACAGTAATTATGTATTAGAGATCAAGATTTATAATAGATCATTCCAGTTAACTAAAATAAGATGAACTTGTGTTTCGTGTTTAGGCATCTACCAAACAGGGCCTGATTATGTAGTTTTGATGCATCTGATAACTATACAGGCATGTGGGCTTATTATTGCCTTATAAAAAAAAATAAAAAAAATTGTAGTTGTTGTACATAACTCCAATACTTTCATTTACTTGCTCTTGTTTGCTGATGTAATTTATTACATGTTCTTGTGTGATTCAAGTGTTTATATGGAGGAGCCCCAAAGGGTCCCCAGCTTAGAGATCTAGAACGAGGAGCAGATGTTGTGGTTGCAACTCCTGGGCGGTTGAATGATATTCTGGAGATGAGAAGAGTCAGTCTTCGTCAAGTTTCATATCTGGTGCTTGATGAGGCAGACCGCATGCTGGACATGGGTTTCGAGCCTCAGATACGGAAGATTGTGAAGGAAATACCTGCTCGCCGCCAGACTCTCATGTACACTGCAACGTGGCCAAAGGAAGTCCGCAAAATTGCAGCTGATTTGCTGGTTAATCCAGTTCAGGTCAACATTGGTAGCATAGATGAGCTGGTTGCAAACAAGGCCATCACTCAGGTTTGGATGAAATATATCCCTTTTCTTTTCGTGGAATGATGTTTTATGCCATGAGAAAAATAATTCATAGTTTTCGAGATTTCTACTTCTATTAATTAATTATATATATATAACACAAGAACCTAGTGGATATGAAAGAGATTTCTTTTACAATACAACAACTCGCAGGAGCTCCATTTAGTAAAATATTGGAAATTCTACTTAGTGTACAATTTCCAGTACCTCAAATTGTTTTTCCCCCTGCTGAAATGGACAGCCTGAAGTACATATGTGACATTTTGACTACTGCTGCATTGTGACACAAATTGGATCTAGGCTGTAGGTTCACCCAATTGTGACTGTGAAGCTCCCAGAAATTCAAACCACTCGGATCATCCTTGGTCTGCATTTTGTGGATACATGTGATTCACCCGGTGTGACTGGATTGGCCTGATTTTTCTGTCATAGCGCATGATGCATCGTAGGGTTCATTTGATCAGTGCCCTGGCCCCTGGGTCGCACACCCATCACATTGCTGTTCAAAATCCTACTTATTGGGTAGCCATTGCTGGGGTTTTTTCGGTTATTCATTTTTCATTATGCACATATAGTTTTCCTGTGCCACCTCAATATTGTGTTTTACCGCATTCTTAGGGTGGCATTTAAGACATTAATAAAGTATGTTTTGTATCTTGCAGTATGTTGAAGTGATAACACCTATGGAGAAGCAAAGGCGGTTGGAACATATCCTGCGGTCCCAAGAACCAGGTTCCAAGGTAATCATTTTCTGCTCAACCAAGAGGATGTGTGACCAGCTGTCCCGCAGCATCACTCGTCAGTTTGGGGCTGCTGCTATCCATGGCGACAAATCTCAGGGTGAGAGGGATTGGGTGTTGAACCAGTTCCGCACCGGGAAGTCTCCTATTCTTGTCGCTACTGATGTGGCTGCACGAGGACTGGACATAAAGGACATCAGGTATTGAACAACTCCACCTAGTATCTGCACACTTTGCTCAGTTGACACAGCCTGAAGAACTCGTATCTGACAGTTCCAGTTAAGCCGACATGTAGCCATCTGGCACTTGTTTCTTTCAGCTATCTAAGCCGTGAACCGGGATGGCCTCCACCATGTAATAGCCTGAACCACTGGCAACTTATTTGAACTAGCATTTTTTAAACATGAGCAGCCTTGAGGCAGCTCATTGATGTGGTGGGCCTCACCCGATATGCATATAGGATGAACCACACGCAACACATGCAGAGATGCATGTAGGCTTAGCACAGCTCTCACAGCATATTGTTTCAGGCCTTTCCTGTGATGGTATTGACAGATGTTAATCCCTTGTGTCTTTGCTACAGGGTGGTTATCAACTATGACTTCCCTACAGGAATTGAGGACTATGTTCACAGAATCGGAAGGACTGGGAGGGCAGGTGCCACCGGAGTGGCATATACCTTCTTCTGTGATCAGGATGCAAAGTATGCACGAGATCTCATCAAGGTTCTTGAGGGTGCGGGCCAACGAGTTCCTTCAGAAGTACGTGACATGGCTATACGTGGTGGGGGAGGTAGGCATCGTAGCCGATGGGGTTCAGGGTCCAATGGTCGCGATCGAAGCCGTGGCGGCAGAGATGATTCCAACCATGGTGGCAGGGGCGGGCGGGGCCCTCCCCCATCTTCAGGCAGGCCAGAGAGAGGCCGTGGTGGGCGGGGACGGGATGACCGTGAGCCTCGAGACAGGTATGATGTTTGGCCCACTCGACTGGCATGATAATGTGCATGCAATTCTTATTGGTGCTGAACAGGGGGTACCAAGATGCTGTGTGGGCCCCAGATTTCAGCACAATCAGGTTGCACCAAGAAGTGACATTTTTCTTTCATAGAATTATATTTGAATGGATTGAAACAAATACTGGCTTGAAGATCATCCATGTGAACATTTGCATCAAATGATGACAGGTATCGGGATGGGCATGATATGGCTGTGCGTGGGAGACCTGACAGGGGCTTCCCTGCTGACAACATTGACCGCCGAGTGGGAGAAAGGGGTCGAGTTCGAAGCCTTAGCCCGGCCGCAAAGAAGGGGCAAGTATGGAGTGGTGGCCGCAGCCATAGTAGAAGCCGCAGCCGTAGCTTTGACAGGCACACTGGGGCCCGCCCAGTGCGCAAACGCTCTCCACTCCCAAAGAGGAATGATGGTTCACCAACCATTAACAAACCGGTGGACCGTTCACCTCCACCTCACGAGCAGCAGTGGGGATCACCATATGAGAACGAAGATGCCGGTGAGTTTGTCGAGCCAGCACGCTCCCCACACAGCCCCCAGAGGGAGCGGTCTCGATCGCCAGACAGTGGGAGGGAGCAGTCACGGTCACCATACAATGGGAGAGGGAGGGAATCGGAGGATGATGAGCTGGGGCAGCAGCAGTGGGAATTGTCCCCTCAAAATGGAGAAGAAGAGGCAGGAGAGTTTGCAGAGAAGCCCACATGGCACCAGCAGCATAGGTCATCCTCTCCTTACCTGGTGGAGGAAGAAGAGGAGGGAATGATACCGGCAGATGAGGAAGGTATGATACCAGAAGATGAGGATGGTGGGAATTCTCCTTCCGCTAGATCGGATCCTCCCAACTGACTTACACGTAAATGTTGTGGTAGATCCCAGCGGTGCTCTCATGGTTTTTTCCTAATGAGATGGGTGTGTAGCAGATATTAGCTTTGGTTGACTGTGTAAACGAGGAAAATCCTTCATGTAATGTAATTTTAGTTGTGATATTTTGTTTTGGGGACAGAAACACCATGCATTGGAGACGGATATTTTATTTTTTTTTCCTTTTTGATTCTATACTGATGGAAGTAACTTTCTCTCAGCCATTAGGAATAGTCCTTACTTTCATACCACCCATCTTTGTTTTTTAGTTATTTCGACTAGCGTTTGGTTCTATTAAGGATATGAGATGAACCAAACACTAGTATAAATTACTGCAGTTAAAAAAACAAAAAAACTTAGATGGGAAGCATTGTTGGATGATCTAAACGATTAATGTGATGGGCCTCACAAAATCACATATCCAAACCCTTCAATATTCACGTGGTAAGAACGAAGCTTGCGCGGTGGTGGTAGCTCTTTTTTTCTTTCTTTTCTTTTTTTTTTGTGGGAGTGCACTATCCATCCGACCGGCCACTCTGGAATTCATGAATGAGGTATGCACGGCTCCACATGGGGTAGGCTGCCACCTTGCCATCCGAATTATCTGGATTTAAGGAAGAACTTGGTTGAAGTTGACAATCGGTCTGCAATCCGTGCCCAAAATCCACGGTCACACGATTGTTCACCTGAGCGCGACTTGGCTGCGTCGCCCGACCAGCTGTGTGGGTTCGACCCTGATCGTAGGCCCATCTTGATACATGCATTGTATATCTATGCTGTCCATATATTTTTCCAGATTATTTTACGGCCTGAGCCCAAGCCCAAAATGAAGATACATATTTGAGGTGGACCCCACACATTATTATTATTATTATTTGCATTGATGGTTGGGACCATATAAAGAGTCGAGTTGAATTTCTTCCGAAATGCAGTTATTCATAGTTGTAGTCACATGGTACACACGGCAAACATGTAAGCAATCGGGACTATTGATTAGGTAGGCCACCGCGTGAATACGCCCTAGCCCCAAAGACTGATGGTGGCTTGAAAAACAGATACAAGCTAGGGCCCACCTAATGAGTAGATTAAGCCTGGATTTATGCTCCAGCGCATGTTTACGGTCGGCAAGCACCACCTGTTAATTGGCCCAATTGTCATACACGCTACGCTACGACTTTCCAGTAACATGCTCTTGTTAGGATGTGACATTCACTCCCCTTCAGTTTTGCCAGCACCTAATGTTAGGACATGAACCCATAAATAAGGCAGATCTAATATTCAAGTGGGCCACGCCATTGAAACAATGGGGATTGGACGCTCATCCTTCACGGGGACCTCACAAGCTTTGGATCAGGCTGATATTTGTCTTTCCAACCTTATGAACGGTTAGGATGGCATATTAACATCACGGTAGCCCCAGGATGGTTAGAGAACATCTCTCCTGGGATCTTGACGCTTGTTAGAATAAAATAGCAATTTTAATGTGTAAGAAAATGCGATATTAAAGGGTGTAGGGAAAGCTGCATGTAATTGCAAGCATTGAATAAAGAAACCAATGCTCTCTAACTTGGGCATTCAAAATATAGAAACGCCAGTCGCCTATGGCCCATCTTCAGGAACGCCTCCCACACGTGGGTGCGATCCGGAACGTTCATCATACACGTTCACAGTCTACTGTTATCATGTCTGTAAATGTCATTTTCTTTGAACATTTGACCCACCCTATAAGGGGACCTGATGGATTTTTTAACCACAAAATTCACTATCGCCAGCAACTGACGAACATCATCGATCCCTTACACGTGTGCCACTCTGACACGTGTAATGAGAATTTTTTTTTTTTTTTTTAAAAGTCATGTGGGAAGTAATGAAATGGCATTAAGTCAATCTTCCGTTATAGAAATGTCTTTAGTTCATAATAATAACAATAATAATAACAACACAATTTTGTTTTGAAATTGATATACAACTAGTTGCATGGTAGGTTTACCTTACAATTAGCTTCTTTTGACATTTTGACATTCCGATTCTTCAATCTGGACCGTCCATTTATTCCATTCCACTGTTACTAGGACACGATGCCTAAATTACGTAGATCAGAGATGATCCTCATCCTTTGATTTTTGGCCATTCATGTTAGGATCATCCATTTTACAAGTAATAGGTTGGTTGAATGTTTTAAGTTGCTGGTGGGAACTTTTTTATTATTATTTTGTGCTCAGTCTTAACCGTCTATTCTGCATGGTATTGATCAGATGGTCAGGATCTGTAGATTGGTGGGACTCACACATTGTTGCTTGCAACAGAACGAATAGAGCGTCCAGATCAATGATCGGCCTGTCCATGTTTCCAAAGCAACTAGTTGTACCGTAAACCTACAATCCGTTCCCTTTGTATAAGGTAGAAGAAGAAATTACTAAAATACCCTTCAACTAAAATCGCATTTCAGAAATAAAGAAGTCGTAAATCACAATTGTCCCTTTGATCTTGATCGAAGGTTGATGGAAGTGGAGTGTGACCCACTTAGATTTTAACGGTGGACCATTTCCCTCGAAGATCGGAGAAGTGATGAGAGGTGGGCCAAAGTGAGCCTGAATTCAAATCACCGTCCAATCAAGATTGGACGGTTTAGATCATTCCCCTTTCTGCAGACAGGATTGGATGTTCATCACTACCAGTATGTATAAGTGAGGCCCATAGTTCTGCGATCCAAACCGTTTATTTTATGGGCCTCACCACGGATGGCGAACTATAAATCCTCCCGATTGGAAGATCCAGCTATATATAATATTTGGATTTTTCAACTTGTCCACGATCTTTTGAATGGTTAGGATTGATCCATTCCTGGGTATTTTTGACGCCGTCGAAAGTGGGGCCTACAACATCAACCGTGCATCTGACGTGCCTCTTCACGTCATATTACAATCTCACCCCCGAGAATGGTACAATCCTTCATCTGAGAATCAGGAGGATGTGGATATGAAGCTGTGCACGGCCCATTCATGATATCTGTGTCAAATCCAAACCGTGCATCTGACGTGTCTCTTCACGTTTACTGTACATACAAAGAATCATCCCTATAAAATTCTCATGTGGGCCACACACGAGGGAGCAACGTACAATCACTACCCTATAAGACCAAGGTCAAATCGGTCATTTTCGAAGGCTCCATGGCATGCTCTTTCAACATGTGTTGCAAGAGCCGCTACATCATCGAATTACTGTATTTTATCCACACCGTCCATCAATATTTCCAGATCATTTCAGCCGTTGAACCCAAAGTTGAAGCATATGCAAAGATCAAGTGGATCATACCAAAGTAAAGAGTGGAAATAATGATATCCACCGTTGAAACCTTTCCAGGGCCTACAATGATGTTTATATCTCATCTAACCTGTTCATAAGATAACACAGATATTGATGAAGGGAAAAAAAAAAAAAGGAATATTAGCTTGATCCAAAACTTCCATGGCCCTCAAGAATTTTTCAATGGTATACATTCAATTCACACTCTTTCCTGTAGTGTGGTCCAAATAATATTCTGATATATTTCATTTTTGGTCTGAAAACATAAAATGATTGTTTAAAATGGATGGACGGAGTGGATAAAATAAATATGATACATAGGGCCCCACATGGTTTACTCAGTACGCTTTGCGTACTGAGTTACTCAGTACCCTGTCCGCTTCCGCGCATGAGATTCAGCCACTTATCCTCCCTGCGTGCCACGTGGCATTGTTTGACCCAAAATTAATTTTCTGATACTCCGTCGTAGTGTGATACTCCATGCACATGCATTTATAAATTATACACGTGGCATATACATACCTAGAACTAGAACGCTCAAATAGTGGGACCCAGAGCAGTAGAGAACATGCATCTCTAAAATAAGATGCATTTTCTATCATCTAGCCTTAGATTAATCGAGGTACGTTAGTTATGTTGAGACTGTTTTCTAATTGCAATATCTACCGTTTATCATAAGTCAAATAATATTCCACTTTCGATTCTAAATCCAGTAAAAATATTGACTTATGAATCATCTATATTAGGTCCCACGATTTTACACCGTTTGATTTGATCTTTATATATTCCACGTAGATGATTCATAGGTGCATGTGTATGAAAATACAAAACCTCCAGAGTATTAAAAAATTTCTCTGTCTAGAAATGGAAAACCGTACAACGAGGCAATCATTGCTAGTTTTCAGTCCACGGGCAGCACTTACAAAGGGAAGCTTAACAGTCACAATAACTATGCAATTCTAACCGTCGGATCCACCTTAAAATCAACGGCCATAAAGCCACTGAAATCAATGCATGGCTCTCTGCTTATAAGAAGCAGAGCATTCTGCTCATGCAACTCTCTCTCTCTCTCTCTCTCTCTCTCTCTCTCAATGGAGTTTTACAGCAGATTCAGAGGCGAGCTTGCATTGCCGGAGCCGGCATTCTTGCCGGAGTATTGCCCAAAAGCCGATATCCGAGATGGGTTTTCTTTCGAAGCGTGTTCGTCGAAAGGGCCGCAAGATTTTCTCAATTTCGATCAGTTTCCCACCAATGGATTATTGCCAAATTCGAATTTTGATCAGTTTGGAGCTTTCGCAAGCGGGTATTCTTCGAATTTCGATGTGGGCGGCGGCATCAAGACATTCGTTGCAGGCCACGGAGATGGGGTCTTCGATAATTTCCAGAATGTAGGGGAGCGGATCGAACAGGATCGATGCAGGGGATTGAATTTCTGCAACTCAGTAGAACCAATGAATTTCGTGTTGCCAGATGAGATTTCGTGCGTGACCGGCGACAATGGCATTTATGGGGAAGTTGGTTTGAGTAAGAAGAACATGCAAATGAAAAGGAGTGGGAAAATTCAAAAGAAATCCCATGTCGTTAAAGGCCAATGGACATTGGAAGAAGATAAGTATGGTTTTTTCTTTAATTAAAGTTTTTGAACTTTTCTTTTTTCATGCTTTTGATTTTACTATTTTCTGATTTTATTTTTTTTATGGGGGTTCTAATTGATAATCTTTTGGTTGATCGAATGCTTTCAAAATCTCATTTTATTTCATATTAAATCTTGATTATGTGCAAGTAAATGAGATCTCACATGCAACTTGTTAGACTACTAAATTTACGGTCCAAAAATAAATAAATTCCAAGCCGTCCGTGATGTTGGTTCCACTATTAAAATTATCTTCCGCAAAAATCAAGTTGATCTGCTTATCAAGATATTCATACATATACCATAGAAAAAAATTGACAACCAGCAATATTTACCCAAATTACACATATGGCCCACCTGATAAGTCGATCATGATCTTTTTTTTTGCATCAGTTGTCCTTCACGGTGGGCCAACCTATGTTATTCCAATGCATAGAAATTAATCTCAAACTTCCCCTTTTTGTCTTTTGTTTTTATTTTTTTATTTAAAAAAAAAAAAAAAAAAAACCAACAAACCAACAATTGCTTGTGAAAAGACCTTCCCAGTGGAAATTACCCAAATGGTTTCAATCTTTTGTTTAAATAATTTCTCGGGTATTTTTTATTTAGATGAAAAACAATTTCAGACTCATTTTTTTTAATCTTATTTGCCTATGTTTTTGTATTGATTTTCTCAATCTAAATGCTTTTTGTTATTGTACTTCCTTTGTTAATTATATTTGTGGGATGTGTAGATTATTAGTGCATTTGGTGGAGCAGTTTGGATTGAGGAAATGGTCTCAAATTGCAAAAATGTTGAATGGAAGGATGGGAAAACAATGTAGAGAAAGATGGCACAACCACCTCCGGCCTAATATCAAGGTAAACCTCTTCCACTTTTTGTTTTTCCCTTTTCCCCCTTTGCTTCATTATTTTATATATATATATATATATGTATGTATATATGTATGTATGTATGTATGTATGTATGTATGTATGTATGCGCGCGTGGAATCCATATCTGCAACACATACCCAAATTGGAGTTTCTTCCACCGATCAGGATCATATATATACATGCATGAGATTATAGACATGCATAATTAAGGATTTTAGCATCTAATGCATGTAATAGGGGGTTTCAGTCAGGCACACGCGGTGCGCATGTGTCGCGGGCCACGTGGCCTGCGTGCCACGCCAATTGCATGCAACCAGGATTTGGTGGGTCCTACCATTAGTGGGCCCATAGCCAAGCCCACTACATCGCGAGCATGGGTTACTTTTTTGGGCCCAAAAAAAAATAGGCCAGACCCAATTTGAATTTACTGATGTTTCCGGTTCTCGGCTAGCCCCAAGCCCGAATTTTGGCCCACTTTGATCAGCCATGGGATGGTCTTGGGCTGATTTTAGTGGTAGGTTTAAATTTCAGGTCCAAAATATTAATGGGCTGGGCTCAGACCCAGCCCATTGATAGCCCTATTAGCACTTTTAAGAGTAGATACATGTCTAATCCAGGAATGAAGAACTCATTGCATGTCACCATAGTTTAAAAAGGTGAAAACTCGACTCTGATTCTAAACCTAGTCAAGTTAAATCGGCTCAAAAACTAAAGCAACCATCTCGATAACTCTTACAATTATTTATTTATTTATTTATTTGAGTTTATTCAATAATATTAAGTATTTAAAGTATAAATAATATCCAGTTGTGCCAAGTTGAGACAAGGTTTCCCTTTTTTTCAAGATTTTTGAATGAATCCTGACCCGATTGTGCCAAGAATTTTTGAATGGGGGGTTTTCTCGAATTTTGAATGAGTCCTGACCAGATTGACTCAAATCTGGTGGAGTCAAGTCAACTTGGGCAAAATGAGTTTTTTTTTTTTGAAAATTTAAACTATGCATGTGGGGACCTATGGTGGGACCCAGCATGAAGACCACTTATCACAAAATTCAGGTTGGCGCGCCTATAATGGTTGATGTGTCTGATTTTTCCTCCAGCTGATCATCATGGAGGGGCCCATGTAAATTCATATATATATATATATATATATATATATATATATATATATATATATATATATATATATTCAAAAGGTGGATCAAGTCACTCGACTCGACGCGATCGACTGACCGATTTCCGAGTCAAGGTTTCTAAGACTTTTTAAAAGTAGATGTCACCTCCATCTCTTTCATTTTAATCTAATGAATTGTATTTCAATTCACCCGTCTCTCTACAGAAAGATATATGGAGTGAGGAAGAGGATCTTGTTATAATCCAAGCCCATGCAGAAATAGGAAACAAGTGGGCTGAAATAGCAAAGAGGCTGCCGGGAAGGACTGAGAACTCCATCAAGAACCGTTGGAATGCAACGAAGCGCAGGCAGTTCTCAAGGCGCAAGTGCCGGAGCTCCAAATACCCGAAACCAAGTTCTCTCCTACAGGACTACATCAGGAGCCTGATGTCGGCGGGGCCGACGGGACGTCCTGAGAATAAGCGCACCAGTACTAGTACACCTTCCTCCGCTGCCGCTGCGACGGCCGTGCATGGTCAGGCTGGGGACTCAGACTGCGACCGGTTAGTGCCGAACTACTGTGATTTCAGTGACGTTATGGATTTTCCGATCGATGTGGACGTTACACCAGTCGTGTCCGTCTTTGATGACATGATGATGATGCCCAGTGCTGATGGTGTGGATGAGAAATGCATGGAGATGGAAATGGAATTGGATGTGGAGTCTTTCATGCAGTGTGAGAATGTGAAGAAGGAGATGGATTTGGTGGAGATGATTTCTCAAAGCAACAACACCAACAAGTTCTGAGTCTCTTCTTATATATTCAAAAAGAAAAAAGAAAAGAAAGAAAGAAAAAGACGGCTTAGAGAGAAATGTTACAAATTTCAAAGTGCATAAGGACTCTTTTTAGGGAAATGAGTGAGGACTAAAAATTGTTATAAATTTCAAGTGTCCAAGGACTCTTTTGAGGGAAATGTGTGAGAAGTAGAAAATGTTACAAATTTCAAGTGTATGAGGACACTTTTGAGGGAAATGACTGAGAAGTAGAAAATGTTAAAATTTTCAAGTGTATAAGGACTCTTTTGAGGGAAGTCAGTGAGAACTATAAATGTTACAAATTTCCAAGTGTATTAGGACTCTTTTGCGGGAAATGACTTAGAACCCAAAAAAATGTCACAACTTCAAATGTATAAGGACTCTCCTGAGGGAAGTGAATTAGAATTAAGAATGAGAAAATGATTTGGGTGGCATTTTTGTAATTTTGAGACTTTGGTTATGGGTATTTTCAAGTGTATAATAATGACTCTTTTGAGGGAATTGAGTGAGAGCTAGAAGATATTACCAATTTCAAGTGTACAAGGAATTAAGTGAATTAGAACTAAGAGTAAGAAAATGTTGGGATTAGATGGCATTTTTGTAAATTTTTAGTCTTTGGTCATGGAATTTTCAACTGTACAAGGATTCTCTCTATTGAAGTGAGTGAGAGCTGAAAAAATGTTACAAATTTCAAGTGTGCAAGGACTCCTTTTTAGGGAAGTGAATTAGAACTAAGAAAATGGTTGGGATTAAATGGCATTTTTGTAATTTTGAAGCTTTGGTTATGGAATTTTCAAGGCCTCTTTTGAGGGAAGTGAGTCTTGAACTAAAAATGTTAGAGGATTCCTATGAGCAAAGTGAATTAGAACAAAGAATAAGAAAATGGTTGGGATTAAATGGCAGATTTGAAATTTTGAGACTTTGGACATGGGTTAAAAAAAAAGTGCATGGAAACAGTTGGTACGCTGAATATTAGGGTTTGAGTGTACTTGTTTTTCTTTTATGCATATATGCTGAGATAAAATGATCCTAACCATCCTATTTACAACTTGAAAAATGGATGGTCCAACATTCAAATGTATAAGGAGTTGGTACACTGAATATTAGGGTTTGAATGTACTTGTTTTTCTTTTTTGTGTATATGCTGAGATAAAATTATCCTAACCATACTATTGACAACTTGGAAAATGGATGGTCCAAAATTCAAACGTACAAGGACTTTTTTAAGGGAAGTGAGTTGTGCCTAAAAATGATACAACTTCAAGTGAATGAGGTTTTTTTTTTATTTTTTTTTTTATTTTTATTTTGAGCGTAGTGAATTAGAACTAGGAAAAAGAAAATGATTAGGATTACATGGCAACTCCGTAATTTTCAGACTTTGGTAATGGTTTTACGGGAAAATAAGGAGCAACCAAAACAGTTGATACACTGAATAACTGGGTGGTTTGATTTTAGTAATTATCTTTTTAAAGCATAATGCTGAAATAGAATGATCCCAACCATGCATTTGATGACCTCGAAAATAGATGTTCCAAATTTGACCATACTAGAAAGTGTGAGATCAGTGACCTGCACCGTCCACCATGTGGGCCACCTTTGATTGCTTATCCCTTTTGAAAATCACTTCATCTGATTAGTTTAGATAAATGGATGTTTCGTATTGGTCGTCCATAATGCAAGGTCCACCTTCAGTTGGCCATCCGATCCAGACCACTTTGATCTGATAGGATAATCCTAACCATCTGCTTCACTTGGAATGTGCTTGAAAAATTCAAACCATTCACGCTGGGCCACCTTTGATCCCGTCAAAACTTTCCTTGACAGGATGACCCTTACAAATCTGATCAATGGCCAGGAAAATAGATAGTCATATAGACTAGAAAAGGTCCTATCATCGGTTGGAACGGTCGGATCTTGTCCACACATGCCATCAAGACACTACATGCTTCATGTGGGACTTGATCTGCTCTCCACATCAAATCCCCGATCACCTTCACAAATGGGCCACTCAACTCTCAAGTTGTCTCCTACCATTCACAGGCAGGATTAAAAATAGCCTCACAGGAAGCTCAGTCTGGCAATTGGGCCATGGTTCAGTAATCCAAACCATTGATCTAAAGGACCTAACCTTGGATGGACCATCCAAGTTGGAAGAACCATCTATCCACTCAAAAATGTTCCAGGAGGTTCCATCCATTTGTGGCTCGCATCGCATGAATAGTCTGGATCATTTTGTCCTGGCCCACTTGTACAAATGGAGGAAACCAGCGTATATGTCCTCTTAGGGTCTGCGATCATAAACAAACTCTCAGTTCAATAATATCAATGCATGAAGAGAAGGAAACAATGGTTGAAAAGAGTCCTAATTCCGGCATGTATGCCGCCAGAAAAATTCTAGAAGAGAAGCGGCAAAAGAATACAAAATCATCCCCAACAAGACAAATACAGGTCCTCTCACCAACTGGCCTAACTTCTACACACCCTGTCCGTGAAGGAAATTATGAATACATTACCACAAAAACCGTAACAACTCATCTGAGCAACCAACCCGCCATGCTTAGGCCTTCTTTGGCTTTATTCCCTTCACCCTCGAGTACAGAAAGACCCCAGCAAGCGCCGCACCCGTTCCTGCAATACCGTCAAATCCATGGCTTTTCAGAAAACAAAGGGGCTAGAAGGCATGACTGTATTGTGAGTGCAATCTTGGCGCATGCATGCCGATTGCCAACATGGTGCACATGTGTGAGATATCCATGGTGTTCATCTATGTTTCCCTAATTCTAACTGTCCAAGCATGGATATAGATTTGGACCAGGTTCCGCAAATCCTCTCAAAACACAAAATCTCTCAGGATATGGGCATTTGATAAGATTGATCAAAATGTTAGAAGACTCCCTTAGCAATATCAGTAGTTAATTTGTCAAACAAATGCATCCTTGGAAGGGTCTTAAGTATCATTGGTCCATCAGGCAGACCACATCCATGCTCTAGGCTGATCTGTTCATCAGGTGGACCACACATGCAGAAAACAAATGGTCGGTCAAACAGATACTGAGAATCCACGGTCAAACATACACATGGCCCTCCAAATGAACAGACTGGCCTGCTGTTTTGACCATACCATCAGCTGGGCCCAACTGCTGAGTGGTGCGGATCTCACATGTGAGAACGAATGCACTGGAAAGTGCCAATCGCACAAGCCTGATTTGAACCTCTCAAAACAGATTAGGGCACTGTTTGGAGACGACGCCAATGATAAATGCAGCCAATTCAAAGAGTGTAAAAGCATTTGTTCAGCAAGTGCAAGAAAAGTCTTGTCAAAACGTCTCCTAATGGCAAGCAAACTCATTTATTCAAATCAAGAAAGGCTCAACACAAACATAGTAAATTCCAAATGGGTAATTTGGATTCTTGTAGAAAATGACAAGAAATTACCGAGAGAATTGAGTGGTGTGACGGGGCCCCTGAAGAAGAGAACTGAGGTCACAATGACCACAACCCGCTTCACGCAATTGCCGACGGAGTGGGTAACAGGCGACACCCTTGCCAATATCATATATGAAACCTGAGTTTCAAACCGCATAATTAGACTTGTATGAGGGAATGTAAGAATTACAGCTTCATAAGGAAGGCTTTCAGTTAAGAACATGGCCAAGTATATCAAATGCAAGCACATATGTATGTAGTGTTGAAGCAACAAAAAAGACTCACCTGCTGATAAGCATGGAAACTGAGCCCGGCCAGGAGAGACCTCACAACAACCTCATTGACATTCAAGCCCTAAGATGCCAGAAATCAAGGATCTTAGAAACACCAGTTTCATGTGCAATGCAGAGGTATTAATTTCTCTCTCCAGGATTTTTGTTTTGCAATTTTCCATTGGAAATAATTACAGATTAATGTATTCATAAATACGGTACTTACAGCTGACTGCAGGTATGCAGGAGTGAACTTAATGCCTTCCATGAATAGAGTTACAGGGGCTAAGAGCAGAAGCGACATTATTGTTATTATCGAAAAGAGGGTTATGTTGTCCAGAGATTCCTGTTCAATAAAACATTGTTGATTATGGATCACCTTCTAGATAAAAAGGTTCTTTGATAAACTACCTTTTTGAGTAAAGAACAGAAGATCAAGGTACAAGCAATTTGAGTTAGCTAAGGTAGCATTTGGGATGTACCAGAAAATCATGGCAGGTGGCGTCCCAAGCTTACTTAAAACACTTGGTGTTAGGAGTGGCGCAGAAAACTGAAGCTGTGAGTTAAGAAAGCTAGTGTTTTCCTGCTGCTTCCATCCTAAAACATAAGTGAAATGCCAATGGCAAGTATCTCACCCGTGATTAGGCAATAGCACATATGGTTGCTCAGGAACCAGGACCAAGACGTACCCAAAGGGCCTACTTGCACAAAGGGGTAAATCTGGAGTCATTGGAATTTTCATCCAAAGGGATGGAAATTGGAAATGTTCAGTGTTTGGCTCGTTGAGATTGCCATGGACAGGTAGTATGGTGACATTAAAAAGTTTGTGTCTGGCTCATTGATAGAGCTTGGAACAAAATGGATGGGGATTATTATACAATCCAATTCGACTAGAGAATCAGAGATGCCCAGTTGAAACAGGCCATAAATGTCATTTGCGTTGTTTGTTTGTTGGAATGATTTGGAAAGTCAGCTTCAGAATACCAGAAGGTACTATTGGCGAACAGCGAATTACATGGAACTATGGCAAGTTTCTTTCTGATAATGTGGTTTACCTCTTTCTTAACCATGAATTTTTTGCTGAGGACATTACGAGACTGGTTGGTCACATTCGAAGCCATCGCACTCCAAAATCCAGCCCTATTTCTCAGAACAGAATAAACAGAAGGACATGCATCAGAAAGTTTAGGCTACCTTAACCAATTGTCAATAACAAACCACTAGTCTGAACAAACCATGCTCCATGCAGACAAGCAGACATGCTTCTCTGACTTTTTAGACCATAGGAACAGAAGTATTTCATCAGATTTTCTTACCAATTAAAAGAAGCTTCAGTGAGTGATGCCAACGCCACTCCACCAACAATCGGCACAAGAGAAGAAACCACCCACAGAGTAGGGTACTGCATGCACAGGACGATCAAACAAAGTTAAAAATAAAAAACAATTGAAGATAAATGGTTAAGCGGCCAGCCTGAGATAGCGTATTGATCTCTGTGGTCACACCAGCTACATGACCAGCATTTTCTTCTGCTTATGTCTTCAAGCAGGCATTAGTAGGCTGGCAGCAGGCTGGGTCGGCATGTTGAATCTTGGGTCCCAACCTGAAGTGGGTCAAGGGCTGGGCCTTGAATATTGACCAGTGGGTAGGGCTAGGGCCCAGGTTTGACAAAATTCTGGAGAGCCCCAGCTGGAGTATGGCAATAGGCCCATTTATGATCTTGATGGGGTAGGTTGGCCTGAATTTCAAGACAATTAACAATTAGGCAAATTTAAACCTAGCACAACCTTGCCAATTGCCACCCAACAAGTATTTCAGGAAGATATTGAATTGTCCATTCTCGTCATGCACGGCTATATGCAGAGTTTCTGTTATCAGCAATATTATTGATAATAGCAGTATCACCGGGTTGGCGATACCAAAACCCCATTTATTCGTTGTTTTTCCGGGTATTGGCAATATATTGCTGATATTTCGACTTGCGTCAAGAACATCCCGTATCGCTGCAGTATCGTGGGCCTTTCTTTATAAAGAGTCCCCCATCTTGACAATATTATTGCCGATATCGATGACACTGTCAATACAGGGGAGTTGGGTTGGGTAGGTGCTTAAATAGCTATATATATATATATATATATATATATATATATATATATATATATATATATAAAGAAAGATGAGATTTCTCTGAAAGTTTTTGTGGGGATCTTGTTCCTGATTAGATTTCGACCATTCCTTCTTCAAGTCTTGTGAATCAAGACAACTGATTGGGGGAGAAATTGAAGATCTAAAGCTTCACTGGCTGGAACACGAAAGTATAAATTTGTGTTTTTTTAATCTTTTTGCATGGATTTCCTCCCAAATCCATGTCTTTGCATGATTCTCATGCTCATACACTAACATGGATCAGAGTGGAAAATCAGGAGATTAGGGGATTAAAGTGGGCAAATTTTGGGAAACTGGGGAAATCCGATTTTTCCCCATTTTCTTGCCTAAATTATATAATTGGGGGCCCATTTTTGAGATGATCACGAGGGTTGGTTGATCTGTCTATTCATGTTGACCTGTCGATTTTTCTGGAAAAAAAAAAAATTTTATTATTATTATATTTTATTATTTATATTTTCAAATTTTTAACTTTGAAAAAAAAAATCAACTTTTTTTAGACTTCTATTTTCTTTTAACTTTTTTCTTATTTATGGTTCCATGTTTATGATCAATGGGTTGCATTTGCTTGTGGAAATTAGTTTCTTTAACAAAGATATACAAAAATATGATTATTTAATATATATATTTGCATTTGAAAATTTATTTCTTGTATGTATGCATGGTTGCATCATGAAATGAATGTATGTTTGCGCATGTATGCATGGATAGATGGATGGATATGGATGTATGTGTATGCATGGATGGATGGATGGATCAATGGTTGGTTGGATGGATAGATCATGTGTGTGCATATGCATACATGGATGGATGGTTAGACATGTATTATGTATGGCATGTTATCGGTATGCATGGATGAATGGATGGTTGGATGCATGGATGGATGGTTAGACATGCATGCATGAATGGATGGATGGATGGATCATTCATGTGTACGAATGCATTAACGAAAGCAAGTATGCATGGATCATGGGTGTACATGTGAATGTGTGTGTGTGAATGTATGAATGGATGTATGGACATATATGTATCCATGCATGGACGGATGTCTGACTTGTTCTTTGCTTTAAATAAATTTAAGTGATTATTGTGTTCCAAAAGAATGATATTATTAGTTGCTTTTGTATCATATGAACTCATTTTGGTTACTATTCCACTATTTATTTATTTTTACAATAGCACATGCCTTAGGCTCCTATTTAATGGGAATTTATGTTATATGTATTGTTCTTTTTTGCAATTTTTTTAATTCCTAAATATGTAAAATGTGCATCTTTTAGCATCTTCTCAAGTTTCATTGAAAAATTCCACTGTTTTCCCCATGTTTCCCTGAGTCCGCAATACATTTCCTGGTATTAGCGCTAATATCGACAATAACGATACATTTTGTCTCCCCGTTCAGCGATACATGTGATGATACCGATACCACGAACATTGGCTATATGGAGGATAACATCTCAGAGAAGAAGTGTTGAATGTTGATACTACATTTGGAATATTTCCAAGCATGCTAGCTAGATGGTGAATTTACTGAAAACAGTCAAGATGCAACTATGTTGATTATTTCTCAGCTTCAAGTATTCCAGTTTCCACAGTAGTATAGAAAGCTCACCTCCCCTAGGAACATGGCAGAGAGAATAACCGAGAAAAAGGGCTCCATGGCTTTGATTGTGTGTGTGAAGGAAACAGCAACTTTTCCAAGACTCATATTGGTGAAAAGGTTTCCCAACGTGTGCACAGCAGCCAAAGGGAGGATTGCTACCAGCTGTAAAGTGAATGTTCATAACAAAACATGAGCTTAGTGATAAATCTAAGTGATGACAATGATATTGAGTCACCATTCAAGAATAAGATCAAAATAAAACCTCAAAAGAAGAGAGCGTGATATTAAAAAACCTGTGCAGAACTAATCTTGGGCCTCCTGTATAGATTAGTTGACCACATAAAAAGAACAAGCACAGTCCCAACAGCAAACTGAAGTGTTGTGATGGTTACTGGGAATGGAAAGACCTTCAGAACCTGCACATGAACAGAAGCATTAATGCATTTTCCTCCTCGGGCATTGATATTTGTTTGGAGCGCCTCTAGTATTTATGTAGGATTTGAGTTGTCAGAGGGATTTGAGATGTCAGAGAAATATTGTAAGCAGTTTAACAACAACTTCTTGCAAGCTTTCCAACTTGCATTTTAACAAATCACATAACACTATTCAACAACTTAACCGAGCTCAGAAAATTTGTAGCGTTACTAAATTTGCAGAAACTTTGGGCAGCATGACCAAAATACACCCATTTCCATGGCATCAGTACAATCAATTTCACGTTGTTACTCATGGAAAAAAGAATGTCCCTAATCAAAGGAAAATTTCTGCTCTTTACTTCCTACAATATGTTCAATACACTTAAGTTTCTGACAATCTACCACTTAAAAAGGCAATACCAAACTGCTTGGGAGAAAGACTAAGATGATAATGAGGATGGCAAAGATCTATACGGTGGCGAAATAACCTTCATGGATCGTGACTGCATGCTTATGACAAATGCAAAAAAAAAAAAAAAAAAGCTTATTGCTCTTAACGAAGCCAGAATGGAACATACTGTCCAACACTCCAATGTGCCTCCCAAGTACAATTCCTCCAACTCTCAATCTACTCGTTGGGGCTCATTTGGGGAACTGATGAGAATCGTTGCCCGATAGCTATCCCCCAATTGAGTAACTATGAAAATTCAAAGTGTGTCAACCACAAAACAGGAGAGATTTCAAAATTTCCAAGCACGAGGGTCATCCTAAGCTGTCCCGCAGTTG
This sequence comes from Magnolia officinalis, assembly GCA_021015155.1. Classification (NCBI taxonomy): domain Eukaryota; kingdom Viridiplantae; phylum Streptophyta; class Magnoliopsida; order Magnoliales; family Magnoliaceae; genus Magnolia; species Magnolia officinalis. The sequence goes on from JAJHSJ010000004.1 coordinate 110,139,460, forward strand.
AGTAGTCAAAGCCAAGATCATGATAAACACAACACCTCTGACAGCTTTGCAATTATTTGTATGCATCCATGCCACATCAGGCATGTGCGCACTAACAGTCCAAGGGTAGACCCCACATGCCATCTGATTGATATATGAGGTTGAGATTGGCATCCAATTGAATTGTGAAGGCCAGAAATCAAATTGGATGGTTTGAATGGCAAACTGGTTGGACAGTGGGAACCACAAGTCCATGCCAACTGCAAGTTGTAAGGTTTATAAAAACCGCACATGCCTATAATCCATACAGACGTGTAAAGATGGAGATTTTAGAAAGATCTGGTCCCTAAAAGTAGTTACTTATCTAGCTTTTTCTTCCATTATTTTAGTGCAGGTTGATCAGCTGTGATTTTTTTAACACTTTCGGAAACAATATTGAAGCTTCCTATGTTGTGGTAAGCCTTTATAAATGCCTCTAAGGCCATACGTACATATTTATGTGATTGATTTTGGAGCTTTTAACAAAATTCTTTTTGAGGTTCTTATAGTTAAATCCTTTTATGATGCGTGATTACTGGTCTAGCACCAGTAGGCTGTTTGATTCTTCCAACAGTCCATTATTTGGGCTATACTCCCAATCGCTCGGCACACTGAACAGAATTTTGAGCTCCTAATTGGTTTCGTATGCGTCATCTCCTTCAAGTTCAAATTCTCTTCAATTTGCTGCATAAATCACACTACGTCTTGTTCATTGTGCACCCGATGTTTATTCGTGCCTAATGTACCAACAAGACATGCCATGAAACAGCTTTGAAGGATGCCTAAGAACTGCCAATGTTGACGCAAACACCCAAATGTCATATGGAACATGTGCACTGCACAATCTCAAAGATGCAACTTACCACCATGTTGTCTGCGTGCATCCATTCCGTCCATCAGGTGCACTCCTCGATGCTAGGTCCTATGGCCAGAAATCCGAAAGATCCAGGTAGGCCGCAACACATGGGACAATGGAGATGGGACGTGAACCATAGGTTTGTGCATGGGGCCACCATGTTGTGTATCTTTCATTGAACCCATTCATCATGTGTGAACTACAAGGATGAAGGGAAGATATAAAAATCAACTTGATTCAAAACTCAAGCAGGCTACATCCGGTGAACATAAGAGGCTTTAGGAGCAATTTTATTCTGTTCCCATTGGTTTGGCCCATTTAAGGTCTTTTATCCAGACACTCCTTTTCATGTATGGTGAAAATAAGTGTTCTGACCTCATGGAGGGAGGTGGTTTCACACATACTGCATAGTGGGCCATATAGAGCATGAGTGTTTTACGCACCTTGTAACCTGTTGTAGACTATTACTGTCCCACTATAAATGGTTAAACATATTCTCATTAATTATAGCACTAATTACCTTTCATTCCAGTTTGGATGCATATGTAGGATTGTGCATCCAAGTCCAACAACATAAGTCCCATCTCATTGGGTTGCGCATTCAGGATCACATCATTCAAGCGCGGCCCACTTGATGAGGAGGTTGTCGTTTTCATGATGAGGTACACCTACTCACGTATGTCCTAAGCATGCGGCAAACACATGCGAGTACACATGTTGATTGTTGACATGGTTCAAAGTGTAACCATGTAAGACCTGTGGCCACAATATATCCTAAGGGAGTTATTTGATACTCCAGCATTGTATTATGCTTGATACAAAGGCACTAAAGAATTGAACACAGCCAATACACTATAACTCAAATTAAATCAACCAAATTGTGGAATCACAATCAGTGTCTCTGAGTCATAGTCAGAAAAAAATAGATAGGCTGAACGATCCTAACCTCTATCCAAGCACATTTGTTCATTCACATAGGACCACTGCATTAATTTTCTTAATATTTTAACTGTCCAATAAATCTAAACCAATCTTAGATAATCAACACTTTAGCAATTCATAAGTAGTTCCTCGTGCCCACCTAGGATCCATCACACTCAGTGGAAAAGTTCCTCATATGATGGCTGGGATCCACACTGACCATAGCACAGCATAGAGAATGATAAGGCGCACAAGTAAAATCGTCTGGATCACTATCAACCATCCCATGAGAGTAATATCTATAAACTCTCTTGCTTTTAAAAGTTGCCAGTTTAAAAATGTTTGCTCGTTCAAGCATTTCCACATGCATTGCACTTGCAATTTACTAGTATCTACAAGAGAAAAACTCGAATGTCAACAAGGTATATAGAATTCGAATTCCAATATGAAATTACATCAAAAGAACTCCTATAAAACTCAACTCTACAGTACATCTGTAATTGCATACAAGTCTAATCCACCACGTCTGTTTCTTTCATGAGTTTCTTTACATTTTCCAATAAGATCTTCTTTTAAATTACACTTTCCAGTCATAATTACCAAAATAAAATAAAATCCATGATAAATAAAAAAGATAAAATAGTTTCTGATTTCAACAATCGCAATCTAATGTTTCTCCGATCAATATGTGATTTCAAATTTCTGAATGCTTTTTTAAAGCTTCTTTTAAATTACACTTTTCAGTCACAATAATTACAAAAATGCATATAAAAATAAAAGAGACCAAACAATCTCTGATTTTAAGGATCATGATCAAATCTTCTCCAATCAACACGTACTTTCAAATTTCCAAACGAATGAAGCAACATGAAGATAACACGCAGATCTATTTGAATAATGAGCAAACAAGGCAGGATCATAACATTCAATACACCTTTCTATGCCAAATTGAAGCAAAAAATCAGGAAATGGAATTTTTATAGCACCTGCTTGTTGTAGATGTTGAAATAGATATTAAAGAGATACCAGAGCCCGAACAGAGATCCAAGCTGCAGCGTCTGCACCAGGCTACTCGACTTGGTGCTCTCGCCGGCGCTTTCAGGGACGGAGCTCGCTCTGACCGTGACATCTCTTGTTTGGAGATCGGGATTGGGAGAAGGAACCGCGATCCAACGGTGAAAACGAGACAGAGTTGGTGATTTAGGGCTGGGAAGAGCTGAGAGTCCATATATTGAGGTGATGCTGAGGGATTTGGGAAGAGGAGGAATGGAAATTGGGTTGAATCTAGGGTTAGGGTTTGGTTTGGTGGATTTGAATGGTTTGAGAAAGGGGTTGGTGGGAGAGGGACCGAATGCAGAGCTCTGCATTTTGAGAGAGAGAGAAAGAAAGAGGGCGGAGATTTTGAGTGGGGGATTTAAGTTTATATATTTGAGGGAAATGATATGATAGGTTCGTCTCTATCATCACATAGCATATCTCACTTTCCACCGTCCACGTGGAAGACCGTAAATATAAAGTAAACGAGTCGTGGATGGACTATTTTAAAGTTTAAATTAAAAATAATACTTATCATGGGTATTGTAATGGTGTCCTTAAATCTACGGTATAAGATAAAATTATTTAACGGATGACATTCAATGAAGAAACGTTAGGGGAAGAGATCATTATGTTATCCGGCTTTTGAATTGTGAGCCATCCAAAGAAGCTGAAACCAGATGGACGGTTACGATCATCTAATACTCCTCCACGTGGACAGATAGAGGTGATTTATCATATAATGATTGAGACGGTTCTACATTGTAATGTCCCTTTATTTGAATTTTTGTTTTACTGAAAAGATATTTTTTCTTCCTCGAGGTTAGTTACGCGAGTAGCCATCCGAATCCGAATATACGCGGATTCGGTGGATCCGAGGAACCAACGAGCTTGATTGTTCCGTGACTGTGGGAGACACTTTGATAGATATGCTTTATATCCACGCCGTCCACCCGTTTTTTCAGATCATTTTTAGGCACGATTCCAATATTTAAGTAGATCTAAATCCTAGGTGGACCAGACCGCAGGAAAACAATGGTAATTGAATGTCCACCGTTAAAAATTTTTAGGGACCACCGTAAGTTTATTTGCCACACAGATCTGGATGAAAGGGTAATACAAATAAGAGTTTCATCCAAAACTTTTGTGACACCGAAGAAGTTTTTAACTGTGACCGTCCATTCCCCACGGTTTCTTATGGTGTGGGTTACGTTAGATTTGGATCTGCTTCAATTTTAAGATGGTGACCTAAAATGATACGAAAAATCGGATGGACGGTGTCGATATAAAACACATACATCCAGGTAGTCCCATAGTCACGGAGCCGGGTGGTTCCTGGGATCCACCAATCCGCGTCCATCAGAATCTTGCCCCACGAGCCAATGCGGCACGCGTAGCTGTTAATATGTGGGCACTGTCGTGTAGGTTAGTGACTCATCGGAGCTGGTCAGATCATCAGATGGGCCAGCTGTGGATGTTGAATGTGGACCGTTGCTTGATTTTTAAGACTGGGTCCAATCAGATTAACGATCAGGATCTCTCAACGCGAGCACGTTTGGACGCGTGAGAGATGGGAACGTTAACGTTGCTGAGCTACTCGCGCTTGCAGCCGCCGCGTTTCTCGTTTTCCTTCTTGAGGGTTGCAGGAGGATCACGCACAAACGAATAAGTTCCCTGGCTTCAGTGCATGTGGCACCATGTACACGTGTGAGGGAATCGGGCCATTCATCGGATGGGACACACTGTCAGCGTGTTTCTGGAAAATGGATGCTGGTGAATGATCATACATGTCCGCACGTATGCGAGTTCCCTTGTCTACGATCGTTGTTTGGGACCCCTTTGATGTTTATATTTCATCCAAACCGTCCGTCAGATGAGGACCTTGAAGTTCGGATGGAAATTTCAGATTGTGTGTGGGGTCGAACGTGCAGTGTATATGCTATCTAATCCACTCGTCAGGCGCAGCTCACCATGTCGATGGACCAACCCAAAATTAAGGCCATTTCATATTTCAGGTACGCCACGCCGCATGTTTTAGGGGTGATTTTACATTGTTCGAAGTAATATGACCCACCTGAGTTTTTGATCGGTCTGATTGTGAAGATGGACGGTGAACATCAGTCGGCCCATCTGATTCACGGTTTGGATTCCACACATACATCTCCTTCAAGCCCACATAAGTCCGGATGTATGGGAAGTCACGTGGTATTCGTATGGTACGATATCATTCATGTTTAGAAGCAAAGGACCACAAGACATGTGATTTTGCCGAACTCTTCCAAAGGCAAGTGCACGGTGGGCCCCACTGAAAATGGACGAAATCTTTCACACGTGTAACATGCCAGTTTGTGCGCCTCGGCGCATCCACTTCATGCGAGCAGAAGGGCTTTTGACATTCCTCGATGGGAGGGAAATAAAAACGGGTGATGGCCCACCAAAGCCCTGAGCTCGTAGTCGTGGGGCCCAAATGTCAGTTTGGCCCAGCTTCCAGGATACCCGATCTCAAGCCCAGCCCGTTTTGAGGTGGGAGATGATGAAGCTCGTTGCCCGTGCTTGAAGCCATCAAGTGGTGGGGACAACCGTAGATGAACAGATTGAGAATCTTAACCGTCTGATTGTTGGCACGGAAACAGATTGTGTGGATTGACGGCTGGCGTTGGTGCACTGGGTGGAAGATTAGATTAACTCAGTAGATAAGATATTGTTCCGTGTCCCGTTCATGGCTGGGCGTGGTGCGAGGCACAATTCCGGTGGTCCTCTGAACTACCGATCTTTGTTGTATTGCGGCTTTTTAATGCATGTCTTTGGAGACTCCGTTGACGACTGTGTTTGGTAGCGGTTGGTCCAGCGTACTGAGAATAGGTTTACTAATCGCACACGCGTCAGGAGCCGTACACATCGCACGAGTGCAAAATTATGTGAGATCTGAGACGTTCATCTTCCTCCTAAAAAATCAATAGTGTACGTCTTCGGGTGGTCCACGGTGTACAAAGAGAGCTTACGGTTTTTTTTTTTCTAAACATTATTTTGTTTTCGTGGCCCACGTGAGGCATGTGCTCCCACAAGTCCGTCAAACAAATTAAAATCCGAGTCAACCACCTATTGTGATCAATGATTTGTAAAAATGGTAAGGTAAATTATTCCTAATGATTTTTTTTTTTAACCTTTTGTATAAGAAATTATTCATTAACGAATAATTGCAGCCAATATATTTCTCGGATCAACAAAGATAAATAGATAAGTAAAATATAGAGGATAAAACGATATTAATTTCATTGGCATTTAAATAAAGTCTATTATAGCCGATGTGGTATGAAATAAACTTAAAAAAATGAGGGATAAATGCTTAACCATTTTGTAATAAGACCTCAATTTTAAGACTGAGGTCTTAGTATCGATTCCATAACGGGTGGCTAACGGTGATGTGTGAATGGATAGTGTGGTGTACTAACAAGCTAACCCTAAAAAAGATCATTAACATTTAAATGAACTTCATTACAGTCAACGTATTATCAAATAATAATAATAATAAAAGAGGGATAAATGCTTAATCATTTTGTAATAACAAATGATCAAGGTGGATGGTCAGCATAATATGACTAGAATTATGATTGCTTGAGTAGGGACTTAGTTGAACGGAATCCAACGACTTAGGTTGTAGATGTTTAATCTAATTATGTGGTACTGTAGTGGTAGTATTGGATAATAGCAATGCTAAAATTGAAATAAATTAATCCATGAGATGGGAAAAGTAAAGTAAAAATAAATTGTGCTTGATGTGGACTTCAGAATTTTCATTGATTACTCTTTGTATAAGTTGTTAAAGCGTCAAAACTTGTTGGGTTTCCTTGTTCATCTAAGATCCTTCGCGGTTATGGCATGCATTCTGATTGAGGAGATCTCTATGTAAATCTAGAATGGTTGGTTTTAAATCTTTGTTTTTATGTAGATGATCCTTGTAGGACTCTTCAAAACCTGTCACATATAGATTTGGAATCCACCAGGGTCATCTCATTTGCTCACTGGGGACCTGAAAACAGATCATGGTCATGCATTTGAATGACTCGATTAGAGACATTTCCACACCTCCACCATCGCTCCCTTTTGGTGGGACCAGATCTACTGGATTAAACTCTCCCGCTCTCTTAATCCTGAACAATGCACAGATATGGGTCTTATTTATCGGTGTCGATCATTTCTTGATTTGGGTTCGTGTTGCAACTAATTTATTTAGATATTGAATTGATCTTCAAGTATTCAGAATTTTCCTGACAACATCTAAACATTTTTGAGAAGATTTTCCATTTTATAAGAATTGTAAGAGACGACCTTACTGAGCACTACATAGCTAGATCTTGATAGGATTCTTACCTAGTAGGTCTTTTATAGACATATTGGGTGCATTGCCTTAATGGTATGCTGGTGAATTCAAACCAGTGTCATCCGGTGTTTTGATCTCCTAAAGACACATGTACAATTTTTTCGTCACCAATGTATCGTTGAAGAAAATATTTTTTCAAATGTGAGTGCAGTTTTGCTATCATCGGACATAGTGTCAACACATGGCGAATTCTCATTGATCCACGTCGGGACGCCAAAATTGGGTGCAAACAATGTAAACAGCCTGATTTTTTAGGCCAAAAGATTTAAAGAACCTAATGGAAATGTTAGGTCTCATGCACGTGTTACATTTTGAGACGCGCCCCGCATGCGATGTGAATGGACAGCACACACATGTGGAATTTATAAAACTCAGTTTAGAAGCACTGTTCTTGCAAGGAGTACGACTTGACTTGGTTGCGATCCCACAAGCCCACCTCTATGTATGCATTCTATATCCACATTGTCCATCTATTTTTCTAGCTTATATTTAGAGCATGGTTCAAAAAATGAAGCAAATGCAAATTTCACTCAGAACACACCATAAAAAACAATGATCATTGAACACCTACCATTAAAAACCTCTTACGGGCTACCTTAATGTTTATTGACCATCCAATCTATTGAAAAGGTCACTTGAAAAAAAAAAAAAACAAATATCAATTTGATCCAAAACTAACGTGGCCCACAAACATATTAATGGTCAATAATCATTGTTTCTTGTGGGTGTGTCCACCTGAAAAGTTGTATCCATTCCATTTTTGGAACATGCTCTATAATAAGCTGGAAAAAATAAAATAAAAATAGATAAACAGCGTGGACATAGAATGCATACATTGAGGTGGACCATACAGTCAAGGTCCCACCCACATCATTTCATGGTTGGAAAAATACTAGCTTATCTACTAGTATATAATCATTACACTTGTGATATATTTCGAGTGTCTTATTAGATGACTATGGCTGGTTTAGTCTTTGGGCCACCTTCATTCATGCATAACTACTACATCATAATGTAAGCACTGCTCAAAATATTATAGAGTAGAGTAACACTCCATATTAAAATTTCTTATCCAAGGTAGGATAACTTCTTTTTCTTTTCTATTTCACCTAATGATTTTAGGATATGAGCCTAGGAATGAGGTGGATTCAAGGCTTAAGTGGACCACAATGTGGGAATTGGATATCCACAATTAAAAACTTCTGAAGGGACATAAAAGTTTGGATCAAGCTTATATTTGTGTTTTCCTTTATTTAGTGTCCATGTAACCTTATGATTAAGTTGGATAGCAAATAAACATTACAATGGGTCTTGGGAACGTTTCAACAATGGCCGTCATTATCACTATTGCTTCCTCTGGTGCAGTCCACTTGAGCCTTGGATCTACCTCGTTTTAAGGCTTTGAGTCTGGAAAATTAGATGAATGGCTCGAATAGAATTCATACATCATGGTGAGCCCCACAAAGCTCCTGCTTGGACCAATTTCGTCTAAGTGGGAGCAGGATGCAATCTGCTTCCCATTTTATCACACCACACTTGCAATTAGCTATTTTTATTTTTCATTTTCCCCTTCATAACATCCTTAAATGCAGTTATGCAGAGGAAACCTTGCTTTAGTGTGGCTAATCATACACGATAGGCATGGCCCACCACTTGGTTTTGCAAGATCGGCCGCCCAAACGGACCCTTATTTGATGGTTAAAAAATGAACAATATCCAATGGTCGTATTTTCCAATAAAAATAAGTGTCCACGAATCAAAAGCTATGATCATATTTTAGGACTATTAATTAGCAATAGTAGGTACCACAATTCAGTCGGTTTAGTTAAATTCACTGTATGTCACGTACGCCATTTCCAAACACCCGTGTATCATATGGCGAGCAAGCTGAGTATTTTATAATTCTCCTTTCCAAAACGAACAATGAGTCCAGAAGATGACAGGGAACAGCCATCAAAAATCAGAATACAGTGGACCCATCTTTGCTTACACGTGATAAGACAATATGGAAACGGGCCCACCACATGCTGGCACTTAGACAGATTTCTTACCCTTTACGAATATAACCACCAGACAATCATTTCCATTAAATTTTTTATGTTTGTCCTAATTCATGTTTCTAAGTGAAAATCCCACCACATAAATTGGTGCAGATTACCCAGACTCAGATTGGGTGGCGAGGAGGCATGTCGAGATGGGCCCAACTTAGACCGGATGGCGACTCCTCTAGTGTTGAGATCTTGGTATTGGTTGGTGTTGTGGGCCCCACCATGATGTATGCGTTTTATCTATTATGTCCGTCCATTTTACTAGCTCATTTTAGAGTATGAATCAAAAAGTGACATAAATTTAAATATTTAGTCGACCACATTGCATGATATAGTGGTGATTTAACGCCTACTATAATATTTCCAATGCAGATTTAAATATTAGGTGGAATGCTTACTGTTCCAAGAAGCCTTTTATTGTGGGTGTTCAATCACTACTGTCTTGTAGTATGGTTCACATGAGATTTGGATATGCTTTGTTATTGGTTCACGTTTTAAAATGAGCTGAAAAAAGAAGAAGATGATAACATATAGATAAAACATATATATGGTGGGTCCTTACTCATGCCTCACTGATAAATTCGCAAGAGTTTCAACATGAGATAATGTGATAGCCGGCGCGCATGTATGTAGATTAGCTGGTGCTAACGCTCCTCAGCTCTATAGTGATGTATTTATTACCACCATTCATCCATTTGGCGAGAACATTTTATAGTAGATTTTCAAAAATGAATTATATTCAAAGCTCACAATATGGCACTGGGGATAATAATTTTCACTATCAAAACATTAGTAGGGTTTACCATAATATGTGTTTTCCATCTAATTCATTCATATGGATGAAGAAGAAAACACAAGTATTATGTTGATCCAAAACTTTTATAACCCCAAAATATTTCAATGGTAGACGTTTAATCTCTGGTCCACTTGATACTTGGATCTATCTTATTTTTCGGCTCAAGCATTACCACGAGCACGAAAAATGGAGGGACAGTTGAATATACCATGTACCATTGACCTGGTTGGTAGGGGTGTACACGAGCCAAGCTAGGTCGATAAACTCCCTTGACTCGGCTCGAAAAAGTTCGAATCGGCTCAGTTCGAAGTTGAGTTCGATCCGAGTTGAGCTGGAAAATGAGTTTGGGCCGAGTTCAAGCTGATCCTAGCTTGACTCGACTCAGTTCAATATATAGCTCGAATCCGGCTTGAGTCGATTAGGTAGTATAAGTAAAAGAACGAAAAAGGAAAAATAAATGGGTATTCTCTGATGTTTTACTAGGATTTTCAGAAATGAATTTGTATAATTGAAGTAAACGCAAAATAGAAAACAAAGTAATGAGTATTCTTTGATGTTGCTCACTAAGTATTTGATGAAATGATTCAATGAGTGGCAAGGAAAGTATGTTTCATCAAAACAAATTTATTTTTTTCTTGATTTTGTTGTTACTTACAAGATGTATGATGAAATACTTATAAAATCATTGCCAGTGTTTTACTTTTAGTGAGAATTTGAAAGTATAGTCCATGTGTTCATGAAAATGCTACATAGGCAAACTCAACTCGATCTCGACTTAAACTCAACTCAAATTGGCTTGAGCTGCTAACTGGCCGAGCTGAACTGGCCACTCAGACACGTGAACCAAGCCGAGCTGAGTCAAGCTAAGGCCAGCTCTCGGTTCAACACGATGTACACCCCTACTGGCTGGTGTAGTTACGGGTTCTGCGAAGGTGAGCCCCGACGCTGCTCGATCACAAGTGGAATGAGGTTGAAATGAGATCAGAGTTACATAGCCCTGATGTGATGTATTTATTATATCCATACCGTCCATCCGTTTGGTGAGATTATTTTAGATCATGATATCAAAAACGAAGAATATCCATAGTTCAAGTAGACCACACGATAAATAATAGTGGATGCAATGATTTTCACCATTAAAATATCAATAGGCCTACTATAACGTTTATTTTCTATCCAATCTGTTTATAAAGTCACACAAACCTTAATAAAATGGAAAAAAAATATCATATTGATCCAAAACTCATGTGACCCTAAATGACTTTCAATGATAGACGTTCCATCCCTAGCAGTGTGGTCTACTTAATAGCTGGATCTATCTTATTTTTCAGCTCAAACTTTACGACGAGCTTGCCAAATGAACGGACGGACGGTTTAGATATAACATATACCTCACTATGGGACCCACAGAACTTGATGACGTCAGCACACCAGCCAGGTCGGTGGTGTGAGGTGCACCAGCCAATCTGCTTCCGCCTGATTTCTACATCAGCTTACACGTGTAATGTGGAGAGGTTATCTACCATGGATCCATATTCGCGTTCTTTTTACTTCATCCTACGATCTCGCACCTTGAGTGAGATAAAAGATAGGAAAGGAAACGTAATTTCGTCACAAGCCGAAGGAAAAAAACGAAAAAAAAAATGCCGCGAAACAGAGACGAACCTCCCGCCATCCGCGTTTATACTGTCTGCGACGAATCAAGGTTCTGTTCATCGCCCTCCCCTCACTGCCATTACTATCGTTTTTCTACTCATATTTCAAATTACTGTTGAAAATCCTCTCAAATCTCAATTCGTCTCGCATCTGTTTGCTTTTCCTGTGAAAACCGTAACCCTAATTTCATTCCCTTGTTCATTTGGGCATTTCAGTGCTATTTTTTTTTATTTTTTTATAAATATCCGTACTAATGGTTTCGAGACCCAGCGATTTGGATCGACTCGTTCGGTCTTGATGTTTGACGTATTGTCCGATACAGCATTGTTCATGAATGATACAGCTGTATCGGGCCTAAACAGTCCAATATGATATGACCCTGTATTGGTGTTGATCGATATGGTACAGGGAAATCGATTTGCGAACCTATTCCTGAGTTGAGTCGTACCGGATGAATCGGGGGTGAGTTGGTTGAGTCAGGCCGGGTCAACCCCATTTCCTATTTTGACAGATGGGACCCATGGTTTGGTAATCCAGACCATTGGTCTCTTGATTCTGGTACGATCCCAATGGTTTAATAGCCTAATTTGATGCGTTCCATCATACCTGGGGCTTTTGGTGTATCGGTTAGGTTCTTAACAATTGGTATCAGAGCTAGGTTTCTATCCAGGTTATGATCCTAAGGGTTTAATAGCCTAACTTTATGCGTTCCATAGGTTCTAGGGCTTTGGGCATATCGGTTAGTTCTTAACAATTGGTATCAGAGCCCACACCACGTCCTGCATTCGAGTCACGCAAAGGGTGACTTGTGGAATGGGCAACTTGGACTAGAGTGAAAGCTGCCATGATGTGGAGAGGGCTACTTGGACTACCCTAGTACAACTGTCATCGGTAGAAAGGGTTACCTGGAAAAGAGCCCAGAGGAGTGCTGCCACAGAGTGGGCTGCCGTAGAAGTCAGCTGCAGGAGCATGGTTGAATGTTACGATCCCATGTGTTTAATAGGAAAACTTGATGCGTTCCATCAGTCTTGGTTAGGTTCTTAACAATTATTGCATCTTGAACGGAGCATCATTATCATCATCGAAGCCTTATCCCAACTAATTGTGGTCAGCTACACAAATCTTGTAATGCCATTCCACTACTTGAAATGTCATATTGTCAGGATTTATTATAGAAGCTGTGGCAAGCATTTTGGATGGAGCATCGCAAAAAAAATAAAAAAATAATCCCAAACTCAAACAGTCCAACGACTAATTAGGAACTTTTTCTAGCCACCATCCACACTCAATTTGGAAAGATCCACAACACTAGTGGCTACGATGTTCCAATCTGGAAATTGTTTGGAGCGTGGTCTATCCGTGGCAATCCATAACATACCAATGGCCTGGATTGTCGAACCATGGGTCCATCCAAGTCCTCGGCCAGATGAGTTGCTTAGGTACACTGTACAAGTTCTTGGCCAGATGAGTTGCTCCGGTCGACTTGGCCTGGTTGGTTATATCACCTGTGTATGTAATGACTTGCTTGAGACAGCTTGAGTCCACTCGAGGTTTGAAGACTTGTAGTATTGACCCGTCGACTTTGACTGAGTCTGAGCCGACTCGGACGAGAACTCATCTGAGTCTTACAACCATGGGGAAAATATCAAATTTTAGGGGTTGAAAGAGCATTTGTTCATGAATTCTGCAAGGTTGATAAACGTGTGCAAGTCAACTCATGCCCACGTCACCAAATATGCTAGTGTAGCAGACAAGTGCAATATCCAAGCATCCATTAGAAGGACACCTCTATGTAGATTCTAATGCAGGGGCATTTTCACACAGGGCTCAAGTGGGGTGGCCTGTGGGATGCGGGGGCACACTCAGGGTGGGCGGCCCTTAGAACCAATATGATTTGGGGCTGGTGTGAGATGGAACCCATGTGATTTGGGCCCCACGAGGGGATGGAACCCATGGATTTGGGGCCCACGAGTGGATGAAACCCATGGATTTGGGGCCCACGAAGAGGGTTCGGCCGAGGATCTTACCCATGGATATAGGGCCTGGACTATGAGATAAAGGGATTAATTCGCATGCTTTATTAGTTCAAGCTTTTAGAGCAAGTGGTTAATTGTCCTGCATCAGATTCTCTACCCCACGAATCAGGATGATCCCCTAGTCAGTAGTCAGGTGAGCCAAAATTAACTGAATAAATGTATCAATCTAAAAATAATTGGACGAGGTTTTCTGACCTGTCCACTTATTTCTAATATCACGGCACACTTACTAGGTGGACCACCATTACCTTTCAGCAATAGCATCTACACGCTGAGGCCAACACGATGGATTGCTTGGATATTTCACTTGTGTGCCATGTTGGCATATGTGGTGCTGTGTGCATTAGCTGACTTGTACACGCATGTCGGCTTAACAAATCATAATATCTTGTGTCGTGATTTTATTCATATATGGTATAGCTAGTCCTTGCAATCCTACTAGTAGGGCCCATCTTCCATGATTCTCTCGTTTGATCTCATGAGCCCTGATCCGGGTGAAGTGGACCACAGCTCGAAAGTGTGCCTGATTGGAAGATCCTGTACACCTGATCTGTGGGCATTCCTGCATTGAATGTAGACCGTTGCTGCATTTCTTCCTCAACTTCTATTTCAATACGCCAGTAGGAAGGTCGGGGTTGTGCAATTGGGGAGATTTTTGGGGCCTCGTGTATACATAGTGGGGCCCATCAGATCAATGCTGTGGATCACGGATCCAGGACCCCTGAGCTCCACTTAAAAACTCCTAGTTGAGTCGATGAGCATATATTTCTGAATAAATCAATTTGATTTTTGGTATTATTTTACTTTATTATTTTCTGGATGCTGCAGATATCTGATTGTTAGGAATGTACCTGCTTTAGGATGTGGGGATGAGCTGTCGAAATTGTTCGGGTCGTATGGAGAAATAGAAGAGTAAGTTCTTTGCAATTTTCAAATCATAGGATGTTATTAAGGGCGCATTTGCTGGTACGATGCCCCTCCTCGGGATTACCTGATGCACGTGGTTTGCGGGTGATTGCATGCAGCTGCAAGGAATAGTCTCGCCTTAATTTTTTATTTTTTTATTTTATTTATTTTTTTTTTGGGGGGGGGGGGGGGGTTGCACAATAAGGGCGCATTTGGATGCACTAATGTATTGAATTTTGATCATCATTATAATAAAATGGAAATGACCAAACTGTCATTACCTTTCTTAGCATCCTTATTGAGGGAATGAGATCCAAATTGCAATAGTGTTAACCTTCAGATTTTAAAGTAGTGCAACTGGGATCCAAGGGCTACTTCCTCATGACGAATACAAGGAAACATTGTTCATTTTGTCATTTCCTGTTGGTTAAATGGAATGTTTGCAATTCAACTCATGTGTGCATCTGAATGCAGCCTAGATTACATTCTCTGAAACCATTTTCCATTCAAGGATGCGATCCTAATTGTGAATCTCTGTTACTTCTGAGTTTGAACGATTTATGATTAGCTGAAATATTCTTTTGTCATCAATTCAATAGAATCGAAGTTTCTGGTTTTGGTTCTCTTTTTTCTCCTCTTCCTCGTTGTATGGGATAGTGGAGAATATCTGGTATAGCAGAAGGAAACATGCATACATCGCTTAGCTCCCACTCCTGAAACTTCCATTGTTCATTTCACAATTTTCTGTTAAAAATATTGTCTTTACCTCAATTTTTTTTTTCTATGATTGTAATTTCTTTTTTCTTTATTATTTTTGAATCTGGAGATATAAGCATCTGTAGATGCAATGTCTAATTAATTCCAATTTCATTTTTATTTAATATGGATATGTGCTTTTAGGGCCTGTTTACATGTGGGTGGCGCCTTTTGAATTGGACAGGATGGTCTCATCCATTTTATTTTGAGTGGGAGATGAAAGATTTGAAAGGAGATGAAGTTGCTGTTCTAACTTGTTACTGCCACTGCCTAGGGAAGTTTTGGATGAACCAAACAACCATGATCACACTGCGTTTTCTTGTCCTTATATCCCTCTATCAATTGCATGGCTGAGATGATCCCAATCTTCGCCTTTCCCTCATGCATCATCAGTATCATGCATTGATTCCTCTCATCCATGATGGCCGTCACTCCAAGGTGGGTCATGGGAATCGCCTTCACCAGTACACGTGGGGCTGAAAGTCGGGCGGGTTCAACCCGACCGACCCGTGACCGACCCGACATTGGGTTGGGCTTGGGCAAGATGTATCAAGTCCGATCTTAAGCTTGGGCTATACAAACACCAACCTGATAAAACTTGGGTCGGGCTCGGGTTGAGGTCTCGGGTTGCCCGACCCAACCCGAACCCGATCAATATATAAGTTACTTATAAATTATAATTGAGTGCGGATCGTTTGTGACGAAAGCACATTAGTGATGTCGGGTCTCATTCGTCCACGTCATTTCCTATGACTCAAGCTAACAAGATATGCCAGATTTCTCTCTCCTAAATAGATTGCGTGCTATGCTACATGACTTTTAAAGGAGTAGTTGTCCTATATTTTAGCTTGTTTTTTTAAAAGAAAAAATGAAGTTATTTATGATGAATAATCACATATATAATTAATAAAATCATAGATACAAAAAGTCAGACCTATATTTAAATATAATAAACTAATGTAATAATGAAAATATTAGCATGTATACACCCGATCAACCCGATCAACCCGACCGAGCCCGCTTGGGTTGGGCTTGGGTTGAGAATTCCCAACCCGAGGTTGGGTTGGGTTGGGTTGGGTTAGGGTTGAGGTATAGGAACCTTGGGTTGGGTTAGGGTTGAGCACTAACCTGACCCAACTCGCCTGACTTTCAACCCTAAGTATGCGGAGTCCATGCCCAATATTACTTTGAAGTCATCCAATGGAATGGTGGAATGACTCGTCTTATCGACCCATCCACAAACACGCAGCTTCACAACGTTCGCCACACCTTGAATGGGTTTCGCTTCTAAGTTGACTGCTTTGATCTTGCTTGCGTCCTTCACCACTGTAAGACCCAACCGCTTCGCCCCCACTCTTGAGATGAAATTGTGGGTTGCTCCTGTGCCCATAAAGCCCGAGTAGATGTACCGTTGATGTGCACAACCACATACATCAATGCCTGTCCTAGTGGCTTACCTTGTTCCACCACTTGGCCCAGCAAAGCTCCCAAGTACCTGACTCTCTTCCCTTCATCCTACTCAGCTTGGATTGAGCCCAATGGCTTCTTACGTGGACAACTCTTTGCTTGATGATCGTCGTTGCAAATGAAGCAATTCTAGCTTTTCTCCTGGCTCTTGTGTTTGCCTCCCGTAAGTCGAGGAGTTGCATCAACCCAATGTGCCACTCCCACCATCCTCATCCATCTTCTCGTCCATCTTTGCTGCGGGGGTGTTTAGTGCTTGTCTACTCAGGCATTCTCTTGCCATGTGTGGCCCATCGCAGATGAAACACTTCAGTTCTTATGGCTTGGACATGTTTCATCTGTCTTTGCCATCCTTTTTGGCCTTGATACTTCTGCCATCTCTGCCACGTGATGGCTAGCTTTAGAGCTGTACACGAGCAGGCTAAGCTCGGGTACTCGCTCGACTCGACTCGGAATACTCGACTCGATGCTCGACTCGTCTGAGTTAGAGCCGAGTACGAGCAATTTTTTCCTATTCGTTTTGAGTTCGAGTAGAGTACGAGCAACGTAATACTCAACTCGTTACTCGACTCGTTGCTCGACTCGTTACTCGACCAGGGCTATATATATACATTTGAAGCCCTAGTCCCGGTCGCTTTCAGCTTTCACCCGCCCGCCCAAATCAAAAAAACAAACCCTCCCCTTTCCTTCCCTCCCTCCCATCGGCCAGCGCCCGTCCCTACGGACCCTACCCATTCGGTCACTCTCTCTCTCTCTCTCTCTCTCTCTCTCTCTCTCTCTCTCCCCCTGCCGCTCGTCCCTGCGGCCTGTCCGGTGCCCGTCCGCAGCTCGTCAGTCGTCACTGCCCTGCCCTGTCCGCACTCCGCAGCTCGTCCTTACCCTGCCCGGTGCCCCTGTCCCTGCTGCAGCTTGTCCCTGGCTTGCTCGACGCCCCTGTCCGCAGCTCGTCTCTGCCCTGCCCTGTCCGCAGCTCGTCCCACCCCTGCCCGGTGCCCCTATCCGTCCATCAGGTAAGAATTTCGTTTTGATTTTGATGGATTATGGACTGCTTGTACTCGAACTCGACTCAACTCGTTTACTACTCGTACTCGGCTCGTACTCGGGCGAGTAGAGTACGAGCAGGGAGTCCCTGCTCGTCGGCCGAGTAGAGTCGAGTACGAGCAGCACTCGAACGTTAAGAGCCGAGTATCGCCCTACTCGACTCGACTCGACTCGTGTACAGCTCTAGCTGGCTTCGACCATCCTTGTGCCAGGAGACGTCTCATTTTCCCCCACCTTTGCCATGATCATCCCTCGACGATCTTGCCTAAAAGATTCTCGTGAATTTAATTAGGTTCTTTGTTGTCGCCATTGTCAAAGCTAGGACCTGCACACCCTATAATTGCAGTTCTTGTTGCGCTCAGTACTGCAACCCATCCATGAAATTGAAGAGGAGTTCCTTCTCGGGCATGTCATGAATCTTAAGCATGAGCTTAGATAATTCCTTAATATGCTCACAAATCGATCCCTTGTACCGTTCCAGGTACTCAACATTCTCAGGATAGAATTGCCATTTGATTTGCTTCTTGAAGTCATCTGAAGCAAGCGTCAATGACACATGCTCCCACTCCATGTCCTCTACCATAAAGTTGTCATGTCAGTGAGATACATTGCCGCTGTGTGCACCTTAGCCCTCTCATCCACTAGCGAGATGGGCTTGAAGTACCATTCCAATTGCCACAAGAAATTGTCCAGTTCCTTAATGTCCCTTGATCCGTTGTCCTCACCTTCGTTGCACCGCCCATATACCCCCGTTGGTCATGGGCCCTTTCCATAGAACCTAATTACCTCTCGTCTCCCCAACTCACTCCCTCAGCATGTTGAGTCTCCATCACATTGGTTTGGAATGCCTCCCTTTCATGGTACTGAGTGTCAGCTAATGCATTTAAAGTATTAGCATCTTCATTTTGAGTACCTCAAATGCATCGTCGAGCTCCACCATGCTATTACCCATCACATCCATCCTTGCCCATTGCCCATCACAGACTCTACCTTTACAAGATGTGCCTCCAACGACGCCATCAAGGCATGGGAATTCTCCCTCCTTGACTTGTTGACACCCTCATTTCCTTGCATTTGATTGTTGTTGGTCATGTCCAATGCCATAATGTCTCCATTTCTCGTCTCACAAGCATTACGATCCCCTTTGTGAATGACTCGGCCTTCCCCGAGTACACACTGCACGAGCTAAGTGCCCAAAGCTCACTAGAATGCAAGAGACACTAGTGTATGGAAGAACCCCTTATATTTCACTGATCTTGAAACTACAACTTCTCTTGGATGCTGTATAATGAGGACCCCCTCATAGAGAGCTAGGAAAACTCTAGAACCTACACAAGAATGCTAAGATTGTGCCACATGGCACTCATCCAATAGTTAGGTAGAACATTTCTATAATATTCCTCACATCTCTATACAAGACCCCACTAGAGTTTCTTTAAAAACTTTTAGAAATCTCTACACAACTCTATACCATTCCACACAACTCTAGAACTTTCTTCAATTCTTTACACCATTTTGCCATTCTCGACAACATTCCGCACACTTATACTCTATTCTAGAATTCCCTACACTTATGTACAAAATGTCTCCAATGTACAAGATGAGCATAAATTTTGTTGTGTCCAGGATTTAGGTCCATGGGAATGATCAGTCTGTGACATAAGGCATCTTTGCACGAAAGGGGTCCATTATGGGGAGAATGTCCACTGCAGAATATTCTTATAGTTATAGGTGCAGACTTGTGTGCAAGCGGTGGGACCACCTGCCTATATTTTGCCACATTGATAAGGGCCGTTTGGATGCAAAACTTGAATATACGGATAACTCAAACTGACTGCAATTTGACATAATTCAGCAGAAAGAATACGGAACTTGACTAAATTGCGCCTTGTTGCCTATTTGCGTGGCCATACTTCAAATACATCTTTTTTCCATGGAATCATGCTTTTCTGCTCATGGGTCAGAATTTTTTCCTGCTTCTCATCACCTACATTGGGATGCCATCGAATTTTTACAGAATTCCTTCCATGAACATGTTTGTTTTTGTTCAGATTGACTTCCATGGAGGTCTTGCAACTTGTTTGTCATTAACATGTGGGGTTTTACACAGTGTGCCTATCGAATAGCATCTAAGATGCTGATTGAAATGTGAACGTGGACTTCTATAGAAATGCTTCCTTTACTAGCTTAAACTGGATTGCAATCACCATTCCTAATTTTCATGTTGTGAGTCAGTTGCACGGTCCTTCTAATCAAGTGTTGCTCGCTTCGGAATCAGGCTTCCTCTCTCGCTTGATGCTTCTTAGCTGTTTATACCTGCTAGCATTTTGATACAGACTCTTCCCCTTTCCCCTACCCAAATCTGTTGCTGTTTCACTTCACGCTTCGTGCAACTATGCTGTGGGACATCAGATGGAGACTGAAGCCAGGTGGAAAAACACATTGGATCTTGCACCTAGGAGTTTATTTGACAATGAAGAAAGTAATCTTCCAAAAGAAAAGAAGAAGAAGAAGAAAAAGAAAACTAGGATTGGGTCGCACCACTAGGAAAGGAGTCATTTTTGCAGTTGGCATGAAGTCATTGAGGATGTCTCCTTGTAAAGATTTATTAGGAAGCATTTCTTTCCTCTAAATACTATTTATTAGAGAAGTGGCTTCTTAATCCTTTTTTTTTTTTTTTTCATCAGGTGTAAGCCTATGGATGGGGAGGACTGTGAGCCTTATACGGATGTTTATTGGATCAAATTCTTACAGGTCAGCAATGCCAGGTGACTGAAATTAATAGAGATGTAAGGCTTTTGGCATGCGAACATGCACATACTCGCACGGGGTTTGCTAGCAATGTTCTTGCAAGGAAGTGCACGCCAATTGCTTCCTCCACCCCCTTTCAAAGGGCATTTTGGTCCATTGAATGAGGACATTGAGGCGGGCAATGCTGTGAAAAAAAAGTTGCTTGCAAAGCCGTGCTTGTACGTCTGGATAGCTGTAATATCATGACAGTGTTGGCTGTCTTTCCAATTTCCTGTTAATCTTTCTCTCTCATGGTTGGCTTGCAACTAATTGCGATGCAGACCTGTTGTTTACTGCCATAGTGGACCCCAGTTAGTTGGGGTAAGGCTTATATCATGATGATGACGGTGATGACCTGTTGTTTACCCTATATCTTCTTCTATTGTCATTTTATGTTGCAGAGAAATTTAACATTTTTATTGGCAAGTGAGATGGTCACATACAGTGCCTGTATATGATCATTTCTCACAAAGACCCTATGCTTTTGATAAATACCCAATATTCCTTTATTTGGTATTAAGAACAGTACACTTTTACTACTAGAACAATACCAGAAATGGAAAAACAGGATGCATCCGTGAAAAGCATTAGGTTTGTATTTCAATTTTGTTTTTCATAATTTCCATTATGTGGCCATTGGAGTATTCAACTGTGAATGTAGGGCCACAGCATGGTGTATTTGAATATGTGGCCTGATTGTTGCAGGTTTGCAAAGAGGAAACTAGATGAGTTTGTTTTCCTCGGGAATCAACTACAGGTTTCGTATGCTCCTCAGTACGAGTCTCTTTCTGATACGAAGGAGAAATTGGAAGGCAGGAAAAAAGAAATTCTAAGCCGACTAAACCGTGAGTTTCTTCTAAGATTGATATGTGCAGTCACTTGCAAAAATTACCTCATTGTACCTTGAAACAGCTTCTTCTTCTTTTTTCCTCTTCTTCTATATTTACAAATTGCAGCTGGAAGATCTAAAGGATCAGAGCCTTCCAAGCAAATGTAAGGGAGCAGTTATGGCTTCAATATTTCAGTATGAGTTCTTTGAAGAATTGCTTTTAATGGACACCATTTTGAATAGAGGAAATACACAATGTTCAGTCAACTAATTTTACTAGGACCAGCAAATTGTACATGTGTTGGCCTGCCATTTGGTGATCCATAACTGTCCATGTGGTGGGCCCCATCATGGATGAGGAAACCATCATGTGGTCCTAACCATCCAACTGGATCCATGCTTCTTCTTAAACATGGAACATCATCTCTTACCTCCACTTTCAAGCCATCAATTGGATAGAAAGATCATCTGGTAAAGAAGATCATCTATGATGAGTCCCACCAGGTGAATAGCCAAGAGTGCCAAAAGGTGGGTGAGTCCTATGTGTACCATTGCTAGATCAGGTTTTTTTTTTTATATATAAAAAAAACACCATTCTTTGGATCCGACATTGGATAACCCCTCTTTGGAATGCTGCAGTTTAAATATATTGCTACAATTATTCTTATTCATAATTCTCTAGGGATCATACGGAATCAGCAAAAGCTCATCACAGGCAAGATCCTATATTCAGCAGGGTGACGTCTGACAAGGTTCGTATCTGGTCTTGTTATGGATTCATGTGTTTTTGATGTATTAGATGTTGACTAGGGATACCGTATGGGGTGAATTGATTCCCTAGGAGTGTAGTTACAAGTAGTTCTAAAACTCACTGACTCAAATCGAAACTCTGCTGAGCCAACTCGACTAGGAAATATTTTGAGCTGAATCGCCGACTCAAATCGACACAACTTGCCATGCCTTGAACCGAGTTACTCAGTTTAAGAAAAAGGGATGCTATTAAAAGGCGGGAGCAAGATTCCAACACCCAACCTCAATAAAGGGGATACGACGACCTTAACCAATGAGGAATATGTAATGTCAGTTGCTTTGCTTGACATACTATGTTACTTTAGTAAATGTAACTAATTTAAATATCTACTAAAATTCCTAATGTTTTCAATTTATATAATTAAACATTGAGTTGAGTTGGGTCGGGTCGGGTCGAGTCAACTTGATTGGGATAAACATCGAGTCGAGTCGAGTTTTTGGGTTTTCTTCAAACTGTGGTTGTAGATGCTCGTTTACTGTATTTTTTATACGACGTGCCATATAGTGCCTCCTTATCCATATTTCGATTGCATGCCATGAAGATAAAAGCTTCACAAAATTGCCACTTGCCACTCTTTCAGTGTACGTCTTGCTGAAAAGGGGGACGTGAATTGCTTGTAACCCCTGGTTATGGAGGATTCCTGTAACCCTTGACGTGGTCCAATAATAATGTGCTGCATGCGCTTGTTAAATGTGGAGCCTGTTGTGAAAAGCAAAGATTCTCCGGGATGAAGTGATCATTTTTCCATTTTTGTTGTAGGCCCCTCATCTGATAGATGCCAAGGTGCTTTTTCATTAGGACATTTCAGGGGTTCCAGGCAATTTGCATCCCAAAAGGAGTGCCAAAGCTATACTATATTGAAGGATAAGGCAAAAAAATGTTGGGCATGGGCCAAACACCACAATCCCTGTATGGTGGAAATTTGATATTCGAATAGAAACATAAAATTGCAAGAGGGTCAAATCAAATGATACGTTTTATTTATTTATTAGATTAATAAAAATGTAGATGCTAAAAAAAAAAAGAATGTGGAGAAATGAAACAGGTGGCCGAACTGATCCTAGTCTGACATCTCATGTTAAATTTTCATCAACTAATGATATTATGTTGCATTTGTATGTAGTTCAAAACTGTATAGGCTCTGGATAGAAGTTAGTCTTGAGGTATTACAACTCTATTTCTTTCCCTTCAATCAATAGGATATAAGTAACTTTATTATCACAAACAATCATTAAAGTTTGTTCAGCTCAAGACTTTCAATTTACGATATGCCTACAGCTTTTATCAAAGAGGTGTGTGCTCCAGTGGCACTGGCTTGTGGTGGTACCGGGTAGATGTGGGGCCCAAGTGATGTATACAGGGCATCCAAACTGTCCATCAGATGCTTCAGCTCATTTTAGCTGTGACAATTAAGAAAATCAGCCCAATCCAAGACTCATGTGGTCCACGCACAGGGAACACGATGGGAGGAAATGCTTACTCTTAATTTGAACTGGGTCTCACCTGAGTTTCAAAACAGCCTTATCTCAGGTCGGACCCTTCATCCAGGCTAGTTGAAGGGTCTGAATGGCCTGAATTGCTGGTATACTACATGGCGGGGCCCCTATTAAAAACAATGGTAGGCGTCCACTCTCATCTTGTTCACTGTGGTGTGGTCTACCTGAGTATTGGATTGGCCTGAGTTCTGTGTACCAGCGGTAGCCTGAGGTCTCACATCTGATGGATGGGTTGGATGTAATGAGCACATCACATGGGCCCACTTCTGTCCGGTGCCATGGTAGTTTACAGTGGTACCATACCACTGAAGCATGACTCTTTATCAAATAGGATTCAATTGGGACTGAATTCTTTTCTCTGGGATCGAATGCAAGCATGGGATTTTAACGCCACCATTTGTCAGTTTCACAATCTGTGAAGGGATGCTGGTTGGGTACTAGCAATTTGAAGTTGATTAGGCAGGGAAATAGGAGCCGTTCTGATGCAGTTTCCATTTCTTGGGCTACGCCAAATGGCACTGAAAAGCAACCCAATCACATTTCCAGTGGACTTGCAAACAGTCCATTAACAAAGAAAACCAAAAAGATTTGTTTGTGTGTGAGTGGTACTGTGGTACCAGGAAGATGTGGGGTGGGGTCCATGTGGTGTTTGCGGAATCCAACCTGTCTGTCAGATGACTCATCTCAGAAACCCCTAGGAGGCTAGGACCCAAAACTCATCCTGATCCAAAACTGAGGTGGGCCACCCAAAAGGGAAAACCCACCCTTAAATTTCACGTTGACCCACATGAGGGGTGAAAGCAGCCTACATTTTCTCCTGACCCTTCATCTTCTGGACTGGATGAAGGGTCTGAACGGCGTTGATTATATATACACAACATGGTGGGGCCACTACTCCAACCAATGGTGTGTGTTGCCTTTTAATGTGTTCGCTGTTCTATGGCCCATCCGAGTTTTGGATCGTGTTGATTTTTGGGCCCTGAGGTTTTTCTGAGGCGACATATCTTACGGATGGGTTGGATTCATTAAGAACATTGTTGGGCCCCTTACCTGTCCAGTGCTAGTGTAAGCTTACAGTGGTAGTGGTACCACCCGAATGCATGACTTTGTTTTGATCCTTAACAATTTTATCACTTTGTACTATTTGGGGCATTGATTGTATTGAAGCTCACATTGCATGAAACTGACTTTGTTTTGATCCTTAACAATTTTATCACTTTGTACTATTTGGGGCATTGATTGTATTGAAGCTCACATTGCATGAAACTGACTTTGTTTTGATCCTTAACAATTTTATCACTTTGTACTATTTGGGGCATTGATTGTATTGAAGCTCACATTGCATGAAACTGATAGGAGTCTTCCTGCAATCACAGGAGTACTTTTCATCCCCATCGATGAACAACACAGTCCAATTTGTCAGAGAGAAGCTTGATAAGGTTAGAAAATGTTTCCTACATCTTTGCTTTTGCACATATGTATTATCCAAGATCATGCACCAGTTGTTTTGAAATTTTTGTGTTGTGTAGATACAATCAAGTAGTGAGCATGTGGAAGGTGGGCCGGCCTTCAAGAAACCGCGGGTAGACAATAGAAGAAGAATATGATGGACCATTGGTGATGCAAGAAAATGATTGCCTTCTGAAAGTTCTGCCACTCCTGAACAATGTTACCTGAAACACAAAACTCCTGATGAATGACTCAGATCTTGCATCATGTGACAAAATGGCATGTGGGGGAGAGTAGGGTTCAGATTCCTATAATTGCAAGAGTAGCCATGGAATGGCTCTATCCGGAAATAAGGCAGGTATGACCATTGATTTTCAACCAGAATCTTTAGAAAAGAAAAAAATCAGTAAATTTTTTTCTGCAGACAGGTGAGAGTTTCTAGTTTGGATGTATCATAAATCAAAACTACTCATGGGTTAGTGGTAGATTCACAAGAGTTTCAACACAAAGGTCATGGGTTGAGTACCCATTGTGGTGTGTAAATAAAATAAAATAAATCATAAATCAAAACTGACGTTTATTTGATGATCTGAATATTTGATTGAATAGGGAGCCCATCACGTAGTCAACTCAGGTGGGTCCTGGTGCAAATCAAGGGTGGGTGTACCCTCTTTGGTAGCTTCAATAGACCTTGGTTCCAATCAATGTTTTGGAAAATGGACTGCACCCAGCCCAGTTCTGTGGGCGGTTCGTCCATAAATCAGTGAACCGTCGGTTCAAATCTCATTGGCACTCTCAGTCGCGCTCAGTTTTCAGTCAGTATTTTAAAACCCAGACTGGACTCCAACCCCTTTTTATGGGCGGTTTACTTGGCCATTTCTACCAACATGCGGACCAGACCCAATCCAGTTTTTGTGGATGGTTTTGGTCGAAACTGGCCAACCACCAGTTCAAACGGTCCAACCACAAAACTAAATATTTAAATAAAAGGGTAACTTACCTGTTTGGTTCCTAAGATGTACATGTGGGGCCCATAATTGGTTCATCCAAGCCATTGATCTGATGTCCTGCATCATGGATTAACGGTGCCCAACAAATCTCCCAAATTGGAAGGTCCTGAGTATCAAATCTTCTCTTTTTCTCCATTGGATGTGGACTGTTGGTTCATTTCTTAACCATTTATTGATATGCTAACAGCAGAAAGGTTAGAACTGACCGAATGAGGAGAGAGTTTTGGGCATGTTTCATCCATGAGGTGGACAACAGATCAATGGATTGGATGAACCAAAGAGAGGACGGAGTAGAAGGGTAGTAATAGTATGGTAACCTACAATCGATTGTACTGTACTTCCGGTGCATTTTATCCCTTCTAAAACATTTTCCACTTTTACCCCTGGCATAAAGACTAATCACCTGAGTGTCCGGCACGGGTAATGATCACATGCCTGCGCATATATGTGAGTTCGCATGCATTCGATCATCTGTGAGGTCCACAGTGATGTTATTCTAGGATCTGAACTGTGAATCAGGTTATTAGATTCAGTTTCGCCGTGCAGATAAAAATCTGGACGATTCCAAAACTTGGGTGGGCCAAACTAGGTGGAATAATGTTAGATACACCTAAATTCTCTAATCAATTCATTCACTGTGGCCCACAGAATTCTGAATTCATCCTTCTGCATTACATCGGATGAACGGATTGGAAGGCATATACACAGCACGGTAGACCCCACAGAGAATCTGGAAGTTTTGTAATGTGGGTATCCTCCTCCACACTGCTCCTCGTTGTTCCCTGTTGTGTGCCCAACCTAATTCCTGCAATGGACAGATTTTTTGGTTTCTGGAATTATCAAGGAAGGCCACGTCTGATGGTTGGTCTGGATGAAATAGAAACGTGACGGTGGGCCTTACAAAGCTCGAAAGTATGAGAACTCGGCCAAAATGTATCCTTCTTAACTCACAGCTAAGGTTATTTCAGTCATTTGGCATACTAACGGTTTTAAAGCTCAGACGGAAGCCATTGCGTTCCTCCTATGAGGTACTTATAACTTTCTCTAATGTGGGGAAGACTACTTAACTTGCGTAAAATCCACCCCGTCCATCATGTACATCACCCCCTGCCTGGCCTTGATGCGAAATGTCAGGAAGATTCAACACTCAGGTGGGCCACCCCATAAAATTATACTTATAAACCCTTAAATTCACGTAATATGGCCCACTTGAGCTTTGGAATACTGGTATTTTGGTTAATTCTTTCGGTTTTGACGTGGCCCATCAGATGAATGGATTTGGTGATATACAAACACCACGGTTGGCCCTGGACAAAACCAATGGTGGATTTCACATCTCAACTTTTCCCGGGAGGCGGATTCCCATCTTTAAAAAAAACAAACTTTTCCCGGGTACACGGAATTCGGCCAAGCCGTTACCTTGGGCCCACCTTGATGTGTATTGTATATCCACTCCGTTCATCTGTTTTTCCGGATCATTTTAGGGCATTGGGGAAAAAATGAAGCAAATCCGAATCTAAGGTGGACCACACCACTTGAAATAGCGGCGACTGACCATTAAAAAGTTTTAGATCAAACTTACTAATGTGATCAAGCTGATACTTTTTTTTCCCTTCATCCAGGTTCGTGTGACCTTATCAACTGGTTGGATGGCAAATAAACATTACAGTGGGTCCTAGGAAGTTTTTAATGGTGGCCGTTCAATCACCACTGTTTTCTTGTGTTGTGGTCCACCTGAGATTTGTATCCGCCTCATTTTTGGACCATGATCTAAAATGATCTGAAAAAAAGGATGGACGGCGTGGATAAATACATCGAGGTTGCCCCACCGTCAGGCCCACCTGGCTGGATCCGGGGTCGCACCTAAGCCGCGTTCCGCCAGCGCAGCTCCTCTTAAATCTCATCGTATTTACATTCCTCTCTCATCCAAAACTCCAAAGTCCAACAGACGGAGAAGGGGAGAGAGAGAGAGAGAGAGAGAGAGAGAGAGGGAGAGAGAAGATGATCATTCCTGTTCGTTGCTTCACATGCGGGAAGGTGATCTCTAGGGTTTTAATTTCAATTTCCATGGTTTCTGGCATCTTATCTCTTGTTCGGATGTTGCGTCTCCTTCTAGGGGTTTTCATATCGTCTCTGATCTTTTCTAGGGTTTTCTTTTTCTTGGAAATGGTTGCCTTTTCATAGGTGATTGGCAACAAATGGGACACGTATCTTGATCTTCTCCAAGCCGATTACACTGAAGGGTGAGTACCATCTCTCTCTCTCTCTCTCTCTCTCTCTCTCTCTCTCTCTCTCTCTCACACACACACACACACACACCACACACACACACACACACCAAGGTTTGAAAATCGGTCTTGGCCCTGTATCGGTCACCAGCTTAGCTGGGTCGTGTTGTCCTATATCGGGCCATTTCAGGCATGTTTCGGGCTAATACAGCTGTATTGTCTACGGAAATAACCAGTTCGTATTGGTTTATATCGGGCCATACATACGTACCAGTTCTGGACGAAAGCCTAAACCCTGTTCATGGACAACTAGTTGCTGGAAAGTGTTTTTGTCTAACTAGTGCTTGATTGCTTACTTGTTATGTGGATGGAATCCCACCCGTCCAACAGTTTGGCCCCACCAGGAAGATAACTGAGCACAGAGATTTAGACTGATCCACTCATCAGGTGGGGGACATGTACTTATATTGGCAGTTGTCAACTGTTTTCTGTGTCGTGGACCTCGTGGATCCAACAGTGGATCGGTTTGATTTTTTGCATCAGATTCTTTGTCATGGGGTCTGCCTTTTGGACGGGTTGGATCTTGTACTCACTTGACATGTTGACATTCATGAGGTGGTTGGACAATAAAAATATGGTCCAAATAGTCATGTGGGACTTGCTGTGTGGGTGTGCATGCTGACATATATTTGTAGTGGGTTCCATACCTTTAGAGGCATTGCATTTTTGTGCCTCTAAATTATGTACCATAGACATGGCACATGTATGATGATCTAAACCAAACATCCTACAAGCTAAATTGTGCCTCCAAATTATGTGCCATATTTTAGATTTTGTGTGGGCCATCAGACTGTTTGTGACATGTATACATATTTATTCATTGAATTATATTACGATTTCTTGATGTTTGAGTTTATATGTTTGGTTGTGATTGTTTTATGATCTTATTTGCATATAGATATTTGTATCGGCAATCACGATGAGCTGTGGCCGATATTTGTTTGTTAAAGGCTTGGTCAGCTTCTCACACAACATGGACCATTGTGCATGCATGCACCACATGAGTAATGTATATTGAGATACGTGCATATGAGATGTACCCCTGCCCTGCCTTATGAGATGATCGGGATGAGATCTCATACTGATTGCCACATTTGGCTCATATCCAGTCAGATTATGTAAGCCTATGTATTGCAGCAAGGATGAGTCATTATCTGAGCGAATTAATTTTGTATGAAGATCGCGTAAACTACAAACTCTTGATCATGCATAGTGTGTGAATCGAGTCATGTGTTGCGAGACCAATTACCTAAAAGCAACATTTGATTTCAATCCAGTTGTTGTGTGAGTATGCTAATCCTGTAGGTGACTCTTGTGTCCTTATAACTTTACGCTATGCAGCAAGGTTGTGGCGGGTGAAACTACTTTGGTGTGCATTATCAGGGCCATGTACATAGATTTGGCCGGGTTAGAAGCATGCTGGGAAAGCCGCCAAATCAAGATTGGGTCATGGACTTGGTATAGAGGAAGATTGTGGATGATCGCACAATGGTGATGATACACATGAGACTTATCTAAGTCGTTGGATTGAATGAAGAGTTAGATTTTATTGCAAATCATTTTAGAAAATATTTATATTATTATATTAATATTTTCAATGATTTTTTACTAGTCAAGTTTGTAAAGATAAAATCCATTCCATCTCAAAAGTATATAAATGTGCTATCAGAGCATTGAGATTTGTATGCATGTACATATGGAGTCAAACATGATCGATTGAGTGTGATTAGATCAACGGTCTTGGACAAGCAATTGGAGATTGGGATGAGTCATTTTTGGTCCACTTGTGGATTTGGTGCGATGCCATTCCTTAAGGAGGATTAGTATCAAAGGTCTCACAATGGTTCTACCTAATTCAAGGGTATAGATTGAATTTTCTTATTGGAAAGGAGCGTGGTAATTTAGTACATCTCATTACGACCATAACATAAAAGATATTGGAGTTTGTCTCTAATTGGAATTTTTTAAGGAAAAAGGTCTATAAATATAGGTGTATGGTTTTGATTTGAGACACGTGTTCTCTCTTCTATGAAGCCGTAGTCATAGAGAAATCATTCATTATTAGAAACTCCAGGTCACAAAATCTAGAAATCTAAGATCCTCTACTGTGTATGGTGTTTTCTTTCCTCCCGTGGTTGAGCATCAACATCTCTGGTGGGCTTTCCTTTGTCTCCGTGCTACAAAGGAGACGGTTATGGGTAGGCATTCGAGATAATTTCGCTCCTGGAAATTTTAAATTGGCATTTGGCATACTCTATGGTGCTTCCACTTTCAGTTGGTATCAGAGCATTAGGCAACCTGTAACCTGGTATAAAATTCAATTTTCCTTGGGTTTGGATACATGAGACCCATGCATTAAGCCATTTGCAACTTCAAATCAATGGTGTTTGAATGAAAAGGGGGCCCCGCATACCTACACTAGGATAAATCCAATGTCTCTTGGGGTTCATCTTTTTTTCAAAGCTGATTTAACTCTATGAGTGCGTGTGCACGATCCTAGTCACCATGGCGCCGTAAAACTGTGCATCACCACGGACCATAACCATATGGCTTTGTGCTCATGGCCTTTCTAGATCTCGATGTTCATGGTGCTCGCCTCCTTAATCTTCTTGTTAAAGTTGGGTGCTTGCTGCCCAATCACTGGCCTTGTGCGTCCCATCTGTCTGATGGTTGGCGGAATTGCTGCCCATGATCAACAGCAAGTGGCACTGCCGCCTACATGTTCGCTGGCTGTAACCATGGCCGGCATTCATGTTAGCTGCTATGGCTGCTGGGTTCATCGCTGGCCTTTGCCATAGCCGACATTCAACGGGTAGCAATATAGAGGGCCTTGAGAGTGGGCTCAAGGAACTCAATTGGGAGATGTTGATGCTCTAAACATTTTTGGCAACTATGGGGGTTCGACTCACACGGTTGAAGATTGCCATGATGATGGGTAGGATCGATTTGAGTCAATAAATGGGCAGCAATATAGAGGGCCTTGATAGCGGGCTCGAGGAACTCAAGTGGTAGATGTTGGATGCTCTAAGCATTAGTGTCAAGAGGGGAAGTGCCTTTAAGGTTTGTGGTGTTGGAGATCCCCACCATGCTAAAAGATCAGGCTGAGGAAATAACAACGGCAGTTCATATCATCAGCACGACACACACCGGCGTCCGCGACAATAGAAAATATCAACGATTGAAATCGCTGATTGATATTAAAAGTTCACGGTTCGGCGAGCAACTCCGTGACAATCGACAGATCGGTTTGGGGACACTTTTACGATGATGGGTTTGGGACCAAAACTTTTACTTTAAAGATGATGGGTGGAGAGTCTCAACACATCACTCAACTCTCCTCTTTCAAGTCTCCACACTATACCAAAATAGCACACTCACATGGACTTTACACACACTACAAGTGTAGAAGGATGGCCACCCCATGGTATAGTGTTTCATGATCACACACGTGTGGGGTCATTGGGATGCTTATCACTTTTCCAATGGATGAACCGATTAAGACCATTGTTCAATAATGACTTGCTTAATGGGAGTCTAGCTTTATCTCACTTGGCCTATGTTGATCAACATTTAGTTTTGAAAACATATTGGGGTCCACCTGATTGATGGCATGTATCTCACATACATGAGCCATGTTGTCACATGAGGCGCGAATTGGACCTCCCTACATCCGCGGTAGGGGTGCACACGGTCCGGTTTGGTCCGGTTCCGGGGTAAAACCGGAACCGAACCGTTCCTAACGGTTCTGGGATTTTCGGAACCGGAACCGAACCGTTAGCACACTAGAACCGAACCAGAACCGGACCGTGAAAACCGGTTTGGTCCGGATCGTTTCCACGGTTCTGGATTTTTCATCTTCTGCAATTCCGCCACCTAGGCGAGGGTCAAGCCGCCCTCTGGGACACATTGGACGGTCCAGATCATAAAAAGGGATGATGGGTGGGGGCCACTGTCAAAACCCAATCCATGCACGTCCGTCCCTGTACGTTTTTCACTGTTTGGATATTTTGAAAAAAAAAATAGGTGGGCCTACTTCTGAAGGCATTCTCGGGATCTACTCCGCTCATCCTTCTTAGCAACGCGTAAGAAGAGGTGGGGACCACGGTTCCACGGTTCGGGTCGGTTCTACCTGCCCCTAAACCGGAACCGAACCGTATCCAACGGTTCTCGCAATTTTGGAACCGGAACCGGAACCGGTGCTGTCCAGAACCGGACCAAACCGGACCGATCCAACGGTTCCGGTCCGGTTCCACGGTTCTACCGGTTAAATGTGCACCCCTAATCCGCGGGGCGTTCAGCAAACCTACAATATTTCTATACTAATGGCTCTGGGGTGAGTGATCATACATCATGGTTTGGGTTTTCATTTTGTACAACTGGAGCCTACTTTTCAGTGATCCAACCTGTTGTTCCACGCCATCCATTAGTTGTGTCTCACTGTCCCCTGTCCCGTGTACTGTCCTTGTACAAAAAAATCCAGTCTGCTCATCCAATGGGCCACAATGTTAGCCTAAAATTTTCTTATTTGTCCACGTTATTTACAAACTGTAGCTCATATGATCAGTAGAATGCCTCAAAATTTTGCCAAGAGATCTACATGGTGGAAGCCGTCTGATTGTTGGCTTGAATCATGCGTAGGCCATGCTTGCATATGGTTCCCCTGTAAATGTGAGCAGTAGTTGAATCAGGGCCCACTAAAGTTGTAGCTTACAGAGGATCTTTTAGAAAGGTATTAATTTATTGCCTATGTTTTCCATAGGTTAGAGATGTTCCTTTGGAGTTTTATGTGATCACCTTGTACCCTTCAAATTGAAGGGGAGATTTCATAGGATAGTTGTAAGACCGGCCATGTTTTATAGGACAAAATTGTGGGGGGTGAAGGAACAACATGTTCATAGGATGTGTAGCCAAAATGAGGATATTGAGATGGATGACTAGCAAGATTAGGAAGGATAAGAGTTATAAATGAATGCATTTGAAGGAATTTAGGAGTACTACAAATAGGTAATAAGACGAGGGAAATTAGACTTGGATCCTTTGGCCATTGGCCAAGGAGATCAACAACTCCACCAGTTAAGAATGAGTAGGTTCAAGTTGAAGCATCCAGAAAGCAAGGGGAATGCCTAAAACCATATGATGACCTATGGTTTAACCAAGGATATGGTTCTCAAATTCTCATTACTGGAATTACTGAGCAGGATTCATATGGCTGATATCAATTAGTTGGGACAAGGCTTCAGTGATGATGATGATGGTCATGTCCTATAAATTTACCAGTATTTTAGTCTACTAATAGTCCTAAAACAAAATAAGTGAATTAAAAAAAATAAGAAATCTGAATTTTTTTTTTTAATTTTTAATTTTTAATTAATTATTATTATTATTATTATTATTATATATATATATAAAACTTTGGTAGTAACAAGTACACACACACAGTCACACTCACAGAGATGCCCATCTTCTATTAGGGTGTGCCCCTGTTGGAAAACGACGCAAATGACATTTGCACCATTGAGCGGAATGAAGTCTATCAACCCGATTTATGTGGCTCGTGGGCAACCATGGCGAGACTTTAGAGCATTTCCTAACATTGTCTGAATCTTGTTTATTTAAAAGTTTATATATTCGATTTGTTGGTAATAAATCTCTCGATGACGTATGCAGAGATGCTCTTGATGCGTTGGGCTTGGTCCGCTATTGTTGCAGGCGGATGCTCATGACCCATGTCGACCTGATTGAGAAGCTCCTCAATTACAACAGTAAATCTCTTGCCCTTCCTGCTCACTAATTGGAAAGCTTATCAATGTTGATCAAGATGAGATAGTCACTTGCTCAAGCACCTACTTAAAAATCAGAGTGCATCCTGCTTTTTCTCACCGTCCGATCCTGATCCAATGGCGAGGCAGTTTGCCAATAGTTACTTTGTGCTATTGGCATCAGCGGCACCTTCTGGTTTCTTTTCTTCATCATTGTTTTTATTCCTGCTTTTATATGGATCTGCTCCACTAATGTGTGTTGCTCTGTTACAGCTCTGGAGAAAAGTGAGGCCTCTTAGACGAAATGGCACTTATCGATGTGATCCTTAGCTCTTGTGACTTTGGTGGCCCACTGTATATGCGAATGCTAGAACTGAGATTTTGACTGGTGAAGACAGGGAGCCTTTTGCATCTGACCCTTGATTTGAGTATCAATGCAAAGGAAATTAGAATGTCTGTTGTGGACCCTTGATTGAGAGGAATATGGTCTGCTAATAGCATTTTTGGTAGATTGTTTTGTGTTTGGACACCTCCATTTTATGTTTTCGGGCTCGAATTGGGCTGAATACAAGAGTATAGTCTATGGACGTACCTGTTCTGAATGATACTTCAAACCGTAGCGGTCTCTTTCACACCAACATTCTGCATGTTTGGGACATCTGCATTACGAAAATTACTTGTCTCGGATATCTGGCTGATCCACTCGTTATGTGGACCACAGCTCTATGTTCATTCTGATGGTTGTTTCTCCATTGATTTAAACGGTTCGGTCCACCTGATGAGTGGTCTGGCTTGATTTTCAGCCAGGTGATCTTCTGGTGGGGCCCACTGTTTGGTGTGGTGGGGTGGCATGCAAATATAGGCCTGCATGGCATTTTAGCATGCGCCCATTATGGCTCGCCAATCTGCGGTTTTTTGGTGGACTGACAATCCCGTCCAACAGACTGTCAGTATGAAATCACACCGTTGACTCGGATATGCCTCATTAACCATTTATTTCGAGAGGCCATTTGAAAACTACTGTTTGGATGGTTAGGATTGTCTGGTAGCGATTTTGGGGTCATGACCCACGCATGGTGGAACCGTCCAATGGATGGTGGGTATCACTTGATTGTGAGGCTTTCGTTGATGATCATCCTCCGCACGTCAGGTCCGTTTTTTGTACATTAATACAAAATAATGGTCACATCAGCAGATGATGGCCCACCTTGTCCACGCCAGTTTGGAAGGCATCAAACCATGATCCTGTAAAGCAATTGTGACACAGACAACCTTATAAACGACAAATGTAGCTAAAATAGTGATGGTAACAATGACGTAGTGTTATCAAAATATCTCTTATTTTGGGTTCATCCTGACCGTCCGATTGGAAATGTAACATATCCACTCATCCAGCTAGGAGTGTTGATATTTTTCTGTTGGGGAATGATGCCGTGCAACGTATATATAGCTGATGGTCCTGAACAGTTCGAATCCAACGTATCTAACTCCAACCACTTGCCCTTGTCCTTGAAGCCATCCATTTTCCAAGCCACTCTTTTTTGTACGGTTGGGATCAATCCAATGGAGTGTTTACTTTGACTCTTTTGTACGGCGGCCAGTGAAAACTGGGTTGAATCAGATAGACAGCCCAGATCGATTATTGAACTGTCCACGTGTCCAATTCAACTAGTTTGCAGCATGAGGCTCCAATCTCATTGAAATTTATTGAGTTTTTTTTTTTTTTTTTTTTTTCTGTTAATTAACATTCACCGGCTTCGTTAGCACTCCTCCGCCAATGTTGGCCAATGTGCTCGTTGATCAGGTCCGTCCATTATCATGGAAACATTGGTAAAATTCCCAGATTGATGAGATGGAATGAATCATGTAAAATGTATCCATGAATTGGACGGTTAATATAATTAATGGACACTACATGCTACCACGAGATGGCACTCCAGTCCGGTTTTGGTTTGTGGCCATTTCGTGGGCCGCTCTAATGGACGGCTCGGATCGACAAGCAAAATTCACCGGTGAAGGAGGCCATTAACAAATTGGCGTCTGTTAAACTACAGCGACATTCGAGGGCTCACTCATATAAAAACAATGGATCTGGGAGGTGACACGTGTTTCGTTTTTTTCCCACGCATTGCGAAGATCTGCGGACGAGAATGGCCGAATATCGAAAGGTCCACATCCCTCCCTTAAATTACAGACATACCCCGCTTTCTTGGTAGAACCACTGAAAACTTTGATACTCTAAAAGGCGGGCGATAAATGATACTCACCACTTAGGAATTACTTAAAAATTTCATAGGTGGAATATAAGTAATTTATATTAAACTGTCCAAATTACGGTTCCACTCCAAGTATATGATTTGAAAATTAAAAAAAAAACCACTGGCCGCATCCATTCATCAGATGGAGGACATGAATTGTATAGCGTGGAGTTCACCACACCGGATTGTAGCGTGGTGGTGTAGATACTCCCTGTAGCCTACCCTGATGTGTGTTTATTCATGCAGTACATCTAAATATTTTCTCATTACAGGGCGTAAGCCCAAAATTAAAACATACCCTAAGCTCAAGTGGACCACATCTTAATAGGAATTAGGAAAAATGAGGTCTACCGCTGAGATTTTTTTAGGGCCGACAAATATGTTAATTTGCCATCTGGCACATTGATTAGATAATGAATAAAGTAAGAATATAAATAACAACATGATCCAGAGATTTTTTTTTCCTCGTCTACGTTCCTCATGGCAAGCGCCCATAGCATGCCTCTGTACTGTATATATGTTTTTAGTTTGGATTCATGGTCTCAAAATAATTTTAAAAAATAGATGAATGGTGTGAATAAAATACACGTATCACAGTGGGTCTACTGAAGTATATCACTACACAATCCACGTCCCTAGAGGAACCAAAAATCTATGTTGGGTTGGATCTTCGTCTGTTCATCAATTTCAATATCATGGCCCACGAAATATTTGGGTCATGCTTAATTTCACCCTACGTAATCTTAATGAGGAGGTATATGTTATTAATGGTCTGGATTTCGTATACGTGTCACACATTGGCGGGAAAAAATATGCGCGATACAGTAAGCTTATGGTATGGTGCACTGCCTGATCAACCCTTTTTTTTATTATGAATTTTTTATTACTAGTGGTAAACTAGAAAATAATGTCCAAATACGGGGCTATTTAGTAATTTCATTATTAAAGCAGAGTATCTTAAAAATCATCGATCACGAAGGATACTTGGAAGAAAAAAAGAAAAAAAAAAAAAAAAAAAAAAAAGGAAAATTTTTTAAAAAAAAAAATAAAAAGAAATTCTCAAACCCAACAGAAGAAGAAGAAAAACGAAAAAAAGATCACAAAAATCGCCAAAGGGGACTCAAACAATGCAATCATCGAGCCTGAAGATTTTCACAGATTTCAACCCTAGAGCCCAAAGATCATGGCCTTGTAGAAGAAACGGTAGAGCCGTACAGAAGATACTCAGAATCTCTGCATGCTCTCCTTCTGCTTCTTCGGAGAGGAATGGAGATGAGAATGGAAGAGTGAATCCGGCGTTGTCGACGAGCTCTTTTCTTTCTCGAAGCCAGACCTACGCTCTCCTGAAGCAGCAGATGGCTGTTGCAGCTAAATTCGAGGTGGGTGGTGTTTCTTTGTTTGAATTTTTGAATGTTTTGATTTTTTTTGGTGGATTTTGATTAGTTTTTGTTTTTGAGTATTGGGTTTTTGAAGTTGGTTTTGAGTTTTTACTGGAAATTTTATTGTGGATGGTTTTGATGGATTTTTTTTTTTTTTCTGGGTTTTCTCGGAAATATTCTGAGTTTGTTAGAGCGTGTTTTTTTTTTTGGTGTGCATTTGATCTCGTTTTGATTTTTTGAAATTGGTTTTGAGTTTGTTGGTGTTTGGGTCTTGGTGAATCATGATTTTGTTTTTTTGGGTTTTTTTTTTTTTTTTGGAATTGTATAGGTTTTTTTGCTGGGTGTTTTTGTTGGATGTGTTTTTCTTTTCTTTTAAATTTTGTTTAATTGTTCTGAATTGTTGGAAGTTTTGATTTTTGAGTGGAATTTGGTTCTGTTTTCTGATTTTTTGAAACTGGATTTAGATTTTCTTAGTTTTCTGTGCTTTAGGTGGATTGTGATTCCTGGTTTTTGATGTTTTTGAGTTGTTGGAGCTTTTTTCCTTGGGTGTTTTTGGTGCATTTGGTTCGGGGTTTTGATGGGTCTTTTTTAAAAATTGATTTTGAATTTGCTGGTGCTTGGATCTTGGGTGGTTTTTGTGGATCATGATTGTTATTTTTTGGAATTTTCTGAATTGTTGGATTTGGTTTGTCTTTTTTATTTTTGTGTAATTGTTCTGAATTGTTGGAAGTTTTAATTTTTTGAGTGGATTTCGGTTCTGTATATATATATATATATATATACTGCATTTAAATTGCCAGTCCGATGTTTGTACTTTTGGTAGATTATGATTCTGGGCTTTCAATGGTTTTAGTTACTTTATTAACTCTTTTTTTTTTTTTTTTTTGAAATTGTTTTAAATTATGGATGTTCTGGTTTTTGGGTGTTTTTTTGGTGGATTTGAATTCTGGTGTTCGTAACTGGGAATTGTTGGAATTTGATATTGTGATGTTACTTAGGGCATGTTTGGATTGCGAATTAACATGCAATGATTACAAATTACAATACCCGTCTCCTGAAAAACAGGTAATTTGACCAACAATTCCAGTGTTTGGATTGGCGTGGTACAATTATATTAGTGATACTTTTACATTACCAGAATATCAAATCAACAGGAAAAATACACTGGTCCAGGTGTTCGGATAGGGGATTTCCACTGCAATATCATGTAAAATTGTAATTATTACAAATCACTTTACCTGTCTCCTAATACATTTGCATTTAACTGCCGAATTATGTGCTTGAACAAATGACGTCAAGTCATAATAATTGTGCTTTTCCATTACAATACTGATGTAATTCGCAATCCAAACACGCCCATAGATACAATGCTTTTGAAGACAAGCATTATGGGGTCCTGATCACCAGCCCAAGATCAGTTTTCTGTGGCACAGCATTCTCCACATGTAGGGGCATTATTTGCTGATCTGAACCGTTGATTTGATGGCCTCAATCATGGATGAAGGATCCCTTAGAAATATCCCTGATTCGAATAATCTCAATCCTTCCATTGGCAGCTAATAAATAGACAAATACATGGAAGGCATTACAGTCCCACATTGAATTGAGAAATGGGTGAGTAACAAAGGCTTTTTATCTTCCAATCCGAGAGAGAGAGAGAGAGAGAGAGAGAGAGAGAGAGAGAGAGAGAAGAGAGAGAGAGAGAGAGAGAGAGAGAGAGAGAGAGAGAGAGAGATCACAAATAAATCGGATGATTATATCATCATAAGATGGCTTCCTCCCTAGCCATCCATTCTCCAAGCCGTGGATGGGATGGTTAAGATGTTCTGGTATTGTTTTTTTTTTACCCCTAGGCAGTATGACATTCCTTTAACTATTTATTTCATTTCCCAATGTTCATCTTGCTTTCTGTTGTAGGATTACAAAGAAGCTGCAAGAATCCGGGATTCGTTGAGGTCATTTGAGGAGGAGGAGCCAGTGTTACGCCTTAAGAGTTTGATGAAGAAGGCAATCGATGAAGAGAGGTTTGAGGTACCTAATCCTAGCACCCCCCCCTATTTCAAAAGATTTCCCCCCTCCCCCCCTCTTCTTGTTATGAGTAATTCGAAATTTGAATTTGTGTGTTGCGAATTAAATGGTTCTGCAAAGACTCACGTACGTCTTGATTGAATTGGATGTGATTTCATTAAAAATTGAGGAGAATTGAAACAAAAAATGCATCAATCTTTGATGTTTTAGAAGTTTTCTCTTCAACCATTTATTTGAGGGCTTCTAATTGGACATTAGGACCACCTGTTCATTATGATTTTTGGGATATGAATTGCCTGTCATAGGAACAAAGACTTAGGTGGTTTAGATTGAGCTACCTATTTAGGATGTGTATAGATCATGATGTAGAACATGACATAGTACGTTCCTAGCATGGTTGGGCCAAAAGAAGGCGGGCCGTAAATTGACCATAACTTTTGATCCGGGTATTGTTACAAGGCGCACAGCCTATCAATCTTTACTGAAACGGGCCATCCGAGGTGAACCGACCTACAAAGTGGGTCGCATCTGTCCGTTTCGTCAGAAAACGTGCGCTTTCAGCTCAAAAATGAATTTTTAGGAAAATTTTACTATTTTTAGTAATTCCGATTTTTTTAATATATTTCTATTTTTGGAGTTTTTTTTTTTCTTTTTAGAAATAACTTTTAATTATACTAGGACTCTTCTAGCAAAAGTTTATTTAGAATTTTTCTTTTTAGAAATTAGGCTTTACAAGAGTTTTATTAGAATTAAGATTTTTATTAGAGTTAGAATTTTGCTATTTTTGGTAATTACGAATTTTGGTTTATTTTTTCTTTATTAATGGTGTAAGGAGACACATTAGACAATTATCGATCAATTAAAATTTGAATTTATTAGAATTTATTTCTATTTTCTCGCTCTCTTTCCTCGTGGATTCGAGAAGTCTCTGTTAGGAGTCCAAAGAAGCTCCGTGGATTTGGAGTAGTTATCCTTGAGGAAGATGGTGATCGACCTCATCACGTTTATCCCTGCATCAATTGGTATCAAAGCGATGACTCCCCTTGGGCCGATGACAAACAACAAAGGTATGAACAAAAATCCTATGGATGGTGATCCAAGGATTCGTTATCTTTCAGAAAGAATGAAATCTTTTCATCAGGAGAGTCAGTTGACCATGCAAGGGCTGCAAGCAAATCTCAACCGTATTGCGGATGCGCTAATTCTGCCCCGAGCTCAAAGTGATGCTCAACCGCCCGCTTCAAAGCACCATCAGATGATGGTAGGTCGCAGGCCATCACTTTGATCGTGAAGAAGCCGTTATACATGCCAAAGGTAAAAATAGAATTACAGCGAGACATCTTTCGAACGAGGTGCACTATAAGCCAAAAAGTTTGTAATGTGATCATCGATGTTAGGAGCAGTGAGAATTTCGTGTCGAAAATAATGGTGGAAAAACTGCAACTGAAAACAGAAAAACATCCATCTCCGTATACGATTAGATGGATCAAGGAGGTCAACGAAACAGAGGTAACTGAACAATGTACTGTCTCGTTTTCAATTGGTAAAAATTATAAGGATCAAGTACTTTGTAACGTAGTTGACATGGAAGTTTGTCATATGTTACTTGGTCGACCATGGAAAAATAATATTGATGCTATTGCTATACATAGAGGTCAAGATAACATATTTAAATTTACTAAAGATGGTAGAAAGATTGGCCTTCTCGCTATGGGAACGGAGAACCAACTTAAGACTTCTAAAGTTGAGGAACAGTCTCTCACAATTGAATAGGCCTTTGTTAAACAATCTGAGGAAACAAAAGATATATATGCATTAGTTGAAAAGAAAGAATATATAGAGCCTGTGAACATCCCAAAGGATTTGAAACCAGTGTTGTAGGAGTTCAAGGCGATTGTGTTCGATGATCTCCCTAATAAATTGCATCCCATACGAGATATACAAGACCACATTGATCCCGTTTTAGGGGAAAGTCTGCCTAATTGCCCATGTTATCAGAAAGAATGTGAGATCTTGAAGATAGAAGTGAAGGAACTGATCGATACTAGTCAAGTCAAGGAAAGCACGAGGACATGTATTGTGTTAGCTAAAGGGTCTAATGCCAAGTACAAGAAAATGACTAATAAACATCGGTGTCAGAAGTTATCTTAGAATCATGAGCCAAGTCTCTTGAGTAACTCAATGACGAGTTTTTTTTCAAGTGGAGGGGTCTAATGTAGAACATGGTACTAGTACGTTCATAGCATGGTTGGGCCAAAAGAAGGTAGGCCGTAAA
This sequence comes from Magnolia officinalis, assembly GCA_021015155.1. NCBI lineage: Eukaryota > Viridiplantae > Streptophyta > Magnoliopsida > Magnoliales > Magnoliaceae > Magnolia > Magnolia officinalis. The sequence continues at coordinate 110,181,746 of JAJHSJ010000004.1, forward strand.
TTGATCGTAACTTTTGATCTGAGTATTGTTACGGGGTGCACAGCCTATCAATCTTTACTGAAACGGGCCATCCGAGGTGAACCGACCCACAAAGTGGGTCGCATCTGTCCGTTTCGTCAGAAAACGTGTGCTTTCAGCTCAAAAACGAATTTTTAGGAAAAATTTACTATTTTTAGTAATTCCAAAATTTTTAATATTTTCTATTTTTAGAGTTTTAGATTTTTTTTTCTTTTTAGAAATAACTTTTAATTATACTAGGACTCTTCTAGCAAAAGTTTATTTAGAATTTTTATTTTTAGAAATTAGGCTTTAGAAGAGTTTTATTAGAATTAGGATTTTGCTATTTTTGGTAATTACGAATTTTGGTTTATTTTTTTTCTTTATTAATGGTGTAAGGAGACACATTAGACAATTATTGATCAATTAAAATTTGAATTTATTAGAATTTATTTCTATTTTCTTGCTCTCTTTCCTCGTGGATTCGAGAAGTCTCTATGAGGAGTCCAGAGAAGCTCCGTGGATTCGGAGTAGTTATCCTTGAGGAAGACGGTGATCGACCTCATCACGTTCATCCCTGCGTCAAATCATCATACAAGGGATGAAATCTTTTTACCTTTTCACTTCTGGTAGAGAGGTAGTAATAGCATCTTGCCATTGCATATTCCACGTGACATGTCTAATTACCAAAATACTCTCATAGCTCCTCTAAAATATATTTGTTTTGCAAGCTTACTTACCTTTCCATCATTAGAGTGTGTTTGGCTGTCACCCATTTTTAATTTCTCATCAAATATGTGGAGACCGGCATCGTTGGGAAAGATATTGTCCCCTCGCTTTTCCAAAAAAATGAGGTTAGCGATGCAGGGATTGACTCTCTTGCACACGTGCTCATGAGTACCCTATGTTCGGAAATCCAAACCATTCAACAAAATCGGCGTCTTGGAAAACCCATTTTGCTGACATTTCAGAATTATTAGACACCTGAGTGGGCTACAATCTTAAGCTCAAATCCAGCCATTGGTATACTTCCAACAGGCCTTTCAGGAGTAATGTGTTAAAACTTAAAACTAATTCTAAGTGGCACCTGAACACTCCCTTAGCTGTGGGGAATCCTTTTCCCCCCTACAGTTCAAGTTACAGTATGGTATAGATGACTGTTATGGATATGTTCTTTCAATTCTATTCTTCTATCATATGTAGGTGGTTTGCAAGAGTTTTATTACGAAATGTGAGCCTTCGCCATTGTCAGTTCTAGAACTGTAGTAAAAGACGAAGTTTGATATCTAGCGGGCAGCCGATTGTAGAACTTTTGCCAATCTACCTTTCGGAAGCTTACCCCACATTGCTAGGTGAAAGGCCATGATAATTATGATGACAACAACGACCACGATGATGATCGATGTCTGATATTTCTAAACTTAGTTTTTCCTCATTTTGTAGCTTCGGAAATATTATCATGATTAAGGACATGGCCGAAACCTTCAATATTTATTTCCTTGTCTTGTAGCTATGTAAATGTTATCATGATTAATGACATGGATAACCTAGAACCTTAAATGTTCATAATCTCATCCGAGTGCTCCTTTCCTACTCATGCCACATGTACCATGTATGTGAGATATGGGCCAGTCATCAAATGAACCCAGCATGTAGGGTTGCAATTTGGTTTGGGGTCAACTCGAACCCAATTGACCCGAACCAAGTTCGGGTTTGGTTGGGTTGTGTCCTCGAGTAGGGTTAGGCTTGGAAATTTTACTTGATTTAATATCAGGTTGGGTTTGGGCTGAGCATATTTTGGTCAGGTAGGAACAATCACATGCATTTGGGTTGGGTCGGGTGGTTTGGTTTAGGGTTGAGTAAAGAGGAATTCGGATTGGCCACCTCGGAATGGAATTTAGGTTGGGTCGGGTTGGGTTTGGGTTGTCCCTCAACCCATCCCAACCCACTCGAGTTGCTCCCCTACCATGCATGTGCTATGGCTTGAAATTCAGGCCAACCTACTCATCAAGTGTGGGGCGTTCAGAAAGGATTGACCCATGATCCACATTCGTCGTGCACATAGTTAGCAAATACACGTATTATATGCTTAATATGCCAACATTCACCAATTTTTTGTGAAAACGTTTCATACGCCATTAATTAAAAAAATACGGATAAATTCTCGTATTTAACCTCGGTGTCATATAAAATGCTTAGCATACTAATTAGCATATAATACGCCTCAACCTTCATGTGTTACCTTTTGCTTCTCTCTCCTCTCTCCTCGTCTCTTCCTGTTGGTTGCCGCGGCATGTTGCAAAAGGAAAAGAAGGCCTTTATTTATACTTCAATAGAGTATGACACTTGATACTTTGGCACTCAAAACCAGTACATGTGGCATATATGAACTATATTGAACCAACTAAATTGTGTTACCCACAGCTGTTAAGTCACATCTCATAATCAGATCTGTTGAGTTATTCTAACCACTGATTCATTGACACTTGTTTGCTGAAATAGGACCACTGGTCCTTTAATTTTTAACATCCAATAAATGGTACCTATCCAATGGTTAGATAATCAAATGATCATGAGTTTTGGGACATGATACATCTAAACTGGGACGCACAATTTGGACAGTTTAAATTGTATTAATTCTATTCCAAGGATGCAATTTCTAAGGGCCTGTTTGGTTTTCCATTTTCTTATGAATTTTTACTTGTAGATTTCAGTCTACCCCGAATAAAACTTGAACGTTTGATGTACTGAATTTTTGCCGTATGCCAAATTGTTAACTATGGTCGTGCATGCATGACTCTCCTGAAGACAAGACCAACATGGCACATGCATAGGGGGTTTCACCTGCTGACATGTGTGGTGAGAGTAGGATTCGCATTCCCACTCTCATGAGTACGCTTAGCACGACTCCAATTGAATTCACAGAAACCACATCGGCTTTTAAATTTGCCACTGCAAAGACCTGCCAGGTTGAGTTTCCTACAAAATCTTGGTAGTAATTAAGCTACATGGACCAGAACAATATCACTTTGAAAATATTTCTTGAGATCTGATCCTCATTCCCATGGAAGAATAGGACAGTTGAGGATGGCTTTTTTGTTTGCATCTACTGTGCATGATCATCTAGACGAGGAACTACATTTTACAAAGGTTATTGGTGAGCCTCGATCTTTAAAGAGTTCAGGTGTTTGGAGATGATCTCTATTTGAATGTAATCAGCTCCTCCAAAATGGCTTGAAAGTTACACTTTCTAGTTGCTTTTCTGGCTTGATAAATGGCAGTTTGGGTCGCATCATTAGCCGAATTCGTACTTTTTGCATTTAATGGATCTCCAACTGTCGCAGTTTCCATTTCTACCGAGGTTTAAAGAAACATTGCAACACCCATGATAATGGAAACAGTTGCTTTATGCTGTTATGTAATGCAAAACGGTTGTCAAATAACTTCTGCTATTTTGAAAATAGTGTTCATTATTTTCTCAATAATGGCCATTGAGTAACTAGACAAGTCTTATATAAAAGTGATATATTATCATTTTTTATTTTTTTTTGGCTACAAAACAATGTCAGTTTCCCTTCATCTGGACATATTCAGTCTTTCCATTTCCCCCCCTTTTCCGTTTTATCATGGGCATTCATTGTATAAAGGTAACGTCTAGACTAATATGGGGTCATGACACTGGCCTTTTGAAAATGGTTTTTACACACATGGGAAAACCTCCCTCTAAATATTTTGCAGTGTTGTTGAGAGGCATGTGTTCATGTGTGAGGACGCGCATGCATATGGATATGAAGAAAACCACGTCCGCTGAGCTCACATTAATTCAGGCTGTTGAGGCACCAACATGTATGATTGTAGACATGAAATAATTCTCACTGTCTGTGATGTGCCCAAGGACCATTCAGTCTTTCCAGTTTTAAGTTCTTAATTTGTATAGGTTCTAAAGAATTCACACTCTGAAGTCTGAATATGGTTATGCATGATAATTTTCATGAGCAATTTTTGATATCCATAACATATAATTTTCATGAGCAGTTTTTAGTATCCATGGCGTATATATTACCTGTGAAATGGTCATAACGTCGGCCATGTACTTACATATGCTTCTTTTTTTTTTTTGTGTGTGTGTGTGTGTTGGATGTTTCTATTTTTATTTTTATTTTTTTCAGGATGCTGCTGGGTATCGAGATGAACTACAGGCTGTGGCACCACACTCACTCCTCAAATGTTCAAGCGACGCTACGACCCTGGTATGATACGACGTGTAAACCTAAGCATCAATTTGGTTTTTATAAATAACACAGTAATAGCTGATTGATATGCGTAGTTTATGTACAAATATTTGTTGGTGAATTAGGGAGTATTTGGATGTACCACCCGATTATGGTTGGTGGGACTTCTGAGGCGTTCTTAATGTACTTGGTGTTTGGTTTTTAAAAATATGTATAACCTATGCCATCAATTTGGCTTATACAAATAACATGTGTTCTCTAGCCAGTTGATGTGCCTAGTTTACTCACAAACTTTTACTGGTGAATAAAGGAGCGTTTGGGTGTACTGTCAAATCATGGTTGATGGGACTTTTGAGATGTGCTTAATGCACTTGGTGTTTGAGGTGGCACAAAAAAGGCCACATGCATTAAGCATACTAGTGTTAAATCCCGTTTTCTCCACCCTAAATCAACCATGGTCTGATGCTAGTGTGTCATGCTGGTCTTGGGAAGCAGAACACCCAAACTGCACTCGACTTGGATGCATTTATCATTTAACCTTATCAACCTAGTCTTTAGCTTCTCTTTAGTTTGACGATTCTTATATTTGGCCCCCTTCTTTCTTTTTCTGATATGAATTTAGAGAATGATGAATATGTAAGGATTGCCATGTTGTTTCAGGAGAGTCTAATGCATAACATAGATTAATGGTTATGGATGTTTATATCAACAGATGGAAGAAAGGGAGTTAAATTAATAGGTGCTCAAAAACATAGGTGTTGAAAAACTAAGTGGTGGAATTTAAAAGGAGATGACAATGTTGTTTAAAGATAAATGGATGGAAGAAAGAAAGTTGAATGTCGAGAAAGAAGTAAATGTTATGTGGAGTGTGATGGTTGGGTGCATTAGGAAAGTGGAAAAAGATGTTTTAAGAGTACCTAGAGAAAAAGCCAATAATATAAGGAAATTTGGTGGTGGAATGAGGATGTACAAAAAGCTATTCACAAGAAACTTTTATGTTTCAAAGCCTGGCGAGGGACTGGAAATGATGAAATTTTGAAAAATATAGAGATGCAAAAAAGATTGCTAGGGTAGTAATAAGTAGGCCTAAATGTAAGGCTTATGATGATCTTAACAATAAACGGGGGGCGAGAAGGTGATGCCCTCAAACTTGTAAAAATGAGAGAGAGGAAGGGTAGGGACCATGCATTGAGATCAATAACTAGAGGGTACTAGTAAAGTGAAATAATTAAGGTGATAGGATGAGTGTAGCTGATATGAGGATGTTGAAATGGATGAGTGGCGAGACAAGGAAGGATAGAATTAGAAATGAACACATTCAAAGGAACTTAGTTGTAGCGCTAATAGGTAATAAGATTAGGGAAGGTAGACTTAGATGGTTTGGTCTTAGATATGAGCAGTGAGTTGGTACAACTTGAAGGCTTTAAAAGGGCAAGGGGAGGGCCTAAAAGGATGTAGATGTTGTAGTAAGAAAAGACTTGAGGACCTATGGTCTAACTAAAAGGTCTGGCCCTTGATAGATTAGAATGGTGGAAAAGGATTCACGTAACCAACCTGAATCAATGGGATAAAGCTTAGTTGATGATGATGATAATGATGATTGTGATGAATTTAAATCTGGTTTGAGGCTTTTAGTTAGCTTGGCATGGCAACGATTAGGTGTTATGCATTGGGTGGCCTAAGTTATTGTAGAATAATTAAATTTTAGGGCTGTCAATTGGTACCTGACATTCCCAACTTGATTATCCTAAAATCATCAGACTCTGGTCCATCATTCTAGACTCATTTAAAAATAAGGTATTGGTACATCATCCGCTACCCAGTTAATTATCTGTGTGTGTGGGTGAAATCAGACCACTATGGGCTTCACTTGGTGTTTGCATGACATCCAACCCACCCAACAGGTTAGATGTGCCCCACCATGAAAATGCTACACCCAAAATCAAACTGATCTGACTACCAGATGAGCCACACCATGTAAAACAATGAAATGGGGCCCATAAGCCTACAAATTCAAGTGGTGGGACCACTTGACTGTTGGGTTGGATTGGATGTCCCATTATCACGGTGGGGCAAATTTGATGCACGGTTTGGATTCGTATGTACACACCACGGTGGGCCACATGCCATGGAAACAGTGAAAAATGTATATATACAAATCTCAGTGGTGGGGACCACTTGACGTTGGGAGTGGGCTGATTATTTGTGTCAAAGCATCATGGTGGGGCATGCCCGATGGATGGATTTGGATCATGGTATACCAAAACGGTTACGTAACAACTGTAACAGTGGTTATGTAACAGTAATGGTGGTAATTACAGGGCGGAAATGGCTGTCACAGTCACTACGGAAACAATGACCCGTAACAGATTTTTTTTCAAGAAAAAAAAAAAAACAGAAGGTTACAGCCACTGTTACCATTATGGAACACCTTGGTTTGGATGACACACACCCTTATGGGTATGGCTGTCAATGGGTGGGCTGGGCTGGCCTGTTTTGGGCCAGGCTTGGGATGAAATGCTTGACCTGAGGGTGGGGTCCAGGCCTAAGTTGAAGCTTGTCTTATAATGAGGCAGCGCTTGAGCTTCATTTAAGAGCCCGTCATCCTGTCCTGTCCCATTTAGGGTTGGAGGGCATTTTTCCCATGCATAATGCATGATGTGGCCATGCAGCACACTTAAGGAAGAGCACGAATATTGCACATAAGTGGGTGGCCAGGCTAGGGCATTGCGTAATCATCACGGGCTAGGTTTGGCCTGGGCCTGGGCTGGGTTCAGGCCTAGGTTTTACTTTGCGGGCTGGGCTTAGACCATAGCCTGGCAAAGCTTGGCCTGTTGATAGCCCTACTTGTGGGTCGCACACAGAATCTGGTGCATTTCTATGGTGGGCACCCCCTCCGATTGTTCCCCAGGGTCATGGTGTGGCCAATCTGATAATTAGATTTGCCTCATCTTTGGGGCGCACCATAAAATAGTTGGGGGCACCTAATGCATGGAAAGATGGCATGCACAAACCACATGGGCTCATCTTCAACTGTTTGCCCTGTGACTGTGATGAAAACATTTTCACCATAGAATTGACCTTTGAATGTGTGTTTGGTTAATAGCATTTTAATCTCTGTGCAATAAATAATGACTCTTTCTCTCTCTCTCTCTCTCACACACACACACACACACAACCACTGGTACCTTGATTATGAAACCAAGACCCAAACCTGGACCCAACATGACTCAAATCCAATCCCTTAGATAGGTCCGGATATGGATCCACCCAAACCTGACCCAAGCCCAACCAGTGGACAGCCTACTTGGTGCCTCAGTTGTATTCCATTATCCTTGAATTGCTTCATTTTTAGCATAACAAGCTTATCTCATGTTTCATTTCTTGCCCTAAATTGCTCTATCTTCAATCATAGTATCTCAGTTCTCCTGAAGCCTTTCTAAGTATTCTGTCGGAAATCCCAACTCTTAAGCTAGCATGATCTAATCTTGTGAACATGGAGGAATCCTTTTGTGTTGGTTGTAGCTTTCATCTCAAATTTTGGCAAAATGAGCATTTTGATTTTTCTAATAAATTTCCGGTAATATGCTTTAGGGGATCCGGGTGCAAGTTAGGAGTGTCTACATTGAAGGCCGGAGCCAGCCTTCGAAGGGGCAGTACTTTTTCGCGTATCGGATAAGAATCACCAATAACTCGGAGCGACCCGTTCAACTCCTAAGAAGGCATTGGATAATCACTGATGCCAACGGCAAAACTGAGAACGTCTGGTTAGTTCCGTTCGCTTTACATATTAATCTTACCTTTTCTATTGCATTCGCATTACTGATTACTGTGCTTCTTGTTCTCTCTCTCTCTTTTTAATCTACTCATGTGCTGTGTTGCAATTGTTTCTTGCTAGAGCTTACTTCTTTTGTTTTGTTTTGTTTTTTTTTTTTTTTTCTTATTCTTCTTGCAGGGGAGTTGGTGTAATAGGTGAACAACCAGTTATACTGCCGAGGACTGGTTTTGAGTACTCATCTGCATGCCCTTTAGGCACTCCAAATGGGAGGATGGTTAGTTGGAAAATTTTTATTTTGGAAATCCACTCCTTCGATAGAAACAACCTCTTTTTTCTAGTTTTGCTAATACAGTACAACTTACAATAGCCCAAAGTCATATTATTAGGTACTAAAAGTAACACTAGGGGTGCAACTAGGGCAGATTGGGTCGGTCAGGTTTGTGGATCAACCCAAGCCTGACCCTACCCACAAGCCGACCTTACCTCAAGAGGACCCTACCCACAAGCTGACTGGACCCAATGCCCAACCTAAATGACTCCATACCCTAACGATCAAACCTCACCCAAATACCCAACCTGACCCAAATTTGCTCAACCCAAACCCCAACCCAATAAATTGGGTTGGCGTTTTCCAACCTGAGGACCTTCACAACCTGGCCCAATGTCAGTCAGGGGTGTACATCGAGTTGAACCGAGTCGAGCTGGCCTCATCTCAACTCGGCTCGGCTTGGTCCTGGAGCCTGACTGGCCAGCTTAGCTCGGTTTGGTCAGCAGCTCAGGCCAGTTCGAGCCGAGTTCGCCTGTGCAACATTTTCACAAACACGCACCTTCAAAATCCCACTGTATGTAAAACAACAGCAATGGTTTTACAGGTATTTTATCAAACACCTTTTAAACAACATAAAAATCAAGAAAAAAAAGGTATTTGTTTCATATATATATACATTCCTTGTCACCAGCCACACTTCGTTGAGTCATTTCATCAAACACTTGGTGAGCAACATCAATATCAAAGTAACCGAGTCACAGAACTGGTTTGATTCAAGCTGGGTACGATCCGAGTCAAGTTGAGCTGGGGCCAGCTCGAACTCATTTTCGAGCTCAAAAAATCAGCTCGACTCGGCTCGAACTCAGCTTCGAACTGAGTCGAGCGAGCTAACCGAGCTAGCTTGGTTCATGTACACCCCTAGTGTCAGTGGGTCAACCAAATGCAAGTTGCAGCCCCCCAAGTAACACAAGGTGCGGGGGGGGGGGGGGGGGGGGGGGGGGGGGGGGGGGGTCTGCTTGCGCGCATGTGTGTGAGAGAGAGAGGTGCTGTGTGTGTGTCACACAGACACACAGGTGTGTGTGGCTGAGCATGTATGAGAGAGATGTGTGAAGAGATGCCATGTGTGCGTGCTCTGCACACAAGTACTGTTTATTCCACCAACTACTCATCACCTATGCTAGACTCTGAATCCTTGTTTTGGTTGTTGTTTATGTGATGGAAACGCAGGAGGGTGACTTTGAAATGAAGCACATTGACAGGATAGGCTCTTCAACTTTTAATGTGGCCATTGCTCCTTTCTCTCTCTCCATCATAGGCGATGATACTGACTCTGATCCCATCCAGACATAGAAATTGAGAGAGAGAGAGAGAGAGAGAGAGAGAGAGAGAGAGAGAGAGAGAGAAGTGGGTGAAAAAAAGTAATGGCAGAAGGGCCATTGCCATTGAAATCATTAGCCCCACCCCTTTTGTGCTGTAACCCATTTATATTTATTTTCACTTTTCTTTTGTTGGGGGTGATGTTGTATATCTATTTCTATGTTGTTGATTCACTCATGTTATATTTCCCTAATTATTAATTTCAATTCACACGTTTGTCTCGTGGGTCCTGCCATGTGATCAGGTCTTTTCGGTGCACATGAAAGGTGCTTGCTAGCAATGTTGCACATTCCATTGCTCCCTTGTTGCAGGCCTCTCCTGCCTTACAATGTCATGATTCAATGCGTGCATTCGTCTAGCAGGCCCCACCATGGATGGCCAATGTCGTAAATGTCCTGCTGTACAAACTCCAGTTGATGAATGTTTTCCATGTGGCCCATCATGATGGGCCCCACTAGATTAACGGTGTGGCGATTTTGCTCAGCAAAGGGGCCCACCTCTTGGAAACGGTCATCACCCAAAACCCACCTTTTGAGCCATGGAAGAGGTAGCCTACATGGTCCATTTGTTGTTGTGAACATTTTAGTCTGGTTTACTCAACAATCTGGTCTTTTGGGCAGTGAATTTCACCAGCAGTGTGGAGGTAACAAAACGAAAATCCATGTTATTCACACACTTGCATGATTGTGCTACTCCATGCTTTGTGTTAGAGAGGGAAGAGAGATTACCAAACTGCCTTTGGTTATCATTAATACAATCCATGCCATGGATAGCTCATTTAGCCATAAATCAGATGTAGGAAAATGGCCATGCCCCCACATGGTCCTTAATTAAAAACTAGGTATTTTACCCTTTTCTTCTCTTTAACCCTACAATCCATGCCATGGATAGCTCATTTAGCCATAAATCTGATGTAGGAAAATGGTCATGCCCCCACATGGTGCTTAATGAAAAACTCCCCCACCCCCCCATCATTAATACAATCCATGCCATGGATAGCTCATTTAGCCATAAATCAGATGTAGGAAAATGGCCATGCCCCCACATGGTCCTTAATGAAAAACTAGGTATCATTAATACAATCCATGCCATGAATGAGTACATCCATTTGTTTTTCTAAATCATTTTAGCATTGAGCCCAAAATTTATAAAGAAAAGTAGATCCAAGTCTCAAGTGGACCATTGGCCATTAACAACTTATAATGAGTGATAAAAGTTTTAGATGAAGATGATATTTGTTTTTTGCCTTCATCCAAGTTCATGTGACCTTAACAGCAAGTTGGATTGCGAACAAACATTATGGAGGGTCGAAGAAGTTTTTAATGGTGGGATGTTCAATCACCACTATTTCTTATAATATGGTCCACATAAGATTTAGATTTGCTTCATTTTCAGCAATGTAGCCTAAAATGATCTAGCAAAATAGATAGACAGCGTGGATATAAAACAAATACATCAAGGTGGATCCCACAATAAGGGTTGCAATGTCTTTGGTGAAGCCAGGGCTGCACCTAACCTAATCCGCTACCCTAATAAATGAGTTCATTTTCTTCTTCTCCTTCTTTAAAAAAAAAAAAATTCTATTCACTCAGGTCTTTTTCTTTCTACAAAAGTTATGCTTAGATCTTTTTCTTTCTACAAAAGTTATGCTTAGATGAATATGATTGAGAAGAAATTAATATATGAAGAAGAGATTTAAAAAATTGTGCTATTAAAAGATGAGTTCTTATTTTTTATTTAAAAAGATTATGCTTAGATATATCTTTGCTAATAATCGAATTCTAGTCCACTTTAAAAGGTTAAACAATATCCAAATAAAATTATTACAAAGCCATTTGATAGTTTTTTTGCATTATCTTTCTAAAGAGCTCTAAATCACTTGAATAAATATGTAATGAGAGAGTTATGACCATTTGTGCAATTGTGCTTGGTAGTTCACACAATCGATCTTAGGCGCTCGATGGTTTGCACGATCTATCATCGGCACTCAGTAGTTCATTCACATGATCAATCGTGAGTGGTTGGTAGTTTGTGCAATTGCGCTTGCCCATTCGATTGCATGATCAATCGCAGGCACTCGACAGTTCGATCGTGTAATCTATCATGGGAGTTCATCACTTCTCAAGATCACGCTTGGCAATTCACGCGATCGCGTTTGTCAATTCAATCGCTTGCTCGATTGCGAATGCTCAATAGTTCACACGATCACGCTTGACAATTTGCGCGATTGAGCGCAAGTTCTCACAATTTGCATATCGTATTCGGCAATTGATTTGTACGATCGATGGATTAAAGTTGAAGGAAAAGGTTGTCTAATATATATACTTTTTAAAACATGTCTAGTATGTATACTTTTTAAAACACATGCCAACCTAATTTGGACCTTCCAGTTTAGATCCCATGATTAAATGGTGTTGACTTGTATTAGGTGGAATTGACACCATTATTATATATTGATTATATGTCTATAAATACCATGATATTTTGACCGTCTAATGCCACATTCAGATCAAATTCTTCCATTGGAAAAAATAATATATCAAGTGAAAACTTATATTTGGTGGATTAAGAAATTGTAATCAATGGACCAAATTTCACAACTGATGTCGATTGTCACATGTAAAGGGTGCATATAAATGGATGGAGTAGATAAAACACATGATCAACGTGAAGGCCTAAGATGCAATGGATTTCAAAAATCCACATATTTCCTACTGGGATTGGATGATATGATATCTATGTTAATCCAATTTTTCTCATTATTTTAAAATGTCATGTAATGGGAACAAATGCAATTACATGCTACCTATTCCCACCTAATCTAACTAATGGATGGACACGATTGATACACAACATGCCAAATGTGTTTTCTCTCTAGTCCTTGTAATTCCTTGATCCAAACAGGTTAGACCCTGTTTTTCCTTTTGTCTCACCTGGCTGCCTAAGTTTGAAAAGTCCACGAAATTGGCTTGGCTTACTTGATTTAACTAGGACAGTTTCAATCAAGGCTCCAAAAATAGCTGAATTTGGTCACAACGTGGGGCCAGCTTGATTTGACTTGCTTTGTCTCCACCAATGGGTATCAAAAGCCTCTCCTGAGGATGCATGGAACGAGCCTTTATGGAAGCGAATTGCTGAGTGAGTAAACTCTGTGGGCCCACCGTAATTTATGTATTTGATCCACTCGGTCCATCCATTTTACCAGATAATTTTAGTTTTTTAAGTTCAAAATAAAGTATATCTAAATCTCAAGTGGACCACACTATAGGAAACAGTGTGAATTGAATGTCCACCGTTGAAAATTTCTTAGGGGCATAGAAGTTTTGGATCAAGCTGATATTTGTGTTTTCTCTTTATCCATGTCTCTGTGATCGATCAGGTTGAATGGGCCCTAGGAAGGTTTCAACGGTGGAAATCATTATTCCCAGTGTTTCCTGTGGTGTGGTCCAATTGATATTTGGATATTCTTCAATTTTGGGCTCAACCACTAAAATAATCTGGAAAAACGGAAGGACGGCATACATAGCATAGATAAACCGCGTACAATCGCAGTGGGACCAAATAGCGTTTACTCAAGGGATTAGGTGGGATAGGATTCATCTGGTACTGTGCCAATTCCACTCCATGGGAAGAACGGAAAAGCGTGGAATTACATTAAAATGAAATTGCATTCGGTCTCCTGCCAATTTCACTCAATGTTTGGGAAGTTGTGTAGGTCTCACCATGATGTGTGGGCTATATCCACACCGTCCACCCATTTATCAAGATTATTTTAGAGCATGGGCCAAAAAATTAAGTAAATCTAAAGCTCAAATGGACCCCACCATAGAAAGCAATAGGAATTGAATACTTACCATTGAAAATTTCTTTGGGGCTACATAAGTTTTGTATCTACCTCTTTTTTGGACGCGGATTTCCTGCGAAAGCCATTCGCAGGAAGTTCCTGCGCAAGGATGCTGGGTGGGGCCACCACCATGTTTTTGGGAAATATACTCCGTTCATCATCCGTTTGGCTAGCTCATTTTAGGAAAATCGACCAAAAAGAGGTGGATCCAAGACTCAAATAGGCCACACAAGAGGGAAAATTGGGGAAGAAATACCTACCGTTGAAACCTTCCTGGGCTCCACCTTGATGTTTATATGCCATCCAAACCGTTTATAAGGTCACTAACACTGGGATGAAGTGAAAATACAAATATTTTAGCATGAAATAAAGCTTTTATGGTCATAAGAATGTTTCAACGGTTCTCACTGAATTCCTACTGTTTCCTCTCGTGTGGCCCACTTGAGTCTTGGATCCACCTCGTTTTTGTCGATTTTCCTAAAATGAGCTAGCTAAACAGATGAACGGAGTATATTTCCAAAAACATGGTGGCAGGCCCCACCCAGCATCATTGTGCAGGAACTTCCTGGGAAAGACTTTCGCAGGAAATCCGCGTCCCTCTTTTTTAGGCCCATGCCATAAAATGAGGTTACAAAATAAATGAACAGCTTAGATATAACACATGTGTGTTATTCTAAAGAATTTTAAATGATGGTGGGTATATCCATTCAATGTACCACCCTATTATCAACAAAGTATGGAATAGGGGCTCACAATCCAGCCATGGGTAATAATTGTGTTTTTTAAATCCCATCCCACCAAACTCCTTCTAATCCCACTGCCCAAACTGACCCTCAGTACAATAAAATCATACTGAATCACTCGTACGAATACGATTTCCAAGTTCCAACTTTATACGTCTTATCAAAATTAAATCCAGACCAATCCACATGTGGGCCCAATATTAGAAATAGATAAATGGTTTAAAAAACTTTCAACAGAGATTGACCGAGACTGGTGGGCCCACCGTGGTGTTTGCGAGAAGTGGGCCACACAACATGAAATGGTTAGGATTAAATGGCCACTGTTGAAAAATTCAAGGGGCTTTGTGTTTTCGGTCCAGCTAGTGGGTATCACCTTTGGATGGTGTATAAACATCAATGGGAAGATTTCAACGGTAGCCATTTTCCTCCTTACTTTTTTCTATCGTGTGGCCTGAGTTGAACGGTGGATCTATCTCATTTTCATCTAGCAAAATGAATGGACGGGGTGGATTTGCCACAAACATTACGGTGGGCCCCACTTAGCTTCCGAACGCAGGAACCAATCCGCGTCGGGTCGGGACCATGCAGCGTGTGGGCCCCAGTGAATGGCGACAGACTCTGGATCCTGAGTCGCGACAGAGGCAAAAGGAACCCTCCAGGCTCGAACGCATGGTCGGCATCATCTCCGAAATTCCAACCTCAAATTGCTAACCCCACGCGCGTGTGGAGCAAATACCCCGCGACAGCAACCACACGTGCCAAAATTTTCACACGTATTCTAGATCAGGATCCTTCCACCATGTGGGCCAAACTTTCTAGATTCTCTAGCCTCAAAGCCAGGTTCTCTCCTCATCTAGGCTGAAATGCACAAACGACCAAAACAAACACCTACCGTCCATCAGTTTTATTCAATGCGGCCCACCAGAGGGAGATATAAAAGGCACGTTCTTAACATGTTCTTTTCCTACCGTCCATCTAGAAGATCGAAAATGTTGTTTTACACAGGATGGAAAGATCTGATATCTCACACACGCTACATACTGGCACGTGTGGTTGCGTGTAATTGGGGGGAAACGGATTGGCTACTCCCCCGCCACCAGCCAATGGCTGATGGTCGGTGCTTTGTGGGCACCACCATGATGTATGTGTTTCATCCATTCCGTCCATCTATTTTTATAGATCATTTTATGGCAAGAAAAAAAAATTTAGATATGTCTCAATCTCAAGTGGACCACATTACAGGAAATAGTGTTGAATGAGCATCGATCATTAAAAACTTTTTGGGGGCCATAAAAGTTTTGGATCAAGCTGATATTTATTTTTTCCCTTCATCTAGGTCTGTATGATCTAATCAACAGATTGGATGTCAAATAAACAATACATTGGGCCTTAGGAGGATTTTAATGGTAGATATTCAATCACTGTTGTTTTCCTGTGGTGTGGTCCACCTGATATTTATATCCCTCTCATTCCTACTTTAAAGAAATGATCTGTAAAAATGGATGAACGGAATGGATGAAACACATACATCATGGTGGGCCCACAGAGCACCGACCATCTGCCACCGGGCTGGTGGCAGGGGTAGTAGCCAATCCGTTTCCGTAATTGGGGCGCGTGGGGAATTTATCGCAAAAGCTCGCGAGGTTGGACCATCAGTTACGGTCCAATCAGTTGATAAATTCCAACCTATCATATATGCGAAAAATCCAAACCGTCCAATAGATTTTAATAACCATAATAAATTCCAACCTATGAAAGTTTGGATTTAAATAAAATTAATCATTTGGAAGTTATACACTATTTGGACTTCAGCCCGTGGTCCAACCAGTTCAACTGGATACCTTCTCACTCCACAGAGATGTACCAATCATCCTGTCTCCACGTAGAAAACAAAAGCAAAAGCAAAATCTCCTTATTTTTTGACTTTTCTTTTTGTAATTAATAAATGCAGAGAGAGAGAGAGAGAGAGAGGGAGAGAATTGAGAATGAGAATGAGAATGAGAATGAGAATGAGAATATGGTCTTTATCTCTCTCGTATCTTTCACACACTCTCTCCATCTATCTAGCTATCTGGTCTTTTTAAAGAGAAGAAGCAAAGCATCTGATTTTTATTATTATTTATTTTTGGTGCTTTTAACTACTGTTGTAAGTTTTCTGACCTTTCCTGTTCTTATAATAATTGTCTTCTTCTTTTTAAGCTTAATTATTATATTGATGATGATTTTATGTTTTTTTTTTAAGGAAAAAAAGAAGACCCAACATGAAGTATGGGATATTTCATCTCTATTTGGTGAAATTTGATTTCGATTGTTTCAAAGGCTTTGGGAGATGAAATACCCATTTGGGTTTTATTCTTTTTAAGAGTTTTTTAATTAAAAATTTTAAATTATAGTGGGATTTTAGTTGGATAGTGATTTATGAATTCTATTTTTAGATATTGTTTTTGGATTGTCTTTGATGTTGGTGGAGTGTTTTTGAATTAGACTCGGATTTTTTATTTTTTAATGATCATCGTGGGGCTTTAGTAGCACATAGATTTCTGAATTTGATTGTTAGATTTTTGTTTTTTTGGGTTTTGTTTGTGGGTCGGTGTGTTTTTTTTTTTATTGGGTATGTGGTTGGTTTTGGAATTTTAATTTCTGTTGAGAGTTATTGGATTTGGGGATCTTCATCATGGGTTGCTATGAAATGTTGATGATTTGTTTTTAATTGGAATTTATGTATTTTTTTCTCATTTTTTATTTTTTCCTTTTGAGAATGTTAGTTAAGAAGTTTGTGTAAATTAATTTATATTATTTCAGTCTGTTTCTTTTGAATGGTTTTTTTTTTAAAGAAATCTATATACTAGGTGGGGGTCCTAGTTCTTTTTTTCCGTTTGGAGATTTCATGAAGCATTTGAGTTGATAGAAAGAAAGAATTTTTATTTTATTTTTAATAATAATCCATGAATTTCATAGCAGGTTCTTCAAAAAGTTCTTGGCAACCAGTCATGACTGCCGATACAACCACCTTGCAATATTGGTTAAATTGGAGAGTTTTGCTCTGTGCGATTTGGGTGTTTTCGCCAATGATTGCTGCATCAATTTTGATACGTAAATATGAAGGCTTGGATGCTGAACAACACGACCGTGAAGAGACCCAGCAAAAAAGAGCTGGTACCTTGTACGCAGATGAGTCTTGGAGGCCTTGTCTGAAAGAAATTCATCCCATTTGGCTGCTAGCCTTCCGCATTGTCGCATTTTTAGTACTCTTGACATTGCTTATTATCAATGTTGTTCTTGATGGAGGTGGCGTATTCTACTTCTATACTCAGTAAGGCGCTTTTTTTCTTGGTTTCATCTTGTGCTAAGTGACTATCTTTGGTTATAGTTCTGAATCATTGATGTAGAACGTGTCACAGATACGTTCCTAGCATGGTTGGGCCAAAAGAAGGTGGACCGTAAATTGACTATAACTTTTGATCCGGGTATCGTTACGGGGCGCACAAGCTATCAATCTTTACTGAAACGGGCCATCTGAGGTGAACCGACCCACAAAGTGGGTCGCATCTGTCCGTTTCGTCAAAAAACACGCGCTTTCAGCTCAAAAACGAATTTTTAGGAAGATTTTACTATTTTTAGTAATTCCGAATTTTTGATATTTTTTAGAGTTTTAGATTTTCTTTCCTTATAGATAAGTTTTAAATATACTAGGACTCTTCTAGAGAATTTTATTTGCAATTTTTTTTTTTAGAAATTAGGCTTTAGAAGAGTTGTATTACTTAGGATTTTTATTAGAGTAGAATTTTGCTATTTGGGTAATTACGAATTTTAGTTTATTTTTTTCTTATTAATAGTGTGAGGAGACACATGAAATTATCAATGATTGATTAATCTATTTTGAATTTATTTAGAATTTATTCTATTTTCGCTCTCTTTTCTCGTGGATTCGAGAAGTCTCTGTGAGGAGTCCAGAGAAGTTCCGTGGATTCGGAATATTTTCCTCTTGAGGAAGACGGTGCTCGACCTCACGTCCCCCCCTGCGTCAATCATGTGCTTAGATTTCTTGAATTTGAATTTGAAGTGACTAATATGAGTCGGATATAATTACGAAAAATCACATACTTTAGGGCTAGTTGGATGCACAGCTGAATGGAAATTCAAGCATTCAATTCAATTAAGAGGCAATGATATAATTGTAATGGCTTTTCCTAGAATTACAAGTCAGTTTGAAATTAATATGAATACTGAGGCTTGCATTTTGGTTGTTTCACTTCAATTAACTATTAAAATTCAATTCAATTGCAAATCCAAATTCAGTCTTGTTTTTTCTTTGAGAAGAAATGTGATGTTTTAGCATTTAGAGATAAGAGAACTCTCACTAGCTTGGGATTCAACTCATGTGGTGTTTTCCTGAATCTTGCTGGTCTGAAACCTTCTCGTGTTTTTCATGTTTTCTTGCCTCAGTATTCTAGAGGCATCCTTGTCTATGTAAAGCTTTAGGTAGTTTCTTGTAAGGTTATGAATATTCCATGTAATTAGCTTGATTGGTGAATTAGAACCGGTGAAGGTGCCTCATGAAACTCACAAGTTTTTATTGCTGATTAGCTCTAGCTCCTCTATGTTACACCACACACAACTGAAAGAGAAAATGAGTAAATGGGCATGATAGCAAGTTGGAGGAACTTAGAAGGACGTATTCTACATGCCGATTTCTTGAAAGTTTGTGCATATTTTTTGTTGTGATCAAGATTTCCCATGCCTTTCATTTCTTGTGCGTAAAAATCACACAATTGTTGCAATTCGATTTTTTGGTTATTAGTTTCAACTATTAAAAAGTGAAAAAGAGGAGAAAATGAAATTAGGCTCCCCAAGAACCTAATGATGCATATTTAAATATGTTATATGATTAAAACGGAGATTCATATCAAAATGTTATCTTTTTCTATTTCATAAGGGCCCATTTGGATGAACTTCCACAAAAAGGTGTTCTCCCAGAAGGGGTTTTCTTGCAACTTTGCCAATCAACTCGCCAAAAACCAATCAGATTAGTTTTTGGCAAGTGGCCTTTTTTCCACCTATTTTGTCAAGTAGGGTCCAAGATGGGGTTTACAAAAGTGCATCCAAATGCACAACATGAATTTGGGTTTGCCTCAAAATGGTGTTTAGGCGTCAAACGCCCCCTTTGAGGGCATCCAAATGTTTAGTCAGCCCCTGAATGTTTCTCTTGCATAAAACCACAACATGTTGGAAAATTAGCATAGTTTTTCTTATGTAGCATGGAAGTAGCTCTACATATATAATTTCTCTAGACCAGATGTTAGAATTTTCAGTTCTTTCGTCCCTTTTCATCGTTCCCATTTGCGGGTTCCCAAAATTTGCCTTGAACACAGAGATTTGTGGCAGAGCATTTTCATCATTCTTTTTAACAGTAGAATGATTTATTTTTGGTTTTCTGTTTTTCTTTCTTTATAGCTGAGCAAGAAAATATATATAACTTTGTAGAAAGACTACATTCCTGTTTAGCACTAAAATATGACCATATTCTTTCTTTTGACTCATTTTATGATGTTTCTCGGTGCTTTGCAGGTGGACATTCGCATTGGTTACTATCTACTTTGGGGTATGTGCTGTGACTTCAAGGAGTTCCTTATTCAAATGTCTCCACTTTTATATCTTCACCTGGAAATGGTTATCGCAAAATCTGATCCATGTCTAAACCTTTTATCAAGACTATCAGTACCAGCCACCAGGAGCTTTGCTAAGCACACAAGCTTTTGCAATAATACTAATGTACATGCCACACATGTGCCAGCATGGCACATAGGTGAAAGATTGAATCCATCCATCAGGTTGGTCTGACCTTCTACATGTTTTCCCAAAAATAAATCATCCACTCAGCATGTGGGCCCCAATATTGAAAGCGGATGAGTTAGGAAACATCAGCCAAGTTTTTCATAGCTGCACATTTGTTTTGCAAACTGTGGCCCACTCTGACCTATGGATCAACCTGATTCTTGGGCTAGGGCTTCAATATGGTGGTTCCTTTCTAATGAATGGATTGGATCTCGGACTTGTGCGATGCTGGCACATCCGTGGAGTGTACATGAGCTTTTAATTGCACCTGCGTATGCACTTAGCAAAGCTCCAACACCAATCATCTTCTTGAATACATGGAGATTCTTCTGCATGTTTCTAAGTTGCCACTCATGTAGGAGGCAGCCCATGTTCACACCACCACATGTGCAAATATGGCACACGGGCGCAAGATCCAAGCGTCCAACGAGTGGCTCCCTCTTTGGAGAGGCTATAACCTAAAAATAGGCTGTGCACTAATCAAGTGGATGGCAATTATGAAACAGATTGATGACTAGGAAAACAAGGCCACGTTTTTCTAAGCAATCTATTTGTTTTTGGTATTGCCATCCATGTGATGAGTGTACCGGTCTTATTTTTGGGCGTGACATCTACATGATGTGGTCCACCTGATGGACGGATTGGAGGTATGGGCCATGCCCATGGGCATAGGAAACCTCCTTGAAATTGTCTAAATTCTACTGATATATGTTGCTTATGGTTTGTACTTTCATTTGTAGCTTGGTTCTTTACTCTCCCTTTATGGATGCTATCAATTTCTCAATAAAGTTGGGGGTGATATGGTCGAGCAATTGAGGTTAGATGAAGAGCGAGGCACTTATGTTGCACCTATACATGAAGGAAACGCAAACGTATTCCGCCCTGCCAAAAGCCCATCTCACCATGAAGAGCGTTATGTTCGTAAAATTAGTGGGATTTGGGGCTACGCGTTCCAAATCATTTACCAGGTGATTCTCTTTCAATAATCAGTAACAGCAATGTTTACGTAGATTCCAGCTATAAATTCTAAAGACTAATTGAGAGAATGAGAAGGTATCTCACTAAGATACCTGATTGCAATTTGAGCTCTTATATACTAGGGGTGTAAGTGCAACTTTGGTGGTTTGGGTTAGTTGAGGGTCGACCTAAGCCCAACCTGACCTCAAGAGGACCCAACCCGCAACCTGAACTGACCCGAATTCAAGCCCAATGTGCCCAACCTAAAGTCGTCCATGCTCAACCCAACCCGACCCAAATACATGCAATTATTCCAAACTTAATCTACCAGACCGAAATTTGCTCAACCCGAATTCAAACCGGGTTGACGTTTTCCAACCCAAGGACCTTGACAGCCCATCCCAAACTCGTGTCAGGTCAATCAGGTTCAGTTGACCCAAAACCTAGTTGCAGCCCTATTATATACATATAGAAGGATGAATCAGCCCTCGAGAACAGAATGGCCGCAAATACAAAGCGGGGGGGGGGAGGGTTTGGTGTGCTTTGCAAGACTGATATCTTTTTCCTTTCAGTTTGGAATAGTAAGAGTGACAACAGGCCGATTGCCCCACCCAGCCTAACGATCGTGTCGCAGCATTGGACCGGGCTTGGGCCTGGAATGCACGGGCTGATCAGTTTTTGGGCAGGTCTCACTTAATCCAAACTGACTTCATATGTACATGTATTTGTCCTACAAATGTGCCATTCCAATTCTCTTTTAGGTAGCCCATGCCTCTTGAATGTAGACCGTTGGTTGCATTCTCTAAGTTTATGTTTCTTTGTGCATATGTGGCTCATTTGATCGGCTTATAAATTAGGAAAGTGAATAATAGGGATTTTATCAATTTTTGGGCCAGTCTGGTCAGGCCCAGCCCCCCAACATTTTTTTAGCTCAGGCATGTACCTGCTGTGCCGGGCTCATGGCTCAGATGTTGGGTCTTAAGTGTTGGCCCAGCCCACTACCACCACCAAGGGGCCTGGCTCATTACCACCCTTGAGGAACATGCATTGATTTGGAGTGTAGAAAACGTGAGAAAGCAAAGTCCCATTTAATGTGGTTTCTGTTTTATGTGCTGCCTCAAACACCAGGTGAATTATATAGAGGTTGGCATGTCAACCAATCAACCACACTACATGCATAGCCATTGCAAAACACCAAACCAACCCCAGTTTGGGGGTATATTCAAACGGGCCCAATAATAACAATACTGAAGCAAACGGAGTTTGGATGTAGCAAAAAACACCAAAAGAACCAAAATTGGCATATGGGGTATGCTTCTGTATTTAAAATGGTAATATGATAAATGAGTGTTAAGGATGTTGTTATGATTGTGAATTGTGTGGAGAGAGTATAGCTTTTGCATTCTGCAGAATTGCATTTGCTTGAGTTTATCTGGGGTTTGTTTTTAAACGCCCCACAAAACAATCAGCCATTGAATGCAATTGAGCTTGTTGCTCAACTAAGCAGTGCTGTTTCTTAATGTTGCCAGGTTAATCCCATCTTGCCTGGGGCTGTTGGTGGCTGGTTTTGGGATGGTTCTGGCTCAAGGGCCTGAATGGCCCATGGCAGACACATATGGGTCTTGATTCAGTTCATTCTGGGCCTTGGTAGAAATGTTGTTAAATCTAGGCCAAGATCCAGGCCAGTTATTTCTCGGTCCAGAGGACCCTCCCAGCTTGTGGGCCTGACAGTTAGGCCACAGTCCAGCCATTGGAGGGCCAGGCATGTGAGCCCGGAAGGCCAGCACAGCCCATTGACCGCCCTAATCTTTCCAAACAAAGAAAACAATGGCATTGAGACTCGAGAGGTAACAATATATGTCGCCACTGGTTGGGCCCAGCTGCCTGACCGACTATCTCATTGACGGCCCTAGTGTTGCCTGCCAAACGGACAGAAAGAGGGAGAGAACTGATCACATACAGCAAAGCACCACGATGGTTCTTACCATCTTCCTACTAGTGTGCCACTTCTGTAGGGCATCAATACCATGAAAATGGTAGGCCCCGCCATGAAGATCACCTGTGAGGCTGTCACAAAATAAGGCCCTTGCACTCATCATGTTGGCCACACTGTTGGAATCAATGGACGAGATACAGTCTGGTTCAACATACAGGCGTGGCCTACCTATTAAGTGGACATGGATCACCCTGATTTTCGAGCAGGGGGATCTTAATGGTGGGGTGTACCATTTTAATGGTACTGATGTTTGACACAATTGCCATGTTGGTGGGAGAGATTGTATGGTACCAAGAATTATGGCATCTTTCCTTGTATGTGATCAGTTCTTAAAAAAATGTAAGGGGTAGTTTTTATTTGGTTCACTTCCATTCATCACCAGTCAAGGTTTCTGAAATCAAGAATTGTCTTTTATTTTTGTAAAACAGACTAGTGCAGGTGCTGCGACGCTCACTGATGTTGTCTTCTGGCTCATCATTTATCCATTTCTTACTGCCAAAGATTATAGGCTGAATTTTGTAAGTATCTCATACTCTGAATAATCTTTCTATTATTTTCTGCTTTTTCTCCCTTTGTCTCAACTTCTGTACATTGTGATTTGTGAGGTACATAAGGTAAAAACAGAATAATGGTGAGTTTCAATGAATAGTTTATAGGCCTGTCTCTAGTACAAAGGAGTTGCAATTCTCATGCGCCCAACATGTGCATCGGATACAAATTAATACAGTTATTGGTCAAACCTCAATCCAACTGCGTTCTTGGTTTTCTTGGCTGTAGGTGTATAACTTATATATAGCTATGATTTTTTTTCTCTCTTTTTAAATATATTTTTCTATATCCCAAACCATACTCATATGAAGTCATATCATATCCTTGATGGTCCCTTTGTAATGCAAGGGCATTTTCACACTGGGCTCGAGTGGGGTTGCTTGTGGGATGCAGGGGCACACTCGGGGTGGGTGTGGCCCACGGAGGAGATCTCGTGTTCGAGACTCATCATCAGGTGTGATTAATGCGCATTTCACACCGGGCTCGAGTGGGGTAGCCCGTGGGATGCGGGGACACACTCGGGGTGGGCGGCCCATGTGATTTGGAGCCCACGAAAGGGGTTCGGCCGAGGTCTTAAAACCCATGAGATGTGGGGCCTAGGCTATGAGATAAAGGGATTAATTCGCCATACTCTAACAGTTCGAGCTTTTAGAGCAAGTGGTTAATTGTCCTGCATCAAATTGGTATCAGAGCGGGAGGTCTCGGGTTCGAGACTCCTCACCGGGGGTGATTAATGCAGGGGCATTTTCACACTGGGCTCGAGTGGGGTCGCTTGTGGGATGCAGGGGCACACTCGGGGTGGGTGTGGCCCACGGAGGAGGTCTCGTGTTCGAGACTCCTCTCCAGGGGTGATTAATGCGCATTTCACACCGGGCTCGAGTGGGGTAGCCCGTGGGATGCGGGGACACACTCAGGGTGGGCGGCCCATGTGATTTGGGGCCCACGAAGGGGGTTCAGCCGAGGTCTTAAAACCCATGAGATATGGGGCCTGGGCTATGAGATAAATGGATTAATTCGCCATACTCTAACAGTTCGAGCTTTTAGAGCAAGTGGTTAATTGTCCTGCATCACTTTGTTTGACATGAAGGCACGCGCTTGAGTTTCATGGCCTACTGGAGTTATAGAGACATTGTTGCAACCAGATAGGTCTGCAAACTGTTCAATCAAATATCAGGCCATCCAAGCATCCTGATCAAGGATTGGATTATCCAACCATCCAGATTGAAGATTTGCACCCTGAGGGTCTAGATTTATCTGGAGATTAAGATATCCTAATGGCTATTTTAGACTCGATCAACAGTCATTTAGCTAGCTATGAGAGTTGGGATAAGTTGAACCAGTTCCCATTTAGTATTTTTTGTCACTTTTTTAGTAGGACACTTTTTCTTTTTCTTTTTTTTTTTGAAAAGCAACAAGATTTCATTAAAAGAGTGCTGAGATAGTGAACCAAACTACAAGCCAAACCAAAAACAAAAAAGCGCCCTAAAAAGCAGAGCACAATATTCCATTTCCCTTGTGCAATCCTCGTTTCGGAAGCAACTTCCATCCCTCCCTCCCAAATAGCTCAAAGACCAGCTAGTAGGCCAAGTCTCAAAAGACCCCTAACCTTCTTTTGCAGATTTATCCAATCTGAAGCTTATAAGGATTCCGTTCCACATGGTGAAAGCAAAGGAACAGTGGATAAAGAGATGATTCATCAACTCCTCATTTGCCATACATTGATACACATTATACAAACATTCAGGTTCGCCATAGATCACTTCTGAAGATTATCTATTGTAAGAACTTTTTCCTTGCTAACCAACCATCCAAATGCAACGACTTTCTAAGGAGCCCCATAAGACCACACATATCTGGTCTTCCCTACCTCTTTTCATTTCAAGGATTCATATGGGACAAAATAGAATTATCAGAAGATCAACTTATCCAAGTTAGAAATCCTCGGCATTCATGCTACTCAAGAAGATCTCCCCTCTTGCTAAAATCTTTGGTTGTTCGCCATGGGCCTTTCCATCTTATCTTGGTCTTCTTTTGTGTTTAGGCAAACCTGCGGGTTATCTTTGGGATAAAGTTGTGGAGAGAATGAAGCATAAGCTTAGCCCCTGGAAGAGTAAACTTCTATCTTTAAGGGGAGACTCATTGTTATCAAATCCTGTCTTTCTAATATGCCTCTCTATTTTATGTCTCTTTTTAGATGCCCCAAGGTTGTGCTTGAGCATATAGATAGTCTCATAAGAGATCTCCTCTAGCAAGGTGGAGCCAAAAATGGTAAATTCCACCTCTTGAGCTAGAAAGATATATGTTGTCCATTTAAGAAGCGGGTGTTGGTATCAAAAGGCTTGACCTTGTTAATTCCTCCATTTTGGGTAAATGGGCATGGAGATTCGGCACCAAGGAGTTTAGTCTGTGGCATATCATTATCGCTGCTAAATAAGGGTTGTCACCAATGGGATGGTGGATTAAAGATTCCTCTCTCTACTGCGCTTCTTTTGTCTAAAAACAATTTCTCGAATTTCTCCTAACATGTTTAATGGGGTTAGGTATTCAATTGGGGATGGTTCTAAGGTCAGCTTCTAGGAGGACACTTGGTGTGGGGATTTCCCACTCCGTTCTATTTTCCCAGACTTGATAGCCCTCTCCCGCAACAAATATCTTCGTTGCTGATTACTTCTCTTTAGAGAATGGCTCTAGAGTCTGGGCTCCTCCTTGTCGTAGGAATCTCCATGACTCTGAATTCAGTAACTTGGTAATTCTCCTTTCTCACCTGCAGGGTTTCTTTATCCTGTCCGGTGCTAGGGATTTGCTCGTTTGGACGACCTGGATGTCAAGGAAATTTTCTTTTTGTTCTCTCTGCCCAGTCCTATCTTCTTCAGACACCAAGAGTGAAAGTTATTGCTCCTCTCGTCTAGTCCCTTGGTGCTCCAACAAAAGTGGCCGCCTTCACTTGGTTAGTAGGGAGAAAGAGGATTCTTACGGTTGATCATCTTCAAAAGAAGGGCACGGTGCTTCCTAATGCTTGTATTCTTTGCCTTGAAGAGGAGGAATGAATGGATCATCTTTTTATTTATTGTTCCTTCTCTAGGATTGTTTGGTCAAGCATTCTTCAATCTGTGGGAATCTCCTGAGTTATGCCTGCTTCGATCGACTCCCTTTTTTGGTCTTGGCACAGTGATTTGGGTGGTAGCTTCACTTCTTGGAAATGGAGGTTGGTGCTATTGGCTTATCTTTGGTCTCTATGGTTGGAGAGGAACAACTGTGTTTTTTGGAATCTTTACAGCTCTCTAGGTGGGGCCATCAATAGGGTTTTGGAGTCTTTGGATGAGTGGACTCATTGATTCCCTTGTGTTTGGGTTTGGGGCTTTGTATTTTTCCCTTATCCGTAGTTGTTGTCTTTCCCATTGTTGTTTAGGTTTTCCTTTTGGCCTCGACTTTCTACTATTTGTTGTATAAATTTTTTATTTTTTATTTTGGCCTTTGGCCCTAATAATATGCATCTTTCTCAGGAAAAAAATAAAATAAAAAATGAATGATTGAAAATGGACCGGATTTATCCTTTCGCCACATCAATTTATCCTCCTCTCCCAAAAATAGGTAACATAACTGAATGCGATTAGTAAAGCCACACACTCCTCCACTTCGTCATCAAGAAGATCTCTTCGACAAGGAGGAGACCAAACAACATGACCCCAATATTAGAAAAGCAACACTCCACCTTGATATTCGTCCCCTAAGATAGACGAGCCACACACGGGAACTCCCTCTTCAAAGAGCAGTCTCCTACCCAATACGTTCTTAAAATCGAATTTTCTCACCATTTCCAAGAGAGTACCCAATATTGTCATCGAACTTTGCCTTAAGAGAAAGCACACCTTTTCAAATAGATGAGGCTTTATACATAGAGGAGTTTCTAGTACACCATCCTCCATCCTAGCAACCGTACTTGTTTACCATAACCTCCCTCCATAATGCTTCCTCTTCTACTCTGAATCTCCATAGCCACTTACCTAAAAAAGCTATGTTCATCACTTTTGGTAGGACTCTTAATGCAAGGGCATTTTCACACCGGGCTCGAGTGGGGTGGCCTGTAGGATGCAGGGGCACACTCAGGGTGGGCGGCCCATGGGAGGCAGGCCCCACCCGTGTGAAGCGGGTGGCTTGTGTGAAGTAGAACCCATGTGAAGTGGGTCCTACGAGGGGGCTTCGGCTGAGGTCCTAACCCATGGGATGTGGGGCCTAGGCTATGAGATAAAGGGATTGATTCACCATACTCTATCAGTTCGAACTTTTAAAGTAAGTGGTTAATTGTCATGCATCAACTCTCTTTGGGCAGCTAAAGAAGTCAAAATGACAGGGAATCAATCTGGTTTGATTGCCTATTAAGTTAGCTTTCAAATGAGCCCAATATAATATTACTTTTTTTTTTTTTTTTTTTTGGGTTAGCTTGTTAGTACACACCCATGTCAGTACACACACTCCACGTTAGCCACCCCCGCTAGGGATCGATACCAAGACCTCAAGTGTTGAAACGAGGTATCTCCAATATAATATTACTTCAATATGGCTTGAGTTACTGCTACTTTAGAGAAAGCCCGTAGCACTGTGGCGGAATTCATGGGCATTTTGGCCATTTCATGTTATATTGAGATTCTCTTTTAGTTGCCAAAGGTCTATATAGAGGCCTTCTACCTTGTAACAGCTTGTTGTGCCATCTTTGAACAAAACATCAGCTTCCAGAGTTTTCTTGTGTTATAGCATGTTTTGCTTCCCTTTGGACATGCCTGGCCTGTGGTAGAAGAGGGGATGACTGATCACTAGTTTCAACTGGCAGACTCTTGTGAATCATTCTCACGGTCCTGGTTTCATCTATTTGTAGTTATATTACAGCGCTCTCGGATATAAGATCTGTACAAAATTTCTCCAAAATTTTTTAAAAAAAAAAACATGGTGTGCCGTAATGGCCATTATAGGACCGTAAAGGCCGTTACGTAAAGGTAACAGTGGGAACCACTACACGTTACATGCTTGTAACGGCCGTAATGGCCATTATGGAAAAAATGACCCGTAACTGTCTTTACGGTGCCCATAACGGCCCGTTACACCCCCTGTAAAGGCTGTAACTGCCCATCATGGGGCATATACAGGTTTTTTGGGTTTTTTTTTCAAAAAAAAAAAAAAAAAAAAACAGAAAGGTCATTATGGGGGCCGTAACGACTGTTATGGCCTGTATCGTAAAGATAACAGTGGTGGCCGTTACTGCCACTGTTGGAATACCTTGAATCTAAAATCTCGCCCAAGAGCACTCTGCTTTAAAAAGGCGGAGGGATTGTTTGGTAGAATCAGAAGTCATGAGGAACTCTGCAGCCTAATAGATTGAAGAAGAAAGGAAAATATTAGAGCTACACTCTGTATGGATAATATTATGCATTCTTCCAGTCATTTTTGGTTTCTATGTAGCAACTCTTTGTACTGTTTACCTGACCTTATTTCCATTTTATTTGAGCAAAGTATGTATATTTACCTTATGTGGCAGTTATTGGCTGGTATGCATTCGCTGAACGCCGTCTTTCTTCTTGGAGATACTGCTTTGAATAGCTTGGTAAGCTGGCATTTGTCTTTTGTTGGTGAGCACTACCCAACTGCTGATTTGACTGCTCATTGACTTGGTCATTTGGATTTACTTTTGTTTCAGAGGTTCCCATGGTTCCGGATCTCCTACTTTGTTTTGTGGACAGCTATATTTGTCATTTTCCAATGGGTCATCCATGCTTGTGTCTCACTTTGGTAAATAGACTGACTCTATTCTTCTTCTTTTTCTTTTTGCATTTCGTCACTTGAGGATGTTTGAGCTGAAGATTTTTACAATCCTATCTATGTTACAGGTGGCCATACCCTTTTCTTGACTTGTCATCCCCTTATGCTCCAGTATGGTAAGTAATTGCCTTTAGGAAATTTATCTCTAATTTTTATGGATTTTTACAGCATAATTCCGTAGGAATTCTGATTGTGCTAAATAATGCCTCCATGAATTGAAATACTCGGAAGGTTCTTTTCAACAGGAAGAATTACCAAAATGCCCTCATTTATTTATTTATTTATTTATTTTGAAAAAACAATGAATATGAGGATTGTGGGGTCCACGTGGTATATGTATGACATCTAACCCCTCCAATATATGCACCTGAACATGATTATCGCTAAACCAGATTTATTTTTTTTCATTTATTCATCATGGTTGGGTGCATTTGTTGGATGGGTAGGATGCTGTACACACATACCAATTGGGCCCCACAATTCTCTACTAAGTCAAATTTTAAAGAAAAATATGAGGCTTTTTGTGAAGTTCACCCTCCAAAATGCACCACTCAGGAATTCCAAATCGCGGAGGCATTGGTTGGTAAATCATAATTAGTGAGGAATTTTTAGTAAAAATCCCAACTTTTTGTTCATTCTAGTCTTTGCATGGAAACATGTCATAGGCAGCAGAACATAGGTTCTTATAAATGATTGAGGATGGGTTTCATGTATATTGATCAAAGAAGAAAACAGGGTTCAAAAAGCAGTAAACATGTACAGGAATTTCTGAAATATTTTGGGGCCCCTTTGGACCCACTTCTTAAAAATGGGTTTCCGCAAAGGGGGGTTGTAAGCCTGCTTTTTCAGTCGACATGGCAAAACCAATCCGAGTGGTTTTTGTGGATTGGGATTTTTTCATGCCTATTTTGTCAAAGCAGGAGAGAACACGGGATTTCCCAAAGTGCATCTAAACGCACACCAGCAACTGCCGTTTGGATCAAAACATCTTTTAGCCCTTGATCACCATTTTCTAGTGCGTCCAAATGGGCTCTTGTCGTCTTTTCATTTAGTTTAGTCGTTGGTAATATAAGAATGAACATTTTATTATATGGGTGGCGCCGATTAGATGCTCCTGCCCAAATATCAGGCAAATCCACTCTTTGAACAGGCCACGATGTTAGACAGGTTAGAAAAACCTCACTAGGTTTCTTTAACCTTTCCATAAACTGTCGCTCAATGGGCCTCTTGTTTTCTTTTTCTTTTTTGGGTCAAGGCCATCTGCATGGTGGGGACTCTTATCTGTTGGACAGCTTGGATCTCACAAACATGTGCCACTTTGGCACATGGGGTCTGGGTATGGTTGCTGGTGGGGTAAAGATGAATAGGATTGAGGGTTCTCTGCACATGCTTATGTGATGAAGTGTGTGAGATCTGGGCCATTCATCAGGTAGGGTCATCATGAGCATGATCAGGCTGTGGACCACGTGTGCTGTCTATGAATCAATGGTCTTTTTTTTTTTCTTCTCGCTGCCCATTTCTCTCATACATGTGGCAGTAGACCAGCCTGATCTTCTGGACAGGGCTGTTCGTGGAGGGGCCCACCTGACGAATGGCACGAATCTTGAATTTGAATTCCTATAATTGTGTGTTTGTATTCCCTAAACCAGAAGAAACCAACCAACATGGCTGCAACACTTGAACTTGCAGGTATTTAATGGTGGCATTGTTGCATGTTCCATGCTACGCCGCCTTTCCTCTCATTATAAAGCTGAAGCACTACTTGCTGTCAAGATGGTTTCCTCACACCAGTTCTTAAAGTAAACACTGACACCATCCAAAGGCACTGGCCGTAGCAGAACCAATCTGGTTCATATACGACTTGATTTTTTTTTACATGTGGCTCCTTGTGGCAAGTCCTTCTGCTGTTTGATCGAGAGTTCCTTCAATGGAGTTGCATGAGAATGGCACAGAAAGGAGGGGCTTTTTGTAGCATGCTTTTCTTTCATTTATCTTCCGCTTATGAAATTTGGGTTTAAGGAAAGATGTTGTTGGTTAATGGGAATGTAGGAATTTTATTTCAAAAATTCTATTTTTCTTTGTTTTACTTTATAGGGGGGAATTTTCATGTCGCAAATGCATTTGATGTGGGGGATGCATGGCCAAACGCCATATAGCAAGAGGAGGATAATGCCTATGTTTAATTCAGTTGTTGAGATGTCCATCAAAGAAGCAAAACCGTAGTTTAAAAACTCAGATTGACTCAGAGACTCAATCTGACTCGATATTTAATAATTAAGCTAGGAAGTATATTGCCCATTTAAGCCTTATCCAACTACACTTGGAATGGTACGAATATGAAAGTATGCAGTTTAAAACATGAAACTCAGTTCGTAGTCAGCTGGTAGATTCTGTTTGCTTAGCTTATTTGAGGTTGTGTGAGTTTGAATTAAAGAGTAGGTGAGCTGACTTGGCGAGTCAAGCCGAGTCTGAACTGAGTCAAATTCCTCATAGTGACTTGGCTCAATATCTGATCGAGTTGACTCAGTCATGCCCATCACCACCATGCGTTGGCCGTCTGCTCATTGTACTTGACCAATGACAGCAACATCTGCCCATAGTACTTGACCAATCACAGTGACTGTTGAGAAGCATGGTCTAGGTAGTTCCCACAAGATGGACAGTCATGATTGAGTTGGCTGGCACATGACTCCTAAACTAGTGGGCTGCATGGTAATCAGAATGTCTATCCATGTAATCTGAAAATTGAATTGCATTTCATTTCAATTTTATTTTTATTTTTATTTTTTTTGAGAATTAACGCAGAGGATTATATTGATAAAAAGGGAAAGAAAATACAAGAAAGGGAGAAAAACACAGCTCTGCTGAGATAGCAGAACTGCTACGCAGCTAGAAAATCAAAATTACAATCTATTGCCTTAATCGAGTAAGTAGCCCATTCGACCATAAATTGGATCGCCCTAGACGTAGTGGACTCCGCCAAGTTGGCTTTGTCGTGGAAGCGCCGATCATTCCTTTCGACCCAAACAGCCCACCAAACCACAAGAAGGGCCATTCGCCATAGAGGAGTCCGGTGTTTTCCGCATTTAACCCCATGCCAGAAAGAAAGGAGACTATTAGTTGAACCCGGAAAATAGCAGAGCACGTTGAAGCGGTGGAGAAAAACTGACCAAATCTTGTATGTGAAAGGACAGTGAATCAAAAGATGATTGACCGTCTCTTCATTGGCCATGCAATAGACACAAATATTGGTAATTTTCATTTTCCACTTCCACGGCTTATCAACAGTGAGAACCCTCTGATTTCCCACCAACCAACCGAAGACCGCGATTTTGGGAGGGACCGAATATTTCATGATACTGCAATAGACCAGCAGGAGGAGCAATTTTTTCAAGCAAGAATCCGTAGAGGGATTTAACAGAAAATCTGCCCTATTTATCTGGACGCCAGGACAGACTGTCAAGCACATTGTGATTAAGCGATAGGCTGTTGATGCGATTGAGGAGGACATCGTATTCTTCTATCTCCCATTCCCTAAGGTTCCTTCTACATTCGATGTTCCAAATGAGATTTCCTCCAACTGATGATAATCAGTCAGCAACCTTGCAGTGGGGGAATTTGGCGATGCGAAATATGTTTGGGAAAGCTGTGTCGAGCGTGTCATTCCTCGACCAGGGGTCCAACCAAAACCGAGTTCGGGATCCATTACCTGTCACCATGGATATACCGCTGAGAACTTCCAAGTTGGTAGAAAGGATGTCCCTCCATATAACGGACATCTTGTGGTTACAGCTGCTATTGGTCCACCAACCCCCCTCGGACCTGCTGTATTTGCTCTTTATCAGCTCATTCCATAAGGCCCCATCTTCGATCCCGAGTCTATCCCGAGTCTCCACAGCCACTTCCCAAGAAGAGCGCTATTCATAAGCTTTAGATCCTTGATACCTACCCCACCGTCTTGCGTCGGACAACAGACAACCTTCCAATTGACGAGATTAAATTTCTCCTTATCTGTCTTTCCTTGCCAGAGAAAATCTCTTCTTAGCTTCTCCAAAACATTAACAACCGACGCTGGACACTTAAACAGCGACATGTAGTAGATCAAAAGGCTTGACAGCGCTGAGTTTATAAGAGTTAACCGACCTTTCAAAGATAAATACCTGCTCTTCCAGTTTGCTAGATAGGACCCGACTCTGTCAATGATCTTATCCCAAGATTTCTTAGGAGGCTTCCTGACACACAAAGGAAGGCCCAGGAAAGATGTAGGAAGGGAATCTACCGTGCAACAAAAGAAATTAGCGTGCTCCTTTAGTTCTGCTTCCTCCATATTCACCCCCAGCATAGTGGACTTGTACATATTTACTCGGAGGCCCGAAACGGCTTCAAAGCAGCGTATAGTAGTGCATAAATTGCTGACTTTCACTTGCTCAGCATTGCTGAAGAGAAGGATATCGTCGGCGAACTGAATATGGGATATTGGAGCAGACATCCCTGCACTTTAAAGCCTCTGATAAGGCCTACTTCCCGGCCCTTACAAAGCAAGCGGGACAGGGCCTCACCCACAATCATGAACAGAAAGGGAGAGAGCGGGTTGCCTTGGGGAAGGCCCCTGGAGCTAGGGAAAAACCCTTTTGGAAATCCATTGACGAGAACGGAGAAGACAGCCGAGCCCACGCATTCTCTAATCCATTTGTAGCACCTCCCACCGAAACCCATTCTGTGAAGCATATACATGAGGAATTCTCATTCGACATGGTCGTACGCCTTCTGAACATCTAATTTGCATATGAGGCCCTTGCTTTTGAATATGAATCTGGAATGAAGCCATTCATTAGCGATGAGGGCTCAATCAGTGATTTGACAACCGGAAATGAAGGCGCTTTGATGATGAGAGAAAACCGAGCCAATGACCCCGACCAGACAGGAGGCCAGAACCTTTGCTAGTATCTTGTATGGGCCCCCAATCAGACTTATCGGTCTGAACTCAGACAACAAATT
The DNA here is from genome assembly GCA_021015155.1 of Magnolia officinalis. Taxonomy (NCBI): domain Eukaryota; kingdom Viridiplantae; phylum Streptophyta; class Magnoliopsida; order Magnoliales; family Magnoliaceae; genus Magnolia; species Magnolia officinalis. The sequence goes on from JAJHSJ010000004.1 coordinate 110,216,131, forward strand.
GGCTCCCTGGCATTTGGGAATGAGGGCAATGAAAGAGACCCCCATCCCTCTAGGCAGTCTGCCTCTAGTGTAGAACTCAGAAAAGAAGTCCGTTACGTCTCCTTTGTTAAGCTCCCAGAAGCGTTGGAAGAACGCAATTGGGAAGCCATCGGGACCTGGGGCCCTGTCCCTTTCCAAATCATCTATGGCCTTCTTCACCTCAATGATAGAGAAGGGAGCTTCCAGAACGCAATTGCATTTCATTAACACACTCGCACACATAAATTGATAATAGAATCATGATAGACATCAACAAATTTCTAATCAGCTCTGGTCCATTTTTGGGGTTTGGGTGGGGCCGGGACTGGGACTGACCCTGTCCAGATCAGGCACAGCCAATGAAGAACTGAATTCAAATGATGGGTGATGAAGCTACTTAAAAGTGTCCTGAATCATCAGACTGTTTAAATGCCTGTAGCAAGCAAGTTGCTAAATGGATGGCATTGGATTATTCTGAGAGTGAAACTAGGTCCGCATTGGGTGCAGGCTGGGCATAGTTGCTTGCTAGCAGACCTAGTTTTAACCCTTGGGCTGTACAGACTACCATTTCCTTTTCAAATATCACAGCACCAGGCAGTGCTGCTTTTTTTTTCTTCCTCCTTTTCCCCTTGCATCTATTGATGTACAAACTAACAGGTTGGTGCAAAGAACAATCGGAATACATCCAGTGGAATTGAAGGCTTGCCTGCAACAAGCCATCAGTAGATACTCATCAATAGAAATGACAGATCACAGAATCTGACAACTTCGCCAATGACAAACCATCGCACAATCACATCCCAACCATCCAGTTCAAACGGATTTTACCTTTCATACAAAAATCCAAGAATGAGATGTTTGTTACAGGAGATTTGGGTTTTTTTATAATTTTAAAAAAAAAAAAAAAGAAGAAGAAGAAGAAGAAGAAAAGAAATGAAAAGAAACGAAAAAAAGAAATGCAAAACCTGAAATCCTTAGCTGATCAAGTACGGGGAAATGGTTGGGGATCTCTGCAATGGAAAATGCAAAAGCCAATTCTGAAAGGGGCTGCAAATGAGCTACGTGAGGGTGCAACGTCTAATATTTAACATGTTCCCTAATGAACTGCTCCAACTGAGATATCTCGCCCGTCAAACCTGAGGCTTCTGTGACTGTCACCCTGTTAAGACACTGTGAGAATGCAAAGGGCTCTCCAGTCACACCGAGTGTGAATTCATCTGCTATATCAGCTTCTGAAGCACCGGTTCTCGACACCCGAAGCTTGTCTCTACAACAACAACAACAACAACAAAAAATCAAGATTTTTACAAACCATCTGAAAACATGCTTTTTCGGGCATCAAATGATGACAGGAGGGCTTCCCTTCAATGAGATAAACATCCTGACCATTTTTAAAGGTTTGTAATTCCTACATGCACCCTCTTTGCATGGCAACATCCAAGCCGCTCTTCATGTAGGGCCCACTGCATTGATGACCTAGTCAAAAAATCATGCTGGTCCACTTACCTGGTAATCCAAAGTGTATATTGATCATGGACCTTTAGTCCTTTTTTCTTTGACCATCCTTTTTCCGGCCCAACCCACCTGATGAGTGGAGCAAACTGACTTTTTGGACCAGGTCATCAACACAGTGCCACCTACCTTACATCCAACGAGGAGCTTGGATGTTAGAGGTATATTTAGGTGTACAACCACAAGAACACATAGGATTGAATCCCTCAATCCATCTAATCAAATGGGTAAAAATAGAAAGCATAGTTCTAAAACTCAGTGGGTCAACTCAGAAACTCAACTGAGTCGAATCGACTTGGCTAGAATTTGATCCGAGTCTCATGGAAATCGCTGACTTGAGTGACTCAATCAGAACTTGATAAGAATCATCAAATTGGCTTGAAAACTCACCCAATTTGATACGACTCAGCATACGCAACCCAGTTGCTGGCCCAACCAGCCACTTTTGTTTCAAAAGTAAAATATTGTGGGACAAGAATCGAACAAGTGACCTTGTCCACCAAAGCAAGGAGGTGCTACCAGCACACTATACTGTGCAACTGTACATAGTTTTGGGTGTTTTAATTACTCTACTGTTTTCAATAGTTCTAAATGCACGGAATGGTAAAAATTTAATTATTAAAGTATCGAGTCAAGTTAATTAAAGACTCAGTCAAGTCTTTGAGTTGACCTGACCTGCCTAGACCTCGAGACGAGCGGAGTCGAGTTTCCGAGTTTTTGAATTATGAATTGAAGATTTTAGGCCTTACATTTCCTTTTCCAATTGCTTCCTGATGAAGTCCTTGGAGTGAGCACTCACTTTATCAGTCTTGTTGCATACAATGAGTAATGGGATTTTCCACTTCACGACAGCTGCCTTTGTCAAAATATCATACAGATACCTTCCACATAAAAAACCAACAAGAGGTCACATAAATGAGTCTACTTGTCATATAAAAATGAGAAAAATGAGTAAGCGGGGTTATGTTAGTTACTCCGCAACTGCTCGACAGTTTGGCAAGAAGTCTAAGGCATCCACAACAAAAACAAGGCCAGCTGCTTGCGGCAAGAACCCATCAAGCTTAGGTCGAAGCCGAGAGTGCCCAGGAACATCGACAACATGGACCAGCTTTATTTTTCCCTTCTGTGCAAATAGTGTGAAGAAAATTTTCAGCGTTGTAACACATACATACACATATATACATCCATGTTTGTCATTCGTTTTGAAGAGGTCTTAAGTCAAGTCCAACCAGTTGGACTATAACTTACAGTCCACCTAGCAGAAAAATTCCAACCTTTTATATCTGTGTGACATCCAACCCATCCACTAGGTTGGCCCCCTCATAAGGATCACCTTGTGCAAATATCAGCCAAATCCATCCATGTTTGTCATTCATTTTGAAGAGGTCTTAAGTCAAGTCCAACCAGTTGGACTATAACTTACAGTCCACCTAGCAGAAAATTCCAACCTTTTATATCTGTGTGACATCCAACCCATCCACTAGGTTGGCCCCCTCATAAGGATCACCTTGTGCAAATATCAGCCAAATCCACTCGTCATTTGGACCACACGTATTTTTCTAATTATCAATGACCAGGAATTTTCTATGGTGTGGCCCACTGATGAGCAGATGGGGCTGATTTTTTAAACATGCATACACACTTAAATCTGTGTTCGTGATGTTTTTTAAAATATATCATGTCCATTATTTTGTGTAGCAGGACAATAATCCCAACATCATACAGTTGGTTGACTGAAATAGCAAGGATACAAGCTGAATGATTTAGTTATCATATTTTACCTTTTCGGATTCAGAATGCAGCACAAAACTCCCCTCATTTGGATCCATTGACGTAACAGTACCCCGATGTGAGGAGCCATCTCGAAGCTAGCAAAGAAAGAAAGAAAGAAAAAAGGAAAAAAAGTGCAAAAGATCAGATTGTTGATTGAGGCATCATATGGCTGAGAAGCAACTTATAAAAATAAAAAATAAAAAAGATATCAGACAAGCAATTCCTGATTAATGGCCTACGCGTACAAACAAATAAGAGAGAGAGAGAGAGAGAGAGAGAGAGAGAGAGAGAAATTGAGACCTCCCTCCCTCTGCACGCGTGTCATAAATCATAACCATCAAAGCCTTATCCCAGCAAACTAGTGTCAGCTACACAAATCATGTTCCCCATTCCACACTATCGAGGACCATATCCTCAATTAAATCATATGTCATCAAGTATTTCCTTACTACCTCCACCCATATCCTTTTAGGCCTTCCCCTTGCGCTTTTGGAGCCTTCAACTTGAACCAACTCACTCCTTCTAAGGTCTTTGTTGCCCATGACCAAACCATCTAAGGTCTGCTTTCTCTCATCTTATTACCTACTGGTGCTACTCCTAAGTTCCCTCGGGTGCATTCATTTCTAACTCTATCCTCGACTTGCCACTCATCCATCTCAACATCCACATTTTAGCTATGCTCATACTCAATCTCTCTCTAGTCCCTTCTTTTTATTCTCGTTGTGCTCATCTTTTCTTTCTTTTTTTTTTTGGAAAGGCAAGTGCTTATCTCTATCTTATCCTATTAAAGATCCCCATGATGCTAATATATCTTATTACAGATCTTCCAAGACACAAACCTCTCAAAATTGAAAACCATTATTGACTTAATATCCCTATAAAAATCCCTCAAAGACACAATATCTCCTAAAATGAAAAACTATTAATCATCTAAGGCAATTTTGGCTTTGATAATGTTTTTTTCTTTTCTATTTCTTTTACTCTTTTTTTTTTGTGTGTGATTTCAAAATCATTTTTTTAAAAAAACTATTTAGTATGCTTGGTTAGCCACCAAATTAGTTGCTTGAAAAAATTATATTTAAGATAAATAAATAATAATAACACTTCTTAAGATTTGTGCTTTTCTCTGAAGCGTCTAGCCCCCGTTTCCAAGAGGAATTTCCGTTTCTACGGACTCACAAAAATCACTCTCTATATCACTCATTATTCGAAAATCACTCTTTCCTCCTTCAAAGGTTTCCTAATTCCACAAGAGTATAGAGCTGTACACATCCACAGATAGGCACAGGTGCAAATATGAAACACATATATGAGATCTGAACTTTCCGCAAGATAGAAAATAATGCTTGGACCTTTTGCCCAAAAATCAGAAAATTTCACTGGTAAGGTGGACCACAACGTACAAAGTAAATTGATGGTTAAATTTTTTCCTAATTGTTCACTTGTTTGATATGGTGTGGCTCACCTGAGAAAATGGCCTGATATTATGCTAAAAAGATCTAAACAGTATAGATCACCTGATAGAAAGTTCAAATCACACATGTCAAATTGTGTCACATGTGACTGCATGTGGAGGTATTGCACTCAAGTAGAATTCACAGAGCCCAATTCCTTCCTACTAGAAGAATCGCATGAGCATTACATGTTTCTTGGGCCAAGAGTTTGTATTTTGTAATCTTGCAACGCTCAAGTCTCACACCTACAAACAAGGCCTATACCTGTAAGATCTATGCCACTCATCAAGTGAATCCTACCAGGAAGATGTTTTCTCTAGAAATCAGGTTATTCTGATAGCCAGCTGGCATACACATGCCATTGAATTTAGACCATTGATCACTTCTTATAAATTATGCAATCCTTATTGTTCCCTGTGGTGTGTCCTAACTCATTTGTAGATTGGGCAGTGTTCTATTCCCACCACCTTATATTGAGAGGCACACCTGTTGTACAGAGTGAATGCCATACTAGTTACTACAACATGGTGGTCCCCATACCCCTCAGTGTTGCACATGCTGCATACAACATGCTCAGGTAGATTTCATCAAACCTAACTCCTTTCCAGCTGAAGAACCATATGAGTTCATTCTGTGTAAGAACTCAGGTTGACTAGATCAGATCTAATTCCATCTCCATGTTATTGTTGAGCAAGTGGCATGAATATAATATAATATAATATAATATATAAATATATATAACCTGTTCATTTGTTAGGCCAGATGGATGGGCCCCAGTCTAAAATCACACTCTTTGATCAATCCTAACACATTAACTGGTTGCACACAAACATCCAATCATTTTATTTTAGCAAACAAGTGACCACAGATCAGAGACTAGGATTGTTCGATCAAAAGGATTTTGGGTCTGGGGCATAGTGCAGTTGTTCACACAATTTAGTTGGTTTGATCTGATTTAATGTGCACCACATGTACAATTACAGAGTGGCATGCGTACCAAGATTCTTACACACAAGAGTATCAAATACCCAACTACACATTGTTTCTTTCCTCACTATCCTTACCCAGACTCCAACTCTTTCTACCCTCTCACCCTTTATTGCCTACCCATTCTCAAATCACTTTGATAGGATGATATTGACTATTGATCAATGGCTGTGGAAACCAATGATCCATATGAAAAAGATCCATTGACATGGACCATCCATCATGTGGGGCCCATCCCTCTCAAAGGATCCTATACATCATTTCTTTCCTCGCTCTCCTTACCCGGACCGGACTCCCAACTCTTTCTACCTTCTCACCCTTCATTGCCCACCCATTCTCAAATCACTTTGATTGGATGATATTAACTATTGATCACTGGCTGTGGAAACCAATGATCCATATGAAAAAATCCTGATCATTGACATGGACCATCCATCGTGTGGGGCCCATCCCTCTCAAATTTCTTTGATCAAAAGATCCTAACCATCTAATCAGTGGATGAAAGTTGATGATCCATATTTATTATAATAAAAGGTATGATCATTGATATGGATCACCCATCATGTGTGGCCCATCCCTCTCAAATCACTTTGATCAGACAGAATCCACTAATCATGTACATGATGGACACACTTATGAACTTCTTCGCACCCACTAATCACACTTATAGAAGCTCACAAGTATTTTGTGGGGACCACAAGTCATATGTGTTACCTAACTAACAAATTGTTTTACTTGTTAACCATACATGTTCTTTTACACCAAAAGCAAAGCAATTTCCTATGAGAAATTGTTTTTCTTATGTTAACCAAACGTGCAGCTTTTCACGTAAGCAATTCTTAATAAAATGTTCCAGAGAACTGTTTATTGAGAATCAATTCTGCACTTTCTAGAAGTAAGTGCCAACCAGGGCATAATGACACATAAGATTCCTTGAAAACTATTACTGAAAACAACCAAAAAATACCTAATTCGGACTCCTAATAAAACCCCTCAAATCTTTACAATGAAAAGTCCAAAGAATAAAACTACAACCACACAAAGGATCCATATCTCTTAAAAATCTCTAAGCACAACTCGATGAGGGGCCTGCCAGATGAGCTGTAGGGCCCACAAATTAGGCTTTTGAGGCTCAAATCTTCATCGCATGCTTCTCGGTTAAAAAAGGACCATAATACATTTTTATTCTTACCATCTAAATTGGATGGCGTTGAACATCCAATCGTCGTGATTTTGAAGCCATGGGCAAGCCAAGGTGGACACTCCTATCCAACACTCACAAGTCACCATAAGTGGGCCCACTTGAACTCCACAAAGAAATTTGCACCAGAATATAAGGTCAGAAAAGTCCGTATTAGATCGTTGCTATTAGAATCAAAACCAGATGAAAGTGGCACTTAGTCATCTTTACTATGTCCTCTCTTTAATCTCTCTAAATATCCATGAAAAGTCACACTTCAAAAGTTTTAGATTCTTTATCTAGAATGTGACGATTGATTTCATAATATCAGTGGATCCTACCAGAGCAGTTATGCTTAAAATGCAATGTCGTATCCAGATTTAGTTGTCCCCGAGTTACGCAAGATTCAATCTCTTTGGAAGGTGGTAGCGTCTGGATCCTTCTCAGTCCAATCGTTTTACAGTGATCTAGCAAAGTTTGGGTCGTCCAATTGCTACTATCCTACGAGTGAAATTTGGAAGTATGGAGCTCCTCCCAAAGTCGCCTTTGCATGGTTGGCAGGCAGAAACAGAGTCCTTACCATTGACCATCTTCGGAAACGGGGGATGATTCTCTTGAATGTGTATCTTATATGCTATGCTCAGGCCGAGTCGATCGACCATTTATTTTTACATTGCTCTTTCTCATCGGGTGTATGGGTTGGGATTTTAGCTCTTGCATCGGTCCAATGGGTCATGCCATGCTCCATTGAGGCATTGAGGACCTTTTTCTTGCTTGGCATGTCATGGATGGTGGAAAGTTGGGGAGAAGGAAATGGAGAATTGCTTTGCTAGCATTGTTGTGGTCAATCTGGGCTGAAAGGAACGATCAATGCTTCCGTCATAAGAGAATCGTGGTGGTTGGGGTGTTCATGGGAGTTCTTTAGTTACTTTGCGATTAGGCTCCCTAGTGGATTTCTATTTGCGGGTTTTCTCAGCCGTGGGGCTGGTTGTTGTTGTCTTTTTAGATCCCTAGGTTTCTGCTAGTTTCTTTTAGGGTTTTTTCCTTTTTCTGTTCTGCTTTGGCAGTTGGTTTTGTTTTTTCCTTGTTTTTCTTTTGGCTTTGGCTTAATAAAATTTCAGCTTTCAAAAATAAATAGGCGTGAGGTTTCTGGGACTGTAACCACTTGCAGAGCTTTCAGAAATACACATAACTAAATAGACTGATACAATCACAGGCACTTCAAGAGAAGAATCATTAATTTAGAAACCTACCTGGTAAAAAAGAACTGTTTTTCCGCTGCCACTTAAACCAGCTAGCACTATGGTGTTTGACTTTGTGCGCTTGAGAACACGGACTGCAAATAGCAAAGCAACAGATGAAATGTTAGTAATTATTCAAAAGTGGACAAGACTACAGCGATGGTTCCCCCTTCATGCGGCACATGCAAGCCAATCCAGAATGTTTGTAGGGCCTCAATGCAGGAGCATAGCCCTAATAGTTCAACCTACATGTTGCACACAAGCATGTTAATCCAGGATAGAAATACTTGGATTCTCTTACAGAGGGCGATGGATGATACGCAGGCAGTTACAAATTACTGAGAAATTGCATACGTACTACGCGAGTAATTCAGAATAAACCATCCAAATTACAGGCACCAGTTCAGATGTTTCATGAATTAAAAATAAATAAATAAATAAAAATTTACTCTTATTTGGTTATCTAACCATTAGATTGCTAGAGATTTATTGGACAATTAAAAATGAAAAATATCCAATGGTCTTATTTCAAGAAACAAGTGTTCCATGAACCAATCTGATTTTTAGAGAGAGTGTCTTCCAAATTTAGTCGGTTTCATGCCAAAGTCCCTCGATGATGTGTTGTGGGCATGGCATGGGGGTGGAGTGAGTAAATCTGGAAAATCCAAGTGGAGGCTGACCTTAATGGCAGTGCTTTGGGCTATTTGGGGAGTCATGAATGGATGCTGTTTTCGGAACGAAAGGGTAGACGTAGATGTCACTATTAGGAAAATTAAACGGTTTATTTCTAGTTGGGACGTCCGTGCCACAGCCTCCTAAGCTGTCTTAGTTTCTGCTTTTCTTGTTCAGGTTTTTTATATTTTTTCCTCACTTTCGCAAGTTTTTAATAAAATTATTGTTAACTCTCAAACAAAAATAGTCGGTTTAATTTGAGATAATATATGCCACATGTACCATTTGTAAATGCCTGTGTATCAAGCATCATACACAACCAGAGTATCAAATAACTCCCCAATCCAAAATGTCCAAATCATAGGGCCATCGTGGATCGAGCATATACCTAAATTCAATACCCATCCAATTATCCCAACCATACAATTGGTGGTTATCAATCAAACAGTTAAAAGTAAAATGGTGCAGACAACACCCAACCGATCCAAAAGGTTGGCTCCACCATGGGGAACACATGAAGAATAAAATCGCACTGATACACACATCATTCGGGTCACAACATAGAAAACATCCAATTACTCACCATCAAGCAGACAGTTTAAAAATAAATTGGTCAGTTGTCCAGATTTAGTGAGCAAAATCAGATGGTCATGATCACCCCCATCAATCTGAATTTCAAGGTATGCTCCATCCACAATGGATCCTGCAATTTGGGCACTTTGGATTGCCATGTATGTATTTATCCCATGTGTATAAACTATGTTACGAAGTTTAGGGCCTCTTTGGAACGTCCGGAAAATGCAGACATGAGAGAATCAATGGCAGTGGCTCAGTCATTTCATCGAGCAGGATGAAGGAGATAAGGCAGCTTACCCAACAAGAAAAGGATGGATGAAAGGAACAAAGCAGCAAAAGTAGCGTAGAGTTGTGCTGCTGGTTGCCGCTGAACCCATTCCATCAGTTGATCTGCCCATTGATTCAACTGATGCACCCATGGCTCCACTCGTATCCATTGCTCTTGTATCAATTGCTCCATGTCTGCACAACTGTAGAGAGAGTGAGAGAGATCTAAGCCGTCAATCAGGTGGGTCCTCTCTCTCTTTTTTCTGATAATTATCACATGGGTCCTATCGTTTAGATCACCTGCCACAAAAACTAGGCCATTCCACTCATCAGATGGGACGCTAATTGCTAACTCCAAGCTCTTTGGGGCCCACAGTAATGTTTATGTCATATCCACTCCATCCATCCATTTCATCGGCTCATTTTAGGACATGATCACAAAGATGAGGAAGATCCAAAACTCAATTGGGGCCACACAACAGTGACGTTTGAACGCCCACCATTGAAAACTTCTTGTGGGGCCGCAGAAGTTTAGGATCAGGCTGATATTCGTGTTTTCCTTATATCCAGGTGGGAATCATCTTATGAAGGTGCTGGATCGCATATAAACATCACGGTGGACCCTAGGAAGGTTCCAACGGTGGTACTTTCATCATCCCCACTGCTTCTTGTGGTGCGGCCACTTGAGTTTTGGACCTCCCTCGTGTTTTGGATTCATGCCCTAAATTGAGCTGGCGAAACAGATGGACGGAGTGGATCGAACAAAAACATCACGGTGGGCCCCACATAGCTTTGGATTATAGGGGATTCCTGATTAATCAGAGAGAGAGAGATTGAAAATTTTCCACATTCTACAAATCCAAAATGAAATGAAATAAAAGAGAGAGAGAGAGAGAGAAAAAAACCCTAAATCGAAACCCTAGAAAGAGAGAGAAAATAGGGGGAAAAACATTTTTAGAGAAATTAATAGGGAGAGAAAAGGCGAAATTGAAGAAATTTCGCGATTGCTTACCTGTTTAAGAATCTTGAAAACCCCTTTAAAAATGATGGGAAATTCAAGCCAAAATTCTGCAGCAAAAAAAAAAATGGAGATTGGTGAGGAGACAGAGCTCGAATTGAAGCGCGAGAGAGCGAGGACGAGATTCAAAGAAGAAAACTCGGGAATCGATCTTCGCCCGTAGAACAGATGGAGGAAGCGAGTCACGGAAAATTACAGAATTATATGATGCTCGTTCTGTGTATGGTGCTTCATACGCAGGCACTAAGAGATTGCACACGTGGAATGTATTAACTAAAATCAAACCATCTAGATTGTGCGTCCCACTGTATTTCGCGGATTTAGAAGTCCAAAATCAGATTGGTGGAATGATCGTAGCCTCTGTGGAAACTTTTTTATATGGTCCATGCGCTGAAGATATCCCGATGGAAAAATCCTAAGCCGTTCAATAGGCGACCTGCACAACGGTTCCCATCCAACCAAGAAAAGGGTAGATCTTCAAATCTGGAGGGTATTTGGTGTAATTCAAGGCTCATCGTACCAATGGTTTGGATCACCGAACAGGGGGTTGTAAGGATGTCAGTGGGTTCGTTTGGATGCCGTAAATACTTAAATTGATAACATGTTTGGGTGCATGTATTTATTGGCAATTATAGTATGTAAAGAGATTACAACTTAATTTTAAAACCGGTAAAAAAATTCAGCTTTTAGGTGAAGTCTTTATAGCTTAAAAAAAGCATTACATGTGTTAGAATACAAGGGTAAATATACACTCATGATATATATATAGGGGCCACCATAATGTGTATGGTACATCCAATTTATTTAACATGTACTTTTCTTGATGCTCCCTTATTATCATGCCCTAAATTCAATTTAGGCTACTCATTCGCCGTAAACTGAATCATAAATTGACACAATCCGTGGTACCCTGATTTCGATTCTTAGCTTGTGTCAAGTTTTGAAAACGGAATCCCATAACATGGATTTTAAGGTAATTTTTTTAAAAGTAAAGCATAACCATGAATGTAAATAAGCCAAAACATAATCACATTCATCCACTATAAAATGATTTGAGTACACCGTTACAGAGGGAAATACAATACATATATAAAAATTTCAAAATGTCAGGCATGTGCTCCTGCCTTACTAGTGTTGTTATCTAGCATAACCTGCACTTGAACAATGTTCGTAATTACTACAAGGCTTAGAGAGTGTGTGTGTGTGTGCATACACAATACATATGACAATTATAACGATATCAAAGTACGCAGAAATGATGGAGAACTATGCTGCCAAGTCTATGAATGCTAATAAGCATACCATGGCTATACAAAGTAAAAACCCATCGAGTCAAATGTCATATACAGTAATACAATACAAAAATGCATAATAAATGAACGAGTCGTAATGCGAAGGATCGTATAGCGATAAAAGCATCGCACTTAGGGTTACAACACATGTTAGCTCTGTTCCTAACATGTAATGTAATTCTAGGATGATAAACTCCTGATTCTAAATAGTCATATACGTATTGGGGACCGGGCCCGCGATTATATAACATTGAATTATATTTATGTATCTACAATCTCGAGTGCTACATGAATGTACGATTATCATATGTCACATGTCAATCCTGATGTCTAATCCACATCTCATAATATTCTATAAATTAGATCATCACCGAGGTCCAGTACACTTCCGAAACTGGTTGTCGCCCATCGCGCATGAGACCAAGAGAGTGTAAGAAACCTCACTATCCGCCTCATCAATGGTATACGAAAAACTCGCTCGGCTCGTCGATAATAAACTCATTTCACTAGATGGTCAAACTCAACCTAGTATATAACACTCTTCACTCAAGCGGGTAAAGTTAAACCCTATTCCAATCGACCCCGACACAGTAGGAGACGCGGCCTAGCAATATCCAGTCATCGTGCACTCATAACTCCACTCGATCTAGACATTGTGGCATCCTAATAGTACCACAAGATTTAAGGACTTTCACACAGTGAAAGGACTTTCTCACAGGGATGCATGTGACGCCTTGTAACCTTAATAATTTACAATGTTCATACTCATATGCGCTAGACACATCCTGGTTGCTTAACTATATCCCTGGTGTTGTTAGGAGTAGATGCAACGTGCCATATATTTAATTTATTTAACATGTACTTTTCTTGATGCTCCCCTATTATCATGCCCTAAATTCAATTTACGCCGCTCATTCGCCACAAATCGAATCATGTATTGACACCATCCATGGTACCTTGATTTCGATTCTTAACTTGTGTCAAGTTTTGAAAACGGAATCCCATAACATGGATTTTAAAGTAATTTTTTAAAAGTAAAGCATAACCATGAATGCAACATAAGCCAAAACATCATCACATTCATCCACTATAAAATGATTTGAGTACACCGCTACAAAGAGAAATACAATACATATATAAAATTTTCAAAATGTCAGGCATGTGCTCCTACCTTACTAGTGTTGTTATCTAGCATAACCTGCACTTGAACAATGTTTGTAAGCTTACTACAAGGCTTAAAGAGTGTGTGCGTACATACACAATACATATGACAATCATAACGATATCAAAGTATGCAGAAATGATAGAGAACTATGCTACCAAGTCTATGAATGCTAATAGGCATACCATGGCTATACAAAGTAAAAACTCATCAAGTCAAATGTCATATACAGTAATACAATACAAAAATGCATAATAAATGAACGAGTCGTAATGCGTAGTATCGTATGGTGATAAAGGCATCGCACTTAGGGTTACAACACATGTTAGTCCCGTTCCTAACATGTAATGTAATTCTAGGATGATAAACTCCTGATCCTGAATAGTCATATACGTATTGGAGACCTGGCCCACGATTATATAACATTGAATTATATTTACGTATTTACAATCTCGAGTGCTACATGAATGTATGATTATCATATGTCACATGTCAATCCTGATGTCTAATCCACATCTCATAATATTTTATAAATTGGATCATCACTGGGGTCCAGTATACTTCCGAAATTGGTTGTCGCCCATCACGAGTGAGACCAAGAGAGTGCAAGAAACCTCACTATCCGCCTCATTAATGGTATACGAAAAACTCACTCGACTCATCGATAACAAACTCATTTCACGAGATTGTCAAACTCAACCTAGTATATAACACTCTTCACTCAGGCGGGTAAAGTTAAACCCTTTTCTAATCGACCTCGACACAGTGGGAGACGCGGCCTAGCAATATCCAGCCATCGTGCACTCATAACTCGATTCGATCTAAACATTGGGGCATCCTAATAGTACCACGAGATTTAAGGACTTTCACACAGGGAAAAGACTTTCTCACAGGGATGCATGTGACGCCCTGTAACCTTAATAATTTACAATGTCCATGCTCATATGCGCTAGACACATCCTGGTTGCTTAACTATATCCCTGGTGTTGTTAGGAATAGATGCAACGTGCCATGCATAATGCATCGTGCATGAATCACACTATTCAAGTCATATGATGATCATGTGGGCGACCTTGTCTCATATGGGTCCCCTAAGAATATCAAGCCGAAAGGCGTATATTACGATCAATCAATCAAAATCCATAACAAGCATACAAATGATATATGTGGGCATATGAATGAGCATAATATTCATTATATTAAGCATATTATCAATGTCGACCTTCTCAAGGCCGGGTATAACAGTATGTTACCAATCTTGGTACATGCACATATTCTTATTCATATATACCATGCAGGTTGCAAAATATGTGTGATAATCAACACAAAATAGCTTAAGATAATGAGCATGGACCCAAATGACGGTCCTAGTAGAAATTTAAATATCCATGTGGCATGGCCCACTTAAGACTTGCATTGGCCCCGTACTTGAGCATATGCTCATAAAATGAGCTAGTAAAACAGATGTAAAGTTTAAATTAAACATATATGTCATGGTGGTTTCATGGTCTAAATGTTATGTCAACACAGATAGACGACCTGAATGATGGGGGATTCTCTCCTCATTGCTGGGTTCGATGAAATCGAACCAATTTCGATATCATCGATAATTGCAGGATTTTTCACTGCTGGTCGCTGGACAGTTTTTGTCCTGTTCCGATATCATCGAGAGACCTTCGATGATATCGAGGCTGTCATCGAGAGACCTTCGATGACATCGATAATTATTAAAATTTTCACTCATGGTCGTTGGACAGTTTATGGTCCTGTTTCGATATCATTGAAGGATTGTCGATGATATCGAAGCTGTCATCGAGAGACCTTCAATATCATCAAAGAGTTCCGCAGATGCGATTGCGAAAACGCAGATTTTGCAGATTTTGTTTCCTATTTTGATTCTACCTCTTTCTATTCTTATATAAAGAGGTGTATGCGGGATTGGGGTGTAATTCCAGGATTTTCTAAGGCTTCCTAAAGGTATTCTAAGAGGGCTTGGGGCTATCAAAAGGTGAGAGAGAGAGAGAGATGAAGCTTGTGAAAGGGAGATTCTGCTCGTAGAAGTGATCTACTTCGCAGTCCACGTCTCAGCGCTTCTATGTCCTCGTGATCGGTGAGATCTCTTCGTTTTTTTTGTTTCTTTTATTGTTTATCCACTCCTGTGTGAGTGAAGAAGATTTGATCCAAGCGGTGTGTGCTTGTGATCGGTTGTAACGTTTTGCTTTATAGTGGATTGTTGATCTGGACGAGGTCCCGTGGTTTTTACCTCTTTGAGAGTTTTCCACGTAAAAATTCCTGGTGTGGTGTGGTTTATGTTTTGATTTAATTCATTGCATTATTATTCCATAATTCTGGTTTGCTTCGGGAGGCTATATCCTAAGGTTTGGTGCAAGGCCCCCAACAAAGTGGTATTAGAGCTAAGTTCATTGAATGGGTAGGATCGGTTTTTGAATTATGAAAGGTGGCTCATCACGGATGATCAGCCTCAATGGTTCTAACTGGACCATATGGAAGGCAAGATGAAAGACTTGCTTTATTGCAAGGACCTATATTCTCCAATTTTAGGCATATCAACAAAATCCAAGGATATGTCTGATGATGATTGGAAGAAGATGGACCGAAAGGCGGTGGAGTTTATTAGACAATGGTTGGACGATTCTGTATTCCACCATGTGTCTACAGAAACCTCAGCCGCTAGCTTATGGCTGAAATTAGAAGGATTGTATGAAAGGAAGATAGTCGATAATAAAAAAATTTTGATAAGGTGACTTGTGAATCTCAAGTTCAAGGATGGTAGTTCTGTGGCCGAGCACATGAATGAGGTCAGCAATATAGTGAACCAGCTCTCCGCTATGAAGATGGTCCTGAATGATGAATTGCAGACTTTACTTTTGTTTAGTTCATTGCCTGACAGTTGGGAGACATTGGTGGTGTCTCTAAGTAACTCCGCGCCAGACGGAAAGATATCCATGGAACAGGTAACCAGTTGTCTCTTCAATGAGGAAACAAGGAGGAAGTCTCAGGGGTATACTCAGCAAGAGGCCCTTGTGACACAGGAACGGGGGAGAGAAAAGAACAGGAAGGGTGGGAAGGCCCGAGATAAATCAAGAGGCAAGTCGAGTAACAGAAAAGATGTTGAATGCTGGAATTGTGGCAAGAATGACCACTATAAGCATGCATGCCGTAAGGCTAAAGATGACAAGAAAGGAAAATGAAAGGAAGATAAATCAGATTCCACTGCGGTCGCTTCAAATGGCGACGTTATAGTTATTCTTTCAGTAGATCACGATATATGTCTCACGTCTACAGGTCAGGACACCGACTAGGTGATAGACTCAGGAGCTTCATTTCATGCGACTTCACGCAAGGACTTCTTCACAAGTTATAATTCAGGTGACTATGAGACCGTGAAGATGGAAAATTCTAGCGTATCGAATATCGATGTAGGCTACGCATTGGTTCTCAGGGATGTGAGGCATATCCCAGACCTTCGCCTCAACTTGATGTCGATGGGAAGGTTGGATGATGATGGCTATGAAAGCCGGTTTGCTGGTGGGCACTGGAAGCTCATCAAGGGTTCGTTGATCGCAGCCAGAGGAAAGAAGTGTTGCACCTTTTATAAGGCAAGTGTCAGTGTGTGCAAGGGTGGGTTGAACACAGTGAAAGATTCAACTATTGACATGTGGCACAGGCGTCTAGGCCACATGAGTGAAAAAGGGCTTCAGCTACTAGCGAGGAAGCGACTCCTTGCAGACGTGACAGGTACACCTCTCAAAACCTATATTGATTGTTTATCAAGGAAACAACATAGAGTTTCGTTCGTTAAAACTGATTCTCATGTTAATAAAGTGCATGCATTAGATTTGGTTTATTCTGATGTTTGTGGTCCTATGAGGACAAAAACCTTGGGTGGGGCATTGTATTTTATCACTTTTATAGATGATGCATCTAGGAGGGTTTGGGTTTATGTTTTGAAATCCAATGACGAGGTCTTTGATGTGTTTAAATTGTTTCATGCTATGGTCGAGAGAGAGACTGGTATATCATTGAAGTGCATCCGCACTGACAATGGTGGTGAATACATTGACGACTTTCATGAGTACTGCAAGTCCCTAGGTATACAGCATGAACAGACGGTTCCCAAGACCCCCCAGCATAATGGTGTAGCTGAGAGAATGAATCGCACCATTGTAGAGAGAATCAGATGCATGTTATCCCATGCGAAGTTGTCCAAGACGTTCTGGGGAGAAGCAATACACACGGCGGTGTATTTGATAAACAGGTGTCCATCAACCCTGTTGAATGGAGAAGTACCTGAGAAGGTATGGACTGGACAGGATCCATCGTACAGTCATCTCAGGGTGTTTAGATGCAGGGCATCCGTTCACGTACCAAAGGACGAGAGGTCCAAGTTCGATATGAAGATCAGACAGTGTGTGTTCTTGGGGTACGGTGATGAAAAATTCGGTTACAGACTGTGGGATCCGACCGAGAAGAAGCTCGTTAGGAGCAGAGATGTGGTTTTCTTTGAAGATCAGTGTATAAAAGACATTGGTAAGCAGGAAAAGAACCAGCCAAGTTCAGGTGAGCTAGAGGACACGGATCCGATTACCCTTCCCATGGTGCCTGATGACGGGGGAGTACAACAAAGTGAAGAGGACGAGGGAGTTCCTTTATAAGATGGACCGGGGGAGCAGCCCCCACTTGATCCACCTGTTGAGCCACATGTAAGGAGGTCATCTAGGGATAGACAGCCGTCCAAGAGGTACTCTCCGCATGAGTACATTTTGCTCACTGATGAGGGAGAGACAAGATTATTTTGAGGCCTTAGCCGATAAGCATAAGGAGTGGTTGAAAGCTATGCAAGAAGAGATGAAATCCTTGCATAAGAACCACACATATGATATGGTGAAATTGCCTAAGGGCAAGAAATTTTTGAGCAACAAGTGAGTGTTCAAAAAGAAGATTGAGCAAAAGAATTCACAGACGAGGTTCAAGGCCAGACTTGTGGTGAAATGATTTGGTCAGAGGAAAGGCATAAATTTCGAAGAGATATTCTAACCAGTGGTGAAGATGACATCCATACGGGTGTTGCTTGGGTTGACGGCTAGCATGGATCTGGAGATAGAGCAGTTAGATGTTAAAACTGTCTTTCTCCATGGTGACCCGGAAGAATAGATCTACATGCACCAACCAGAAGGGTTCGAAGTCAAGGGTAAGGAACATATGGTGTGTAGGCTGAGGAAGAGCTTGTATGGGTTGAAACAAGCTCCACAGCAATGGTAGAAGAAGTTTGACTCGTTTATGTTGAAGCATGGGTATGACAAAACGGAGTCGGACCACTGTGTATTCACGCGCAAGTTCTCAGATGGTGATTTATTAGTTCTGCTGTTATATGTTGATGACATGCTCATCATGGGAAAAGACATCAAGAAGATCGACAAGCTGAAACAGGAGTTGGGCAAGTTGTTTGCGATGAAAGACTTGGGTCCGGCTAAACAGATCCTAAGAATGGAGATAACCCGTAACAGAAGCAGCAAGAAGCTTTGGCTGTCACAAGAGCGGTATATTGAGAAACTCCCAGAGCGGTTTAATATGAATGTAGTGAAGCCGGTCAGTACTCCATTGGATGGTCACTTCAGATTGAGCGACATGCAGTGTCCCAAGACGAAGGCAGAGGTGGAAGAGATGCAGAAGATACCCTACGCATCAGCTGTAGAAAGTTTAATGTATGTTATGGTGTGTACACACCCAGACATAGCATATGCAGTTGGTATTGTCAGCCGGTATCTTACCAATCCTGGCAAAGAGCATTGGACAGCGGTGAAATGGATACTGCAGTATCTAAGAGGTTCATCCAGGTTGAGCCTATGCTATGGTGACGGAAAACCTGTGTTAGAGGGCTACACAGATGTAGATATGACAGGTGACATAGACTTCAAGAAGTTTACATCGGGGTTTATGTTCACGTTTGTAGGGGGAGCGGTACATTGCAGAAGATTGTAACATTATCGACGACAGAGGCCGAGTACATTGCAGTCGCAGAGGCATGTAAAGAGATGCTTTGGATGAAGAGGTTCCTAAGGAACTTAGCCTGAAGCAGGAGCAACACGTGGTCTATTGCGATAGCCAAAGTGTTATACCTTGAGCAAGAATCCAAGTCAGCACTCCAAGTCGAAGCACATAGAGATTTGGTATTACTGGATCAGGGATATTTTGGAACAGAAGATGTTACAGCTTGAGAAGGTCCACACAGACGATAATGGGTCAGACATGATGACCAAGGCTTTGCTCAAGGGCAAGTTTGAGGTTTGTAGAAACCGGACTGGCTTGAAGAAGGTGGATTCCTCCTGAGTCGAAAAGGGGGAGATTTGATGGAGATTTTTCTCCTCATTGCTGGGTTCAATGAAATCGAACCAGTTTCGATATCATCAATAATTACAGGATTTTTCATTGCTAGTCGCTGGACAGTTTTTGTCCTATTCCGATATCATCGAGAGACCTTCGATGATATCGAGGTGTCATCGAGAGACCTTCGATGACATCGATAATTATTAGATTTTTCTCCCCTGGTCGCTGGGCAGTTTATGGTCTTGTTTCGATATTATCGAAGGACCGTTGATGATATCGAAGCTGTCATCGAGAGACCTTCGATATCATGAAGAGTTCCGCAGATGCGATTGCGGAAACGCAGATTTTGCAGATTTTGTTTCCTATTTTGATTCTACCTCTTTCTATTATTATATAAAGGGGTGTATGCGGGATTCGAGTGTAATTCTAGGGTTTTCTAAGGTTTCCTAAAGGTACTCTAAGAGGGCTATCAAAAGGGGTGTGTGTGTGTGTGTATGAGAGAGAGAGAGAGAGAGAGAGAGAGAGAGAGAGGAAGCTTGTGGAAGGGAGATTCTGCTCGTAGAGGTGATCTACTTCGCAGTCCACGTCTCAGCGCTTCTACGTTCTCGTGATTGGTGAGATCTCTCCGTTTTCTTTATTTCTCTTATTGTTTATCCACTCCTGCGTGAGTGAAGAAGGATTGATCCAAGTGGTGTGTGCTTGTAATCGATTGATCTAAGAGGGCTTGGATCAAGTTGATTTTTGTTTTCCCCTCCATCTGGGCTTGTATGACCTAATCAACATAGTGGATGTTAAATAAATAGTACAGTAGGCCTTAAGAGGATTTTAATGGTGGAGATCCAATAACTATTGTTTTCATGTGGTGTGGTCCACTTGAGATTTATATTTTTCTCATTTTTGGGATTAAGCATTAAAATGATCTTTAAAAATGGATGAACAGAATGGATGAAACACATACATCATGGTGGGTACACAGAGCACCGAAGGGGTAGTAGCCAATCCGTTTCCGGTCAGGCATTACTAATTTTGCGTGGAACTGCAGTCAATGGCTCTGCCGTATGTTTCTAGGAGAATTGATGGCAGACAAGCTAGCTTATGATGCCACTCCATTTTCTCCTAAACATTCATCCAGCAAATCAGTACCATGAAAAAGCTAGGTCCCACCATGGAGATCAACTGGGACAAAAATCAAACCTTTTCGCCAATCAGGCATGCCACTCTGTTGGAATCAATGAAAACTGACGGTCTGATGCAACATACATTTGTGGCCCACTTAAAGAGCGGAGCAGCCTTATTTTTAAAATACGTTATCTTCATTGGGAGCATACCATTTTCACAATACTGATATTCAGCACGTGGCATGCCTAGGAAAGATGGCACAACATTCATAAGTCGTTGTAGCTGTTCCTGCATATCTCAAACTGGAGTTATTTAATACTCGTGCTATGTGTGACACATGCTATGCAGGCACATATTACTAAATTAGCTCAAACTAAAACCGACTAAATAATGATATTCATTTACATTTATTTGGTTTTTCAATTACCAACGTAAATAGCTGTATTACTTGTAATTGTGTGGTAATATCATTTACATTTTTTATTTTGATGCATTATTTATCTTATTTGGACAAACATTTCATTTAATGTGATGGTTTTATAAAATAAAAATATGATATTTATAATTTATCTTACAACGACCTTTGTGAGTATATTTGACTTGTTTTACAAGCCATGATTATTGCTTAAACAAATACCTAATATTAATAACAATAATTCATTTACTTCACATTTCATATGAAATTATAAAAATTAACAAGGCCTTAACTAAGATACATTCGAAAAATTAAATTGATTAGGTGAGTGTTTGATTTTTTATATACTATTGTAAATAGCGGTAAATAAATAATTAGTATTTACAAACTGCATTACAACCCACTCTTAAAGAGGTCTATATTTGATTGGCTTTACACTAGTAAGGAGTAACTTCTAAAAAGGAGGGGCCTGCTAAGATATATGTGTTTGATACATACTATTTACTTATTTTAACAGCTCGTTTTAGGTCATGAGCTCAAAATTAAGATCCAAAACATAGATAGATCACGCCACAAGAAACAAGGGAGTTAAACTGATATTTGTGTTTTTCTTTTATCCATGTTTAAGGGGACCATATGAACAAATTTTATTACATATACATGTTACTCATGAATGGTTCTAGCTTCCAATGGTGGATGTTAATATCTTTTTATTTCTTGTAGTGTGGTCCAATTGAACTTATAATATGCATTGTTTTTGGGCTCTTACCTAAAATAAGCCAAAAGATTTTTTTTAAAAAAAAAACCAAAAACAATAGATAAACTGCATGAATCACCTTTCAATGGGGACATCATTATCCTCTAGCTCCAAGTTCTACTAACCATTCAAAGGATATCAAAAGTTATACAGGCCACACAATGATGTATTTGTTATATTCATTACAATTATCAATTTAGAGAGATCATTTTAGATCATTAGCCCTCAAATGAGTCGTATCCAAAGCTCAAGTAGACTACACAACAGATGGAAGCGTGGACTTATTTATACAGTTAAAACATTTGTAGGGCTCACCTTACCGTTTCTTTTCCATCAAATCTGTTCATAAAGTCACACGTACATATTAGGAAAAACAAATAACAAAGGAAAAAAACAAATATTTAGATATAGGAAGCGGATTGGCTCGTGTACCACACACCAGCTACATAGTTGGTGTGGATACGTGTCGTGCGAAGAGGAGCACGGACGCTCCTCGAGCTCTGAGTTGTACTAATTGTTAGAAGGAGATCAAAGTTATATGGGGCCCACAATGATGTATTTATTATAT
Source organism: Magnolia officinalis (assembly GCA_021015155.1). Classification (NCBI taxonomy): domain Eukaryota; kingdom Viridiplantae; phylum Streptophyta; class Magnoliopsida; order Magnoliales; family Magnoliaceae; genus Magnolia; species Magnolia officinalis. The sequence continues at coordinate 110,238,490 of JAJHSJ010000004.1, forward strand.
CCACACCGTTAATCCATTTTTCGATATCATTTTAGAACATTACACAAAAAATGAATCATATCCAAAGCTCAAATGGACCACACTAAAAATAGCAGCAAGGATAATGATTTTCACCGCTAAAAAATTTGTAGAGCCCATTGTAATGTTTATTTTCCATCCAATCTGTTGATAAGGTCACAAATACATGAATGAAGAGGAAAAATAAATTTCATATGGATAAGAAACTCCCATGACCACAAAAGGGTTTCAATGGTAGACGTTGAATCCTCCACTACTTTCTGTATTGTGGTTTAGGGCCCGTTTGGACGGGTGGATTGGAAGGGATTGGATGGTATTGGAAGGGATTGGAAGTTAAATCCTAGGATTAGCTGGGCGTGCCAAACAGACGGGGTGATCTGATCGTGGGATATAGCAATCCCATGGATCTTAAGACAATCCACTGACAACACCATCATTACCTTTAAATCCCATCCAATCCACCCTAAACCGTTCAAATTTTCCTAGGACGTGTTTGGTTCGAGCGATTGGAAGGGATGGGAAGGTTTAATCTCAGGATTGGTCGAGCATGCCAAACAGACTCGATATAGCAATCCAGGGATATAGCAATCCCATGGATCTTAAGACAATCCACTGACAACACCATCATTACCTTGAAATCTATGCCATCTACTCTAATACCATTCAATCCATTTCAATCCACCCTTCCTAAGGGCCTGTTTGGCCAAGCAGATCCCACGAGATTAGGAGGGATGGGATCGACAATATCCTGGGATAGGCATGACGAGCCAAACAGATCCGGTGAACTTGTACTGGGATATGAGCAATCCCATGGATCTTAAGATAATTCACTGACATCACCATCATTACCTTAAAATTGATCATATCCTTTGGTTGGATGGATTGGAAGGTACAATCCTGGGATATGCACGGCGTGCCAAACAGACCCAGTGAACTTGTCCTGGGATATAAGCAATCCCATGGATCTTAAGACAATCCATTGACACCATCATTATTACCTTAAAATTGATCCCATCCCTCCTAATATCATGGGATCTGCCCGGCCAAACGGGCCCTTATATATGTCTTATTTTTCATCTCAAGCCTTAAGATTATTTCGTCAAATGGATGGATGGTTTGGATATAACACATACCTCATGATAGACCCACATAACTTGCTGACGTCAATACACCAGCTATAAGCTGCCGTAGGTATGTGTCGTGTGAAAATGAGCGCTCCACTACTCGAGCTCCGAGTTGTACGAACGGTTCAAAGTAGATCAAAGTTACATGCCCCATGGTGATGTATTTATTATATTTACACCGTTCATCTATTTTTAAAGATCATTTTAGATCATTATCCAAAAAATGAATCATATCTAAAGATCAACTGGACCACGCTACAAATAGCAGCGGAGGTAATGATTTTCACCATTAAAACATTTATATTTTCCGATTTTCACAGTTAAAACATTCGTTACCATTTATTTTCCATCCACTCTGTTATTAAGGTCAAAAAGACTTCGTAAGACGAATATGAAAAACAAATTTTATAGTGATCCAAAACTTCTGTGACTCCAAAAAGGTTTCAATGATAGATGATTCAATCCTGCATTGCTTTTTTTAGTACGGTCCAATTGATAGTTATATGTATCTTATTTATAGTCTCAAGCCTTAAAACGAGCTCGAAAAAATGGATGGACGGTCTGGATATAATGAATACCTCACGACCATATGATAAATACCTCGTGATATGCAGAACTTGCCGACGCCAATACAGCAGCTATATAGCCGTGAGGTACACTGGCCAAGCCGCTTCCTTAGATATAACACATGCCTATTGACGGGGGCCTGTTTGGGAGCGTGGATCTGAAACCCCCTGGATTCGCAACCCCAGGATTGGAAACCCCCTGTAGTGGCAATTCTCCCGGTGTTTGGTACTTTGGAGTGTGAATCAACTTTAATTTAAAAATACCCATACATGGCATATTTGTAGGGGTTTGAATTTAATTATTAAATTAATTTTAATATCCTCAATTAGTGAGATATATAATTTTTAATACTATGGTTGTGATAAGCCCACTAAAATATCTATTTTGCCTAAAAATGATGAAATTCCAAGTCTTAGATGGACCGCAAGCACAAGATCATGTCTAAGTGACTAACCAACGATTTTTAATAGTTGATTAATATGGACAATGTTTGGACGGTATTAGATAATATTTGGACGGTGCTGATCTACATGAACAATGTTTGGACGATGCTGATCATCGTTAGTGGGCCATGTGCCTAATAAATGATAGTGTACAATAACATACATTTATACCTGCAACTATTGAAACCATTTTGCGTGTAATCCAAGCTCTCAACGTGGATTACAAACCACCTCAAAGAGAGGATTAGAAACCCCCGCAATCCCCAGTTGCTTTAAGCTGCCAAACAACCCAGGCGATTTGAAACCCCCTCCAATCCAAGGTGCCAAACGACCCCTTAGTACTTGGGTGACGTCAACACACCGGCCATATTGGTGGTGGGTCTGGTACACCAGTCAATCGGCTTCCTTCAAAACCCTACTCCTCGCTTCTTCTGCCGCCCGCGGCGGCACGTGTCTAGCCTCTCGTTCCTCTTTTAGCGCAAACCAGTCACCTCATTCATCTCGCGATTTCGCGCGCGCGCCAGACAAGCCTCTGCTCCGATTCTACTTCGAATGAGATAAACAGGGAAAGAAAACGCCTTTCAAAGCTCCGAAGATTATCCATTCTCTCTCATCGAAATCTCCGCAAACGCATATTCAGATCCTCTTTTCGACGGAGAAAATCGAGTTGAAGGAGAAATTGGTAAAAAATAAAGAACAGCTTCCTGACTGTAATTTCGTGGCGTATTTCAGATTTCTCTGCCGAAATTCATGCAATGGAGCCGAAAAATAGATGAAACGGTCCTTTTTTTTTTTTTGCTAGATTCCTTGAATTTTTGTTTTATACTTGAAACTTGCTTGTGGACTTGATTTCGTGAAAGATTTCTGTTTTCTGGATTGGAATACAGGCAATCGCAACTGAAGAAGAGATGAATAGTCGAGTTTGACATTTTCTCTTAAATGTCAGAAGTAATAAGTTCAGATTCGTTGAATCTTGGTCTTTACATGAAAAACGCGTCATGACTTGAACTCATGAAAGATTTCTGTTTTCTGGACTGAATGCATGCAATCGAAGCTGAAAAAAAAAAGGGATGAAATGGTTGAGTTTTGCATTTCTCCTGTCATTTCAAGAGTAATGAGGTCAGATTTATTGAATTTTAGTTTCTGCATCAAAACAGCTTCTGGACTGTAATTTCGTGAGAGTTTTCAGATTTCTGGACTGAAATTCAAGCAATTTAGCTGAAAATGATAACTTGCTCTGTTTACCTGCTGGAACTTTCTAAATTTTCGGTTAAATGATTTATTACAGGTTTGAATAGCTGAATATTTGTTTTAAGTCAGAGATCCAATCTTTCGGCTATAAATGGAGAGAGCCTGTAAATGAAATCCGAACTCTTTGCCTCTAAATGAGATGGGGGTAAATGTTGCAAATCATTTACAGCCTGGAAAAGATTTACCGCATCCAAACCCTTAGATTCGTTGAGTCGCTGTTCCTTTTCTTTTCCTTTTTCTTCTTTTTCTTCTTTTATTTATTTATTTATTATTATTATTTTGTGAAAAGAGCTTTCAGAATCTTTCTTCAACACATTTTTATGCAACGCCGTCTTTTGTGTGTGTGTGATTTGCTGGAAATTTTCTAGGAGTTTGTCTAGATTCGTTGAATCTCGGTTTATCTATTGAAAGACAGCAATTTAATGCCGTTTCTTTTTCTGGAAGATTTCGAGAATTAGGTTCAGCTCGTCGAATCTCATCTCTTTAATAGATTCCTAAGATAAAGGAGTAGAAAATCTTTAGCCGATTTTTTCGTTTGATTCAGGGCTGTAAAAATATGGAAGATTTCAGTGTATTTATTTATCTTGATAGAATAAGAAAAAAAAAATGTTTCATTTGGAGTTTTGGAGCTTTGATACTTGGGAAACAGTAAGAAAGAAATTCTGGAGACTGCAGTTCTTTTCTGTTTTTTTTTTTAATTTTTTTTTTAAAAAATGGTTTCTGGAAGTTCTGGAGAGGGGAAGGGCGAAAGATATGCTCATTTCTATCTTCAAAACCCTAAATAAAAAACCCCATGTAGAGTAGTGCGAATGTGTTGAGATTTCAGTTTTTGTCAAATTCTTGCAAGGAGAGGGCAAAATCACTAAGGCTAGGTCATTTGTATTGCTGTTTTTGCTAGATTTCAAGGTGGTGGGTAAACAGTTCATTGTGCTGTGTTAGTAAAGCCTTGTTGGTTGAAGAACAACAGAAGCGGTGCATCTCACAATTTTAAAAACAGAAAAATAAACTCTTGAGCTGTGGAGCAAGGAGCATTGATTTCCCTGATTGGGATCTCGTTAATTAGCTTTGTGGATTTGTTCTTTGAAAAATGGCAGCGTTTGGATGTGGTGCTCCTATTTCCCCTTCCGCAGGCATATACAGGCCTTTAGAGTGGCGACATGAGGCTCAAAAATGTTTGTTTGCCGCACCAATTCCTCAAATAAGGCAAAGGAGTTTAAGGGCTCTGAGATGTGGTTTGTCCATGCATACCAGTTCTACTCCTGCGTCAGTGACATTTAAGGAGGTCATTAAGTTGTTTATTGTTTGTTTGTTTCCGTTTTTATCTTTTTGATCTTGGGGTTTTATTTTTAATGATCGATTATGATTGTAGATAATTGAATCTTTGATTAGTCGGGTTGATTTATCGGAAGAAGAGACGGAAGCCAGTCTTGATTTTCTACTGACCGAAGCTAATGAGGCCATGATCAGTGCTTTTCTTGTTCTTTTGAGGGCAAAAGGAGAGACATTTGAAGAGGTAAGTATTACGAAGCTACTTTTCACCCCTCATTTCATATTCTCCTTAATCTTAGAAGCCAAGAGCAATTGGAAAAGAACTGTAACCTCCAAAAGCTATATTTATAGAATGTCATCATGTACTATATTCTTCTAGAGACTTATCAACCTCTCTATGTGCAGATTGTGGGATTGGCAAGGGCGATGATCAAATGCTGTAGGAAGGTTGAAGGACTGACTGATGTAGTTGACATTGTTGGAACAGGTGGCGATGGGGCAAACACGGTAAACATCTCGACAGGGGCTTCTATTCTAGCTGCAGCCTCTGGTGCAAAAGTTGCAAAGGTGCGTTGGTCATTTCACTTAGCTAAAACAATCAGCAATTGTTTTTTTATTTTTATTTGAAAGATAACACTACCAGGGATTGAACCCTGGATCACTCACATACTACACTGTCTCTACCAGCTTTAATGAGCGGGAGACCAATCGGCAATTGTTTAAGACCAGAATGACCGAATAAGAGGAAGAATGACATTGTATCTTCCTTGCAGCAAGGAAACCGTTCCAGTTCTTCGGCCTGTGGAAGTGCTGACGTATTAGAGGCGTTGGATGTAGTAATTGACTTGGACCCTGAGGTTAGTATGGTAACATTCGGAGGGAATACGAACACACTTTCATTTATTTGAATGTTGATATGTTTATGTTTGTGATGTGTTCACTTCCCAAGTATAGGGTTGTGATGTAGTAATAAACTCGGTAAGATCGAGGTCGAATCCCACGAGGACTGGTCGTCACAATTCAAATCTGTGATTCTCCTTAACTAATCCAACAATTAATGTAGCGAATTACTAACACAAATTTATGGAAAATAACTATTGAGAATAAGGAGAAAATTCAATCAGAGGAAGAGCACTAGGACTTTCGAATCCACCCCTAATTATCATAACCCTTGTTTTGTCTGTTGATTCACCTTAATCTAGATTGATACCACTTGTATAGAGAAAGCACAATCTGTGTCCTTACTCGGGCATACAGAATGTCTAATTCTTTAAGCAATGCCATGAATAACATATTCCATGTCCTTAGTCGGGCACATGGAATGTATAGTTCATTAAAGCACCCTGTTTCTTCCTCTATAGGAACTTGTTCATGATCAGACACAAGCATCTAGAATAAGCATCCAAACAACATCCATCTATATACTTTGGTCGAGTTCATAGATGGAGAAGTATATAATTTAAACCAATCAAGCCCACTTAGAGAAAGAAACACACCAATCAAGTTTTAAGTAAAATCAACAAATAAAAGAGTTAATCAAATTAGGGGCTTCATCTCAGCCCTAGCTGAGAGATTAGTTACCCATAAAATCCATTAAACAGATGGATAAATAAAATTCATAAAGAAAACATCAAACCAATTTCTCTCTCTCTTCTTTCTTCTCTTTCTTCTCTTTCTTGTCTCCCTTGCTTTAGATCTGGAAATCCTCCAATTTCTGAATGCCTTTCCCACGTCCAAAACTCCTCTTTTATAGCTGCTGGAGGGATGGAGTCAGTGGCAGAGTTGTAGCAGGACATAGAGTGCAAATTTTCGCAGCCATGATCGGTGGGCCCCACCGAAGTGTTTTCTGAAAAATCCACCCCGTCCATTGGATTCAGGACGAAATTTCAGTCAAGAATGGGTGGTTTTGAACGTCCATTAACGCGGCCCAGAGAAGAAAACACAGAAAGATCAGATTTGAACGTTGCAGGGCAGCCCTTTTGTGGCCTCTGTATCACACACATGTGCACGCATGGTTGCAAAGTTTCAACATGGGTTTGTAGTATTCGCGGCCCTCTACAAGATGGATGGATTGGATCGGCCGTACAGGCCATGGGTGGGGCCCACAACTCTTCGCAAAACGGACCAGCGACGTCCGTTCGCTGCTGCGGAAACAGGGACGCGGATTTCTTCCGCTGCGAAAATGGTGGGGCCCACTCCTTCTCTTAAATTGAAAATCCACTCCGTCCATTGGATGGAGGAGGAAATTTCTATCAGGAATGCATGTTTTCTCTTTCCGTTGATGAGGTCCACCTGAAATTCTGCTCCACCGTCCGTCTTACGTTTGGCGGTGGGAATCGAGTGATCGCCTGTATTGAGCCAAAATTCCACCTAGGTGAGGGTCTTCCCTATCCCAGAAGGACAATGAACGGTTCAGATCTCGCATTTGGGCGATGTGTGGGGCCCACAACTGAGGCCTGCGGTCGGACATCGTTAGCACTGGAGAAAAAACGGAAGTCTCCGTTTTTTTGGCAGGAGATAGTCGGTCAAACCGACTTTGACTAGGTCCTTTGGACCGGTGTGGCGCGGCTACACATGTGCTCCATGCACACGCCACTCATACAAGGCCCACTGTGATGTTCGTCGGAAATCTAATCCGACCATCTGTTTTATCTTGGCCTAAAATGAATTAGGACCAAATTTGAGGCAAATCCAGATGCCAGGTGGGCCCCACTTAATGAATTAAGGGGCTGATCTGACCTTTGGGGAACTTCCATAGTGATCCAATGGATGAAATTTCATATGTACGGTTAATTTATGGTCCCCATCACAGGTATGAAGTTTCGAACTGATCGGATGGCGGGAACCATGTGATCTTTGCATTCTGGACCAATTTCGGGCCTTTTTAACGTGAACGGCTTGATTTCCTCGGATCCCTGGCGTGTAAATTCATTGATCTCAGTCCTATGGAGTCCATCCCATGCTCTGGTGACTTTGGATCATGAAATCCCTGCTTTTAATTCTTTTTTTTCAATCAACGCTCCTTATTACATCCTGCAACAAAAACACAATTAAAATATGATGTTAGGCATTATCATGTACGAAAAATAGGTAATGATCGGGGTCTAATATGCAATATTTGACCCTTATCATGATGTGAATGAGTGGTTTGATGGGCATCTCTCACAAGCCCTCCATGGTGAAGAGCACCTCTCGAATGCCATAAACAAATTGAACTAGTGTTCTGCACTTAGATATACTCTAAAAGTATATCTGTAGTTGAAATACCATCACTTACCAACTCCAATCTTCGATTAACTCGTCTAAAAATCGATCTTGGAGTCAATGCGTCTTTCATCCAACTGTGTTTTGCTGCCGCCTTGTTTATAGAAGCAGTATACTGGAATCCTGCTTATCCTTGGATTATCATATGAAAAACCTTGAAAGCTTTCTCAGTTCTGTCGTAGTAGCAGAGGCTGACACCATAACTTGCCTTTGAAACACTGGCCTATGGTTTTGATTGCTTTATTGACCTTGACCAGTACATTCACCAATCTCTCTCTCTCTCTCTCTCTCTCTCTCTCTCTCTCTCTCTCTCTCTCTAACCTTGTATACACGCTTAATGATCACTTTTTAAAAAAAAACATTTTCTTGGAGTTAGGGGGTAAAGAAATGCGTTAAGGAAGCAGGCATTGGTTTTATGATGGCTCCCAAGTACCATCCAGCAATGAAAATTGTTGGTCCTGTGAGGAAAAAACTTAAAGTGAAGACAGTATTCAACATCTTGGGTCCTATGCTGAATCCCGCACGGGTACCTTTTGCTGTGGTTGGCGTCTACAATAAGGATTTGGTAAGTTCTTTCATTATGGATAAAGGGATAGTTGTTAACTCAATTTATTGCCTCCATGCTGACAAATGTATTTAAAATAAGCTTGTCTTGAAGAAAATATGTGCAGATCAACAGAATGCAGTGCAATATTTAGCACAACTTCCACCCATGTTCGTTATAATTTTAGTTGTTGAGGCTTTTTTTTTTTTCCTTTTCATGTTAATGTGTATTTATTTTTATGCATCTAGAATCAAATTAAATCGAAACTAATTGCAAATTGAAATTGATGTACCATATTGAAACTCAAATAGTCCATAAGCATAGATAGATAGAAGAAGCAGAAGAGACTGAGAGCAAAGTTTAACAGTCCTCTAGCCTTTTATGCTAGAGATCACACAAACCCCTTGCATATTCTTCTAAGGAAAGCCTCTCTTGTTGCAAAATCTCATAGAAGTTGTTTCGTATACATGAATCTTTTGCCAATCATGCAAAGAGTTTTGCTTAAGGATACTACACAAATTTTTTAAAAAAGTACAGATCGACAAGTAGAAAAGATGAAAGACCGAAGAAGTAGACCTTCGTGACTTTCGTGACAGTTAGGTGATTGAATGAAGTCAAATATACAGAATAAGGTAAAAGAAAATTGCATCCATAACATAATACATTGGAAACACTGGTAGTTTCCAAAGAAAATGTACAACAATCATGTTACAGATTCTAAGAGGCTATCTTACCATAAATGAAAATGGTAACTGCTAGGTTCAGCTGTTATTTTTTATGCTTGTAATGGCTGACATGATATGACTGCATTATGCCTTTTTCTTGTCTCTTTCTCATATATTTTACTCCATCACAGGAGTAGAACAAAATATTTTGAGTCTTTGAACTAAAGAAGCCTATAAGTGAAGAAAGAAGTAGATGTGGATGTGATGGAGGTTTTTTATTTTATTTTTGGAGATGATGGAGGTGTTTCAAGTCAAGAAACAGAATAGACTATACTTTAGTCGGGTTCTTGTTTTGCAGAATTAACTGGAGTCAAGAAACAGAATAGACTATACTTCAGTCAAGGTTCTTGTTTTGAAGAATTAACCGGAGTCAACATGTATTGTTTGTTTCGGCCTCTTCCGTTCATCCAGTTTCTGCAAAAGAATTCCTGCATCTCTACTTCGTAAATACAAAGAGTTTTGAAAGTCGTCCTAGTACAGGCATTTAGGGAATTACCTATACCTCTATAGCTGGTGTGAAGTTAAACTCAAAACTTATTTTGCTTTCATGATTATTTGACATGAAAAGGCTAGAATGCTTCTTTGAGATCTAAGCTCCATATCTGTTAGGGGCATGAAACTTTTACTTCATCATCTTTCCACGTTGGAAAATGTAGGAGCAAAAGTTTGTGGCTGACGGTAACTAATAACTAATGTAATCAATTGACCCAGAATATTGGTGATTCTTTCAAGTTTGGTAGAGTAGCTGGAGACTAAAATATCTCACAATTGCCTGTATGGGCATTTCCGAAGCAACAAATGAAATTTGCCTTCTTCCAAGGGTTCCCTTCAAATATATTGGTGTGTGTAATCTTGCAGTTTGCGTGGACTTATGTGTTAAAGTCAATACTAGGTTTTTGTAGGTTTAGTCAAGAATCTTGTCTTTATAAACAGCACACTCAGTCATAGTTCAAAAAACCGAAAACTCAACTCAACTTGATGTTCAACCAGGTTGAGTTGACTCAGAGACTTGCCCCAGCTCAATATTTAATTATTATAAATTGAAAATATTAGGAAGGTTAATAGCTATTTAAAATAGTTATATCTAGTATTAACTAATATAGAACATAACACAAAGCAATAGCATTACGTATACCGGTTTGTTGCCTCCCATTGTTGACATTGAGGGTTTGAATCTCACTCCCAACCTCTTTAGTTTTTATAAAATCCCTTACTCATAAGGTGAGTAACTTGGTTCGAGCACGCTGAATCGTGTTGAGTCGATGGAGCTATCGTGTCAACTCAACGAGTCTCCCCGAGTCCAGGCCGAGTCAGGCTAGTACCATGCCTGCCAGCGACTCAACTTGAAATTTCACCAAGTCGACTTGACTTGGCTGAGTTTAAAGTTGAGTCAGCGAGTTTTAGAACTACACTTCTAGTTGCTAGGTTTTGTCTTGTCTTGCCGAAACGAATCCAGGACCGTAGTTCTAAACCTAGAGCTATTGCATTATGTAGCCGTACATTATGCAGCCCATCATCCCTCCATCTCATCAACTTAATGGTATCGTTGCAAAATAAATAAATATATAAAATTACTTTTTACAACTGCAATGTGTCATCGTGATTTATGTTGAATTTGCCTGTCTTGTTTGCTTGAGGGAACACATTCCTGAAACTTATGATTGTTGCATCATCGGTTTTGTGGTATTTGGCCCATTTATTTTTCTGTTGCACTGCTAGTCTAACTTAGGGATGGTTCCAAAATGTTTGCTTGGATAGGTCAGCAAGATGGCTAAAGCACTACAAAGGTTTGGCATGAAAAGAGCATTGGTAGTTCATTCAGAGGGTTTGGATGAAATGAGTCCACTTGGTAAGTTCCATTTGCATATTAAGGTTCCTGAGGGTGTACATGGAAATCAGTTCCATTCCACATTCCACGCTTGCTTCGTCTATCATGCTTGCATTTGCTTCCATCTGTACTCACCGATTGCTGGCATGTCCTGGTATTTGTAGGGCCTGGATTAATCCTTGATGTGGCACCGGAAGGCATTTCGAAGTTCTCCTTTGACCCATGTACTGATCATCTATTGCTATATCCTTTTTAATGTCAATTGTCATGTTAAGGATTTATTTACAGAGATGAATTCAAGCAATACGGATCATCCAGATATATCGAATCGAGTAATTGAGGATGCGCTTGGATGCTTAGTTGAACTAAATTGCAAAAATCCCAACCATTCAAGAAAAAATATTCAATAATCCGATTCAGTATGGAAGAAATGACCAAAATGGTGGTGATGCATTTGATTATGTGCTGATCATGGTATTTAAAAAATGGTTATGTTAATGGCGGGACCCGTTAAACATGATACAGGACTGTAACGCTCATTCCGGAGGAAAAAAAAAAGGTTCATAATGGGCCTGTAACCGCTGTTACAGGCCCACAATGGTCTGATACAGGCCGATACAGTATCTTCATTGATTATTTTATTTTATTTTTTGCCCATTATGGCCTGTATTCTAACGGCCATAAGGCCAGCCTTTACAGCTACCATTACTGTTATTGAATCCTTGGACCACTGATGAACAAACCCGTAATTTCAATGCCATGTTTTCAACTGGTTGGACTTGAAAGGATTGGGATTTTGATTTGGAGGTTGGTTCTTCATTCTGATTGGAGTGTTGTTAGCCCCACTTTGAGCCTTTTCCACTTCAGGAGTGAATGACTGGATTCACGTGAGCTGAGCCTCCAAATAAGGTCCAAATGGTGTCAGAGTCATCATAGAAAATACCAGTCGGCATGTTCTTTTTGTTGGATTCCCTACTTATAACTCCAGATTCCAATTAAACGAGCATGTGATATTCTGTGCAGTGGATTTTGGTATTCCACGCTGCACTCTGGAAAGCTTGAGAGGGGGTGGCCCAGAATTCAATGCAGAAGTTCTTAGGAATGTACTATCTGGCGAGAAAGGATCCATCGCAGATGCACTTGTAAGTCTCTTCTTTCTCGTTTCCCGTGATGGCCACTCTTTGAACAACTATTTTGATGGTTTTCAAGTTTCAATGGCATTGATTTTTTATTTTTTTTTTGGGTCACCGTCATCTTGTACAACTAGACACCACAATCGGTCCCTATGGAATGTGACCATTCAGAATGATATGTAGCTTCTAACCATAAAATAAATTTCAACCAAGTGATCCGAGCCATCAATATCCTCCCTAGTAAATATTGCTCAGCTAATTTAGGATCCATCTGGTAACAATGCGGAGTCTGGTTTGATTACATAAATTTAGCAGAACCCATCTACTTTGCATTTGGGGTGAGTCGTAATAGGAAATGGAAACCGCATTAAACAAGATTCTGTTTCCCCCCCTTTTTCTGCTCAAAATCTCAGTTTGGCCTCATCTTGCTGCTAGGATGGAACTTCCTGACCTGTTTATTTATTTATTTATAAATCAATTTCAGTATCCAATACAAACATCTGAACAGTAATCTTGCTCGAACAATCAGATCCTAAACGCAGCAGCTGCTCTCTTAGTTAGTGGGTGCACAAGCAGCCTTGCGGACGGGGTCACCCTTGCTCGTGAAACACATCAATCAGGGAAAGCTCTCAAGACGCTTGATTCGTGGGTACATCTCTCCAACGTAAGTGAAACTGTTCATTGGATAAATCTTTTAGATTTTCAAATCGCATTAAAGCCCAATTGATGCCATAATTTCTCTGTTCGTTTTGTATTTCCACTATGATCATTGCAGAAGCTAAAGGAGGAAGTTACTGCTGGAGTTGCTTGAATTTCAATCATATGATTCGAAAGAAGAATCAAAAGACGGCCAGTTGGAGTTCGGTATGCCTATAGAAGCAATCAAATTATACAAAAATATCAGATTTTCGCTATTGATATTTACTCCATGAATAATGCTTCCATTGAAGCAAATTAAGGATCATTCAAAAAAAAAAAAAAAAAAAAAAAGCCATCAGATTTCTCAAAATATCAGATTTTCCTTTTGGTATTGAATTTTATTTTTAGCATAAAGGTTTTTTTATGAGAAGATAAAGGTTATTTTAGCATAAAGATTATTCTTCTCACCAATCAGCTGCAATGTCTTCTGGACGCCATGCTTGCATGTTTGATGGGCCAAAGTGGGTGATTCTCTCATATCGTCTAATGCAAGGGCATTTTCACACCGGGTTCAAGTGGGGTAGCCTGTGGAATGCAGGGGCACACTCGTGGTGGGCGGTCCGTATGAGGCGGAACCCACGTAATGTGGGGCCCACAAGGGGTTCAGCCGAGGAACTGACCCATGGGATGTGGGGCCTGGGCTATGAGATAAAAGGATTGATGGGAATTTATCGCACATGTACACATGTAAAAGTGTGTGAAGATTGATGATGGCCCACATTGGGTGCTTGAACATGGGTGGTCGCACACATGTACATCGATGCACGTGTGGAACTCAGGATACTATTTTGGTGGACAGTCAAATTCTTAAGACCGTGTCCTTATTTTCCTCTGGTATAGGCTGTTTACCCAGACCAGCTTGTGTAGAACACGACTTTGCTTTCACCCAAATGGTTCCCAAATGACATGGGATGGATTCTTAATTTGGACCATCTAATTAGGGAGTTCCATCATTGATTGCCAGTTTATCAGAACTAGGATCTAAGAAGGTCAGTTTGGTGCTTATCAAGACTGCATTTTGGAGCAGTTCATCTGTAGTCAGTGGTTCATCTGATTCAATACCCCAATTCATCCCCGACTCCAATGAGTTGGGCTCTTCGACAAACATGGACTCATGTTAGGGCTAAAACAGAGTCTATCCGAGGCACCAGCTCTTTTAACAATGCTTGGTTTGCACACCAATGTCCAACGCTAGCATGTATTGTGGTGGGCAGGTGCTGCAGCTGCTACATTTGGACCCATTTGGAGGCACTTCTTCAAAAGGGTTTTTCCTTACATAGGGGTTTCAAAAGCTTGCTTTTTCAGTTGAGGGGTTTGCTTTTGCCGCTTGGATAAAAAAATCAAACCAAACAGTTATGGAACAATAGCTAGCTCTCCATTGGTGTACGCGTTCGTGTAGTACCATGTCTTGAACTCCGGCCAGGCAAGCGGCCACTAAATGCAAATCGTGGCTTGATTATTTGGCTGCAAAACATGCCAAGTACGTCCACGAGATGAATGGTACGGAGAGGATTTCATATGGGTTGGGCGTGTGCCTGGTCCGGTTATAAAGGCCCCAGTGGGTCAGGCATGGGCCTGAATTTGAAAAAAAATATAATAGAATCTGACCTGGTCGTAGGTTCTTTTAAAATTTTCAATCAAGGCCCACCCCGAGCCAGAAAACCAGGGCTGGTGAAATGTCGATTGTGGAATCAGGCCCAACATTAAGGGGGCTGATTACTCACTGAGCGGCCTGGGTGTGACGTTTTAGCCATATTTATTTCCCGAACATAGAGGTTTCCTTGTAAAAATATGTAGAATGCAAAACAGATATTTGGTGCTGGGGGCCAGAAAATACTAACCCATTTACCGTGCTCAATTTGCAAAGTTTGAATATCTGTTTCAATGCACAGTATTCTTCCCCACTGACATTTGTGGTTTTGGCGTATTCTTCACCACTGATACAGGGTTGTATTGGGGTTATTGCTATTACAATTGTATTGTCGACGACAACACGAAAAAGAGTGCTCTGAAAGGTGCCAAACAAGTGCATGGAGGCAGAGCTCGGCATGCTTTCTCGTTTGGCCGTGTATTTGACAAGAAGCGTCTGCCCTGTTAGTTATTAAAGTAGCCCAACCGTTCAACCATTCAGTACAGATTCGCTTTGTTTCGGGTAACTCGATTAGAAAATATCTCAGGGCATAAGTACCATTGACAGCTATGCGCCCATCATACTAGGGCTCCACGACTCATGCAAATCTCTAACAATGATAAGAACTATGATACTCTGGTAGAGTGTGATGGATTATACACAGGCACTGATAAATTGCATAAATGCAATATAAGTAAATTCCAATTAAACTGTCCACATTACATGACCTAGCATGTTTAATTGTCGAGGAAAATGCTACGGTGATTAGCGCATATTGGTCGTTTAGGGGCGCCTGGCACTCCCATATAAACATTGCTGTGATGACTTGAGAAGAAGTAATCGGTTTCATCAAATGTTAGGAGCCGTGCATTAAATACTCTATGGCCCACCCACCACGATGTACATGTGATGTGGAATCCCTCCATCAGATTAAAAAAACTCAAGTGGGGCCCTGATACAGAAGACAGTGGGATTTGGAAGCCTGCTACTAAAACTTTTACCGGGCCCACTGAAATTTTGATCAGGTCCTCCATCCTGGTGTGATTTTATCTTATCAGTAGGTTGGATGGCATATAAATACCAGAGTGGGTCCCAAGTTGTGTGGGCCACCATGATGTATGTACTATATCCACTCTCTCCTTAGGAAGGTTTTGACGGTGGGCTTTCAATCTTCACTGTCTATTGTGGTGTGGCCCAATCGAATTTTAGGCCTCATGTCGTGAAATAAATTAGCTAAAAGATGGACCGAGTACGTGACCTGCCAGTCTTCCAAGGGAGCAAATTGGGTGCGGCCCGGGACTATGGGGCCCACCATGACGCATATATTCATTATCCACCCCGTCCATCTGTTTCATCAAATCATTTTAGGGCATGGGCCCAAAAATTAATCAGATCCAAATCTTAGGTAGGCCACATCATAGGAAGCAGTAGTTATTAACCATTAAAGACTTATTATGGGGCACACAAGTTTTGGATTAAGCTGTCCCTTCATCCAGGTTCATGTGAGCTCATCAAAGGTTGGATGGTAAATAAACATTTTAGAAACATTACGGCGGGACCTAAGAAGGTTTTTAATGGTGGGGCGTTCAATCAGCACTGTTTCTTATAGCATGGTTCAACTGAGATTTAGATCTGCTTCGATTTTGAGCTCATGCCCTAAAATGATCAGGAAAAACGGATGGACGGCATGGATATAGTATACATACATCAAGGTGGGCCCCACAGTAAGCGCCGCACCTTCTTGTGTGAGTATGGGTGTATGGGGCCGCACCTAATCTGCTCACGTATTCCATGCAACCCCAGGCTCCATGGGACCCACCCGTCCTGCCAGTCTTCCAAGGTAGCGAATTTGGTGCGGCCCATCTCACGAGGGTGCGGCCCGGATTGTGGGGCCCACCATGACACATATATTCAATATCCACCCCGTCCATCAGTTTCACCAGCTCATCTTAGCACTTGAACCGAAAACTGAAGTAGACCCAAGACTCAAGCTAGTCACATCAGTGGGGATGGAAAGTGAAACCATCCTGGCCACACAGTGATGTTTTCCTGTTGCCTGCCATCGATCATGGGTAAACACGAATATCAACCAGATCCAAAAGTCTCGATGGCCCCTTACTCGACCATTAAATCTTCTTGATTTTTGAGATCACGTCCTAAAATGAGCTGGCTAAACAGATGGACGGAGTAGATATAACAGAAACGTCAAACATCAAGGTGGGCCCACGGAGCTTTTGTTTTACTGTCATTACAGGCAAGCAGCGTCGATCTCAACAATCAACATCGCGAAAGAAACGGTCGCTGTCCAATTTTAATTTCCCAAAACGACAAAAATACCCCTGGGTTGTCGAGCGCATATGCTAGTTCAAATTACGAAAATACCCCGGTATTGAATGTAAACAAATAGGGAATGACTCGTATGGTAATTTACCACCGTTTAAAATGGTGTTTGCCTGTCACCCATCCTCCTCACACGTGGCACTCTGTACGGCGATCCTAAATGGGAGTGCATTAAAGGTGTTACCATGGGCCCACCTTGATTATTTTTCTTATATCCACTCCGTCCATATGTTTTTATAACTCATTTTACGACCAGGTCGTACAAAATAAGCAGATTCAAATCTTAGGTGGACCAAGCCACAGGAAAGAAATGGTTATCAATGATAATTAAATACCCACCGTTGATATGGCCAACCAAAACTAGAACCGGATAGGGTGAAAATATAAATATAAGCTTGGTCTAAAATTTTTGTGGCCTATAAAAAAGTTTTTAATTGTGATTTACCAATGTTTCTAGGAGTGGTCCACATAACATTTGGATCTTCTTAAGCTTTGTGATCACCTCCTAAAATGAGCTGTAAAACAGATAGATGGCATGGATATACAGAACATTCATCAAGGTGGGCCCCACACGGTAAGGGAAACAGCCACTGAGGTATTGCCCGGGTAACACCTAATCCGCTCCTCACACCCTGATCAGTCTACCAAATCGTGGGTACTTATATCAACAGATCCTAACCGTCCAATTGATGCTATCAGATACATGGTTAAAACCCACAATGGTCAAGGGTTCAAATTTCAAGGGAGTATCGGATGATTTCTATCATCTAGTCCGTGGGATTTTTGGATGATGCTCCATCTGTAATCGATTCAGATATTTGACCCGTCTGGATTGCCGCAAAACTAGGCCATGTGTTTGCGGAGGAACCGCTACCACTTTCAAGATGGTGGTAAACTCGCACAGGAGTCTTGGTTATAAATATTTTATTCTCCCATGTGTGTCATTGGATACTCTCACAGAGTACTTAGAAATTATACACGTGTCACAAGTAAACTCAAATCAAACCGTCCAAATTGAGGGGTCCACTCTAGATAGGTCACCATCTAAAATTAATATTGATCGAATAATTCTAACTTCAGATATGCACTTTTATAGTATTTTTATTCTTTCTCATCTAAACCGTCCATTAAAAATTTGCACTGATCAGACGGAAATCAAAATCAAACCATTGTTATTTTTAGTTTATGACCTATCTAATTGGGCCGAATATTTGGACGGTTTGATTAACTTACGCGTACACCACGTGTGGATTTTACTAGAACACCTACCTTCCTTTCTTTCGCTAGAGGAAAACTTTGATACTCCGGCAGACTGTGATGGATGATACACAGGCGCTAAAATGGCACTTATTTGATAATCTAACTGTTGGAACGGTGGACATTTAATGGATGGAAGAAAGGAAATATCCAGCTGTCCGCAAATAAGTGTCCACAAATCATTGGATAAGATGCTTCAAAACAATCTGATTTTGGGACTATAATTTAGTTGCAATCGGTTTAATTTAGTTTTTTCTGCCACGTATGCAATTTCTGAGTGACTGCATATCAAGCATGGTAGGTAAACAGAGTATCAAATACTAACTTCCTGACAGGGTAAATCTGTCTTTTGCATTTATTGTAGCCATGCATGCTGCTCTCGTGTACCACAACCCGCGCGTTTCAGGCGGGAGCGGATTAGGTGCACCAACGACCTCAACCAACACTGTGGGGCCCACTTCGATGCATGTGCCTTATATCTACTCTGTCCATCCGTTTTTTCAG
Organism: Magnolia officinalis; assembly: GCA_021015155.1. Taxonomy (NCBI): domain Eukaryota; kingdom Viridiplantae; phylum Streptophyta; class Magnoliopsida; order Magnoliales; family Magnoliaceae; genus Magnolia; species Magnolia officinalis. Next base: position 110,257,086 of record JAJHSJ010000004.1, read on the forward strand.
ATTATTTTAATGCATGAGACCAAAAACAAAGAAGATCCAAATCTAAAGAGGACCACACCACATGAAATAATGGTTATTGACCGTTAAAAACTTATTGTGGGTCACAAAAGTTATGGATAAAGCTGATATATATTTATTTTACTTAATCAAGGTCTGTGTGACCTTATTAACAGGTTGGATGGCAAATAAACATTACAGTAGGCCTGGAATTTATTATTATTATTTTTTTGTCCACTTGAGATTTTTATCTGGATGCTGCCATAAAATGAGCTATCATAGTGGATGAACAGTAGGCATATACATCAAGGTGGGACCCACTGTCAGGGGCATGTAATGCTGCAAAGACATAGTATCCTTATGATGTAGAACTATTTCAGCCGTAGATTTCGGAATGTGGGGTTGCTGTCCCATTGATGGCATTTGTCTCAAATTTCCAAATGAGAAGTGTAACAAAAGCTATTTGTGCCCACCTTAGTGTCGGTTTGTCATCCACTCGGCTAATCAATTCCTCTTTAACTCATGTTACCATATGAGCCTGAAAAGCAGACAAACCATAGCTCGAGTGGGCCACACTGCTGATATTGATGGACATGGGACGTCCATTAATGAAACCTTCCTACGGTCCACCATCATTGTAACGCCCTAGAATTTAGGGGTGGGTACTTTTATGATCCTCAACTTTCTGAGTGTCACTAATGCATACAAAAATGTAATTTAATGGTTAAATTCATTAGCATCAAATCATTAAAGAAAAATTAAAATCGATGGTGTATATAAATATGAAAGTTCATTCATTTGGTCATTTATAAACAACCATCTTAGTCCACTTAGCTAGAGTATGAAAGTGCATGTCCAAACGGTGTGGAAGTTTGGAAATGCTATACAAATGCTCCGACAGTAACTCTAAATAAAGGCTTTTGAAATTATTCATAGTCATCTATCATAGCAATTTTGGTAACACTTACATGCATGACATTTGATTTATATTTTAAAATATCGTCCCAAATGGGAGTGAGCAGTTAATTCAATATTACTATTCCATTAGTTATACATAATATTATCACTATCAAATTCAGTTAGTTAACGAAAAGCAAAATATTGCAAACGATTTCCTAAACTAGTTTATTAATCTATTCAAACATGAGATGCAAATGTTACGTTTCAGAATATATATCAACATGGTGGGGCTCGCTCGCCAACCACCCTAGCTCATAGTGAACCGATGCTCGTGAGAAGGGTTGAGTTGTTATACTTTGGAGTTCTCGATGAACAACCAGATACCCCATAATACATATGTGATGTATGTATGATTGTCAAGTCTTTATTATTCCGTATTCAAACAATAACATTGGTAAAGCCAGATTATCACAACTGTATCATGAGTCAAGCACACAGGAACCACTTGTCTCATTGCCAGGATCCTTAATCCATTCAAGGATCGTCGCCCAATGTCCATTGTTATCAAAAATGAAAATGAAATTGCCAAATATTTACGTGAACACTTCAAGATAGAATAACTCGTAGATTTAATTAAATCTAAGAATTTACACGTCAACCAAGAAGGTCAATACAGTAAGCACACTATTTCCAAATCGATACTATTTTGGGTCGTCAGCCAATAATGATAGTGGCTCGTCACCCCATCAGTACTCAAGACTCATTGTAAGGCTCATCCACACACTCAGGTCAAAGACGTCACCCCATCAGTGCTCAAGACTCATTGTAAGGCTCATCCACATACTCAGGTCAGAGACAACACATACACAGTATGTAACATCCCTTTTTCTTTTTTTTTTTACGATGGGTATTCTGAACCCCATTGTTTCTCATGGTGTGGTCCACCTGAGCTTTGGATCAACCTCATTTTGTTGACCCATGCTCTAATATAGACGGGCAAGACTAATGGACGAATTAGATTTGTCACAACATCTATGTGGGGCCCACCGTCGTTTTTTTTAGAGAGAGAGAGAGAGAGAGAGAGAGAGAGAGAGAGTTACGCACGTCACCACGTTAACAGCCCAGCCCCAAATTTCTCTCTCCACTCCGTCTTCTTCGTCCACAACAGAGGGTGCTAAACTCATCTAAACCCTCCAACTCACCATCCAAATGGAACTAGCCCGGCGATCTAAACCATTCATCCAAACCGGAGCTCGTAGAAATCATAGCTATTATTGTCTCTTACATTAGATCTGCTCGTGCGGCCCCCTTGATCTTTCAATCTATTTTATTTCTCGGCCTTACCTTTGATCAGTCTTACAAACCAAATGAACGACGTAGATTTCTCACTACACATCATGGTGGATCCCACTTAGCTTCCATTTTACAACTAAACTCCGTGAACTTCTGCATGCCTTCCGCAATCAACTCTCATTCTCTAATATGTTTTCTTGACTTGGAAACCCAACCAATCCTCAAATCCTTGCAGTTAGGTTATGGAAACCTTGGATTTTCTTCTTATCCCAACTGTTATTAATGAAATCTTCATCGTCCGACCCAAAGTACAGTAAGTTGTCGCCAGACAGAAACCTAACACCAAATAATAGAAAGAGAAAGAGAGCTCAACTGCATCAGCTAGTGTTCCAGCGAGCCTATCCAACGTTTTCGTCGTTCTGTTGCTGATCTTGGGTTGATCCTGAACCACTTCAGAAATCATCCCACATTAGACCCTCAGGTAAGTGATCTCCCCACTACTGATTAACTTCTCTTTTACACCACTTCAACATACAATTCTTCCATTGCACTGTTGCATTAGCTCTTCTATTGCACAACGACTCACTGAGTCAACTCAGTGAGCCAGCGTGCGAGTTACCTCCAGGTATAGGTTCATATATCCAATGCAATAAGCACCGTCAGATTATCTTGTTGTCAATTGCATGAAAGCTAATCTGTCCGGATCATAAATCAACCGAGTGATACATTATTATCGTCATCAAAATGCCAAATTGAATCTTTAAGAGACTAACCGATTACATTGTAACTCTAGTGGTGATTAGACAAAACACCATATCGGATTTAAAACACTAAATCAGGTAGGTGATCTTCCCTATTGAAAATTTTAAGATAACATATAGATTGATTTGATTATTTGTTATGTATTCAATTTATTTGATTATTGTCATTAGTTGTAGATTATTTTATTTGATTCTTAATTGTATATTATAGAGATAATTTATTTGAGTTATTAGCTGACTTCAATTAATTATCGTCATGTGCTTAAATTGTAATTATTTCATTATTATTACATGATGTATAATGTATTTGAATTTACGAGTGCTCTGCCCCAAAAGGATCACCATGTTATTTTTTTATGGGGTGCTCTGCCCAAGGTCATTCTCGAAAGGATCGGCATGGTACGGGTGCTCTGCCCGGGGTCATTCCCGAAAGGATCGGCATGGTACGGGTGCTCTGCCCGGGGTCATTCCCGAAAGGATCGGCATGGTACGGGTGCTCTGCCCGGGGTCATTCCCGAAAGGATCGGCACGGGTGCTCTGCCCTGAGTGATTCCCTAAAAGGATCAACACACACGGGTGCTCTGCCCTGGGTATTTACCCTAAAAGTCTATTCACCAGGTGCTCTGCCGAAGGTTATTCCCTAAAAGGATAAACACCGGTGCTCTGCCGAGGGTCATTCCTTAAAAGGATCAACACACACGGGTGCTCTGCCCTATATTGAATGAAAAAAGATTTTAGATGACTGTATTATCTTATTTTGTTATTATAAAAAATAAATTGTTATTGTTGTCATGTAACATGTCGATTCAATACTCGTAATTGATCTTATTTATTTTATTGAGATGTATTGGTGTTAACGTAAAATTTTTAATTTTGGGAAGGATGTGACCCTACGAGCCGTCGTGCTCACACCCGTATAAACTGTTTTGCAAGGTTTGTATATGAAGAACCGGTTGGGCGAGATTGATGATTTTTCCTATTGTTTTATTTGAAGATTTCTTAAAATTCAATGCATTTTGTTATTATTATTATTATTTTTCAATGTAATTAAAAGTTCAAGATTTGATTAGTGAACGTTATTTAATAACAATGATTATGATCCTTTTAGTTGTTCTAATTGCCTTGAAAATGTATGAAATAATGTGGGTTGCGATGTATATTTTATTTAAATACAACTCAGAGTCCTGAAATTCGAGTTCGGGCCTGGCCAACTCAAGTTCCGATTTTCGGGGCGTAACACAGTATCCCATACCATTGTGCCTGGCTTATGATCTATAATGAGTAGCTTGACTAAGTCATAAAAGGAAAGAATGGTGACTATATATCGATGGTAATCATGGTATTCTTCATACCACAAGATGTTCGACAGTATTCATATAATAACAATTATCTCTGAACTAGAACGACCTTTGGTACAAAGTAGCCCACGAGTAGCCCGAGTTAGAGTCGGTCAGTCGTGTTCCACCTTAATTGATCGAACAAGTTTGTGACATCCAAACCTAATGAAGGTGGTCCACAGTTTCAAATATTTTCAAAAACTAATCCGAAGCAATGCAGATTTATAATTTGTAATTATATTTATAAGCACAAATTAACAATATTCAAATAGAGCTCTTTCTTATGGATTTAACCAAACACTTGGTATGCTAAACACCCAATTTCACATATACACAAAATCATGCCCTAATGAATACCAATTACATACAACTCAAGAAATATGTTATCAACTCGACACACATAGGATATGGATTACAACTATATAATAATTTTATCATTTAAATATATATAATTTCAATCAAAACACAAAATTCACCAACTAAAACTATTAGGGGCTTATAATAACTAACTTAGGAGAATAGTCCTCACCTATAAATACGATTCCACATACTAACGATTTATAGGGTTAAGGATTTCAAGAAAACCCTAAAATCCTATATAAAATTCAAATAAATTTTAATTAAAACAAATAAAATACAATTTTGATTTCTTAAGTTGAATGTATAGTATAGGCTCACTTTCGATCACTATTAGGCATCGATCGGACAGAAGAAACAAACCCAATGAATATCATATATATATATATATATATATATATATATATATATATATTAATATATATATATAATATATATATATATTATATATATATATATGGGTTTTCTGAAAAGTTAAGGCGTCTCACACAACTCATGCTCTTAAGTCTCAATCTAAGTTGTTTAATTCGGGGTGTGGTCTTGGATATTTGATCCATGCGAAAGGTCAAGCCCACTAACATGAATATATTCCTATAATTTCACCATCGTTGGCCCACCAACAAGCAGTCTATAGTTATTTTTGGTGTTTCTATCCATTTTTAAGGTGATTTAGGAAATAAAATTTTGTAGATATAGGTAATAGGTTTATAGCATGCATTGTCAGGCATAAGATGTAACTTATAAGGTATGTTTATTTTACTTCCTAAGGGTATTTAATTAAATTAGGACGGTTCTCATGTCACAAGGAGTAATTCAGTTAATCTAGATCTTGGACTTAAGGAAATCAAGATATAATCCATCGGTTAAATATGTTTTTTTGTGGATCTCCATTATAATTTAATTACTTGTTTCCTTAGATCATGGCCTATGCTTTATAAATCACAAGATTTAATATAAGATCATATGGATCAAGTGAAATCAATGACTTTTTAAGGGTGTTAAATTGAATTCTTATGGTTAAATTTATATATCAAAGGATTTTACATGGTTTTGATGGTGTCGAGATTCTAGAATCCGAGTTTCATGTACCAATTTATGAAGTATTCAAGTCTTAATTCAAACTTATATGTATATATTTTCCCCTACTGAATTAAAACAATTTATAATATTAGCCGAGTACATTTAATATTCAGAGTATTGAGAAATCTAATCCGTTACAACCATCATGTTCATATGTTACCAAATTCGCTCCTAAGGTGAGTCTCAAGAGAAACTGTATTTTTAGTCCAAAGTTTGATCGGTCCCCACAAATACGCTCTTGTTAAACATATACACCATGATGGCCCACAGATAAATGCTCTTGTCGAAGCTATTATTTTATAAAGAGATAGTTTATAGTCCAAGCTATTATTTCACAAAGAGATAGTTTTTATTGTGTTACCTGAAAAAGTATAGCATTTATTCTCTTTATTGTTATTATTTTAGGCGACTTAACTCTCTTAGTTCACTATAGTTATTTGATACTTTGTGGGTCCGACTCTCCTCACTGTCTATGCTTCAACATTGAGATCATGAGATTCACTGCCCCATGTGGTGTGGGTGTGTAAAATAAAATAAAATTAATACTCTGTAAAGTTATGATAATCAATACACAGGCACTTGAAAATTGCGTGCATTTCATGGGCATGACAATCCACTGCATCTTTACACAATTATAGTGACCCACCATCACGTGACATGATGTGATGGGACTAGATTGCGCCACGTGTTACTGTAAGAGATGAGGGTGATATGTCAGCCACTGCCATGTCCATGGCCCTTTACACTGTAACTATCAATATATGGATGGGATATCCGCTGTTAAATAACTGCGTGGAACACCTTTTTGGTGGACCTTACACTATTCAGGTGGTCTACTCGTCTATGAGAAAATGGATGGTTAGGAAAATACCACGAACGGCCGATGTTAAACGTGCACGTGTGGCTCTCTTGATTAACAGGCAGTGAGGTTTTTGGGCCAAGAGCATATCCAAGGTGTGGCCGACCTAATTGACGGACGGATCTCGTACACACGTGGTCGACCTCATATACGGGCCGGAGTATGGTATTTTTGAAGAGCAGTTGTATGATACTCTGGCGTGATGCTGACCGGGCGCGGCCTCGGTGGATCCTTAACTGTGGAGACCACCTTGATTTATTTACATTAAATCCACTCCGTCCATCCATTTTTACAGGTAATTTTAGAGTAATATCCCAAAAATAAAGCAGATTCAAATCTTAGTGGACCATATCACAGGAGACAGTGATGATTAAATCCCCACCGTTAAAAACTTCCTGGGACCACCGAAATGTTTATTTATCATCCAACCTTTTGTAAAAGTCAAGAAGGCCTAGATAAAGGGACATCACAAATATCAGCTTCATCCAAAACTTTTGTGGCCCACAAAAACTTTTTAATTGTCAATCACTACTGTTTCATGTGGTATGGCCCAAATGAGATTTTTATCTATTAATTGTTTGGGATATTGCACTAAAATGATATGTAAAAACATCTGGACGGAGTGGATTTAAGGATAATACATCAAGGTGGGGCCCTACTGTCAGGGATCCCACTCACCTTAGTGGATCCGGGGATCCTCCGAAGCCGCGCCCGACCTCCGCGGCGCATTTTAGTCGCAACGCTTCAGAAAATGACCACCGAAAAGCGGACGGGAATCCTCCGTAACGCTTGTAACAGGAAGAGCGTGCAACGCCGGAGATCTTTGGGCCCATCGTTATGTGAATATATCATCCACTCCGTCTATCAGTTTCTAAACCTCATTAAAAAATTTTAAGAGATAGAACGAGATGGATCCACTACTTTTTGGCCACACAACAGAGAACAATGGGGATGCGAAGCCCACCACACAACCTTCCTGGGGTTACCTAGTTGTCTATATGAAATCAAACCCGTTCAAATGGTGGGCCTTAAAAGGATGAATATAAATAAAAAAATTTATCCTTGTAAAAATCTTGTATGGGGCACACGGAGTGCATCTATATGTTTCATACGTGATTTTATATTTTTCTCATTGTGTGAACCCTGAGTTTTTTTTATCAATTTAAATTGTATTATTTACATTGAATATGGTGTGTTACATATGATGGACGGAGTAGATTTCACGCATTTATAATGGTGGGCTCCATAGAAACCCGTGTGTTGCACGCGCTTCCGACGTTATTGTAGAGGATTACCGTCCAACGAGGTAGATTCGCGCGAAGGCAACGAAGCTCATTGGCCCATGAGTCGTGACGGTACTCTTGCGAGTACCTAAGAGCGGTTAAATCTGCACCGTCCAGACATATTGCAATAGCATGGGAGACTTTAGCCGTTGAATATGGCCCCTTTCGATGATCTAAACCGTTTATATGATAAGTGTTATCGTATATGGTGGCCACTCAAAAACAATCTCACAGTAGAATCATTCAATATCCAAAAGTTTAGGACACTGCATTTCTCAAAGGAAAATAAACAAATGATCCAACGGTTGAAATATTCCAATATAAGACATTTTTTCTACGATTTAGTATAAACGGTTCAGATCATTGAAAATTGATTTCAGATCGAAATTCCAACATATCTATTTCAATACGTCAGTAGATTATCGACAATCGACTGATGTGCACCTACGGCGCATTTTAGATTATGCGCGGCCCAAAAGCGAACAGGACACCCTTTCCTTTCAGTCCCCATGAGACAACAGCCTAGACAAATCATGCACGTGACCTGTCAAGAAAGGGCAAAAAGGGTCGTGATCCGGTGCGTGGCCCGTCACGTGAGGCGGTAGAATACGTGTCAGAGATCCGTGAGTGTGTAACACGTGTAAGATATCTGGTCCATTCATCAGATAGGGAACTCTATTAAAATCCATGAACCGAAAGTAACTTTGGTCTTATCTTCAGAAAGGTTGTATTTTTGTGACAAAAAAAAAGTAGTACAGTCAAACGTCAACATGATGTGTGACTTACATGACGAGTTTACGAACATTGGTGCTACCTGATGAATGGTCCGGATTCATGGCAGGTGAAACATACGTATGGATATCTGACGCGTGTTCCGCTCCTCCCATGACGGACGGACGCGAATTACCTGTGCCCCGGGTCAGGGGAAGTTGCCGTGACCGGGCGGAAGCTATGTGGGGCCCATAGATATGCCCGTGAGGGAAGTGGATTGGCTGGTGTGCCTCACACCAGCTATATAGCTGCTGTAGGTACGTGTCGTGGGAAGACGAGCACCGACGCTCTTCCATATCCGAGTTGTACGGACGGTTCAAATGAGATCAAGGCTACATGGCCTTACAGTGATGTATTTATTATATTTACAACGTACATCTATTTTTAGAGAGCATTTTAGAGTATTATCAAAAAAATAATCATAACCGAAAGATCACCTAGACCACATCATAAATAGCAGCACCGTTAAAAAATTTGGAGGGCTCACCATAGGGTTGATTTTGCATCCAATCCGCCCTTGAGGTCACAAATACCTGAATTAAGAGAAACAGTAATTTTTATATTGATCCAAAATTTATGTGATCCTAAAAAAATTTCAATGATAGCCATTCAATCCCCTGCTACTTTTGACGGTGTGGTCCACTTGATTATTAGAATTATCTTATTTTTCATGTCAAGCCGCGAGAAAAGCTCGCAAAATAGATAAACAGTTTGAATATAATACTTCTGCCTTTTGGGAAATTCGGAAGTGGATTGGCTGGTGTACCACACAACAGCTATATAGCTGCCGTAGGCATGTGTCGTGGATGCTCCTTAATTTCTAAGTTGTACAAACGGTTCAAAGGAGATCAAAGTTACATGTGCCCACAATGATGTATTTATTATATCTATATCATTCATCTATTTTTTAAGATCATTTTAAAGCATTATTCAAAAAATAACCGTATCCCAAGATTATCTGGAATATAGCTGAGATAATGATTTTCACTGTTAATTAATAAATTTGTAGGGCTTACCAAAATGTTTACTTTTCATCCAATCTATTCATAAGGTCACAATAACCTGAATTTTGAGGGAAAACAAATTTGAAAACTTATGTCACTGTAAAAAGTGTTTCAATGGTACACGTTTAATTTCCCACTTCTTTTTATAGTAGTGTAGTCCACTTTATACTTAGATCTGTCTTATTTTTCATCTCAAGCCTTAAGACTAACTTGCCAAATGGATAGGCGGTTTGGATATAACTGATCAGACCCACACAACATGCTAACGTCAATACAGCATATATATATATATATATATATATATAATATATAATATATATATATATATAATATATATATAATAACACAGTATAGCCGATCCGCTTCCGAGAAATCCGGACGCGGACTGTGTCCTACCCTCCCGAGCGGCAATCCGTCAGGTCAGGGCTCTGTGGGGCCCACCGTGATGTAAGTTTTTTATCCACCTCGTTGATCGCTTTTCTCCTATCATTTTAGGGTATGATCATAAAAATGAAGCAAGTCCACACCACACCAAAGGAAGCTGAAGTGATAATGACACCCACCGTTGAAACCTTTCTCAGGGCCACCGGGATGTTCTTTTACCATCCAACCTATTCATAAGGTCTTGTATACGTGGATGAAGTGAAAAAACAAATATCGACTTGATTTGAAACCTCTCCAACTCCCGGGAAGTTTTTAATGGTGGACGTTCAATCCCCACTTTGTGGTCCACTTAAGTCCTATATCTGCCTCATTTTTTTTCTTATACCTTAAAATAATACGAGAAAAACTATGAACGGCGTGGATAAAACACTTACATCAAGGTGGGCCCATAGATCCCTGCCCAGACGGGGTAGGACTTAATCCGCATCAGAGAAATCCACTCCGACCATCAGTTTCTAACTAAAGGCTAAAGCTCGTGGGTCATGTAGCAGGAGTCCAACAACGAAGCAAATACAAATCTCATGTGGGCCACGCCACAGGAAACAGCCACGCTACAGGAAACATTTAGAAACGTGCACCGTTGAAACCTTACTGCTGCTAATCATGACGTTTATATGCCATCCGAACCGTTCATAATGTTATTAACACTGAGATAAACTATAAGCACAAATATAATCCCCATCCAAAATTTATGTTGACCACACAAATTTTCCAATGGCGATCGTTCAATCCCCGTTGTTTTCTGTGGCGTGGTCCACATAAGTTTTCGATTTTCTTAATGTTTGAAATCCCATACTATTGTGATCTTGAGAAACTGACGGACGGAGTGGATTTTTTCACGGGTATCTATGTGGGCCCCACATAGCTTCCGACCACAGGAACTTCCTGTGGGCAGGGGGCACAGCCATAGGGGGCCGCTCACTCAATCACTATTCCAGAATAAAAAAATAAAAAACATCCTTATCCTCTCGTGGGAAGTGGAGAGTGCGCGTTCGTTCCATTCGCATTTCGCACGTGCAAAAAAGCACACGTGTAAGAATCAAGCGGTTGATTTGGACGCGACCTCTTTGCTCACATATAGTACCCACAAGCGTGTATGCAAAAGAATCGTGCGGATTAGAGAAATTGATTAACGGTCTACATTTAACGTAGATATAAGGATAACCATAAGAGATAAGTGGTCAAAATTCTATATCTTCATAATCTAGTTATTAGGATACACATAATGAAACGCTTGGATCTTTCACATGTGTGCCAGTGTTCCACGTGTGAGAAGTGAGTGTCAAATAAGTTTAAGCTACTCGAGCGAGCTCTGCATTTTCTTTCACCTTTCACACTTCATGTGTTGGTTGTGATCACACCCACTACGTTTTCAGACTTTCAGTCCAATCATCAAATACCATGAAAAGACGAGAAAAAACATTGATACTCTGGCAGCCCATGGCCTCCCATACTCATGCAAACATTTATAATACTCACGACAGGCATCACATGGTATAAACCTGATACTGTCAAATTAGAGATGTGTAATTTATGTAAAATAAAGGAAAAAATTGAAAATATTAACTACAGGCTTAAGCGCATTAATCACCATTTCTAAAAGTAATTAAGATTGCTGAGAAATTGTAGACAAATAGCTTCTAAAATACGTTGAGATTGTGCAGTTTTGTGCTTAAAAAACATGAAGAAACCGCTGATGAAATTTTGTATGCAAAATTTGCTAACAAATTATAAATTTTAAAGAAAATTTTCAAATTAGAAAAAACTTAATGAATCATACCACTACACTGATTTATTTCTTTACGGCTACGCTATTTTGTTTCTTGAGGACTTGCTAACTAAGGTTCCTATTGAATCTTACTGACTTAATCAAGGAACTCTTAAACTTTATTAGTTTATGTTAGAGAGTGATTTGAGTGGGTGGTGATGGTAAAACGAACTATCCAAGCTCGGTTTATATAGGCGAGGGTAGTTGAACGTTTTAGTCCATGATCATGACTCCAAATGACTATTTCTAATTTATTGGTGAGAAATTAATTGTTATTTGACCGTTTACGACCGCTTTACATGTGGGAAAATCAGTTGCATGCTAGCCATTTAAACTTAGTGGCTAGTTGTTTATGACTATTGAGGTAGCCACGTGCAGCAATATCTCCATGGTCTGATTTATTATTACATGAGCAGTTATACTAGGCTTCTTAAACGACTAGTTTTAGTCTTTATATAAGACAAACAAATCTCTCATAACACTTCAGCCACTGTTGCACCCGTCTCACGTTGGTTCGCATAATGTCGCAAGAGAATGATTCATCCGCGTATGTACGAAGTGCAAAGTGCGCAACTATAGCCACATCACCTCCCATGCCTATGCGCACACGCTCGCATTGAGCCCATGATTGTGCATATGCGCATGTTCCAATGCAAATGTACCCCATGAATTCACCGAGGAAATAATAAGGTACTCACCCCCTCCCTATTAAGATAAATTTTCTTCTATCCTTTCTTATCTTGGCCTGTTCTTAAAACACAAAACATCAAGTTTTTACAAATCTCTTCCATTCCTATATTTATATGTAGTTTTTTTCAGTAATTTTTTTTTTTTATCAAAACATTTTCCATAGCATTATATAAACTTAAACCGTTAATTTTGAGCCCAAACGAAATGGCACGTCTAAATATCAGATTGAGACTGGATCATTGAACTATTGCCCTTCTAACTGTCCTTTCTATGGACGAAAATTAGAGAGCTAGGATCAATGTTTCAGTGGCATGTTTGGCCGGACCAATCCCATGATATTAGGAGGGATGGGATCGCGGTATCACGGGATATGCATGAGGAGCCAAACAGACCCGGTGAACTTGTCCTGGGATATAAGCAATCCCATGGATCTTAAAACAATCCACTAACATCACCATCATTACCTTAAAATTGATCCCATCCCTTGGTTGGATGGATTGGAAGGTAAAATCCCGGGATATCCCGGGCGTGCCAAACAGACCTAATGAACTTGTCCCGGGACATGGCAATCCCATGGATCTTAAACCAATCCACTGACACCATCATCATTACCTTAAAATCCATCCCATCCTTCCTAATCCCATGGGATTCGCCCGGCCAAACAGGAGCATTATGATAATCATCAGTGGGCCATGAGGTTTGGATGGTTTAGGGCGTGTTTGGACGTCCCATCCCATGGGATTGGATTGTATTAATTAGAGTGTATGACAAGTAATGATGGCTGTGTCAGTGGATTGTTGGCAATCCCATGGGATTGCTATATGAATTCACCACTGAGTGTGTTTGGCTCACCTGGCCAATCCTGGGATTACGTTAGCCAATCCTGAATTGCTCCGTCTAACCAAACATGTCCCAAGCAAAATGGTTGGGATTAAGAGCGATTGGGTGGATTTCAAGGTAACGATGGTAATGTCAGTGGATTGCTGGCAATCCCATGGGATTGCTATATCCAACTTCTGACGGTTTGGCACGCCCGGCCAAATCCTGGACTGCTCCTTCCAATCCATCCTAATACAACCTATTCCCATCCACCCAGCCCGGCCAAACATGCCCTTATATTGTTACAAGCTTTTACAGTACGTGCATGGCCGTGTGCGTCATATGGGTCAGTCATGCTCTGCTAGTGTATCAAATACGCATAGGATATGTAACATAGTCCTCAGGAGCACCTATATCATACTCCTTGCAGATCTCAAGAAAGCAGAAAATGTGTACACGGATTGGGTACTGCCCCCACCATGACCTGGTCTTTGTGGGCCCAACCGTGATGTATAAGTTTTAACCGTTGGTGGGATTACATTCAAACAATCTTAACCGTCCGTTAAAGTTAGAAATTCTGACCGTGACATCGCACATTTTTCGCCAAAATTCCAGGGAAGGTGGGACCCAGCTCCACAACCAATCGTAATCACTGTTCAATGCCCCAACGGTCAATGGGCCAGATGTTGCAGATCAAGCCAGCAGAGTGGGGCCCAGCTTTAAATCAACGACGTTGATAGTCTGGCATGGTGTGACAATCCACATGCATGTACACGTCAACTTACAGGTGGGCGTGACCGTAGCTGATACCTTTTAGATTGTGGGGCCCATCTTAGATGGACCATCTCGGTTTCTCGAATGTGGACATGGTTGGACGGCCACCAATCAGATATATAGGACCAACCACTTACTACAGCTTCTTCATTTATGACCCATCAACAAATCAGGTCCACTACTATCAGATTTGGATTGAAGTACCTGCATGTGCATGATTCTCACTCCCTGCATCATGTCCCTGGTCCATGGCACCATGATCCCAACCGTACATATATAATCCTGACCATGCAAAGCAATGTTGTAGAAAATTATAATCTAGTTCTACTAATTTTTGAATGGGGCTGGTTTTGGATGCTTGTAGGCTATTTGTTCCATGGATTTCCATGGTAAAAAGGCCGTGTTATATCATTTAACAAATGTAATTGGAGACTGCAATTATTATAAATTATATTATATAGAATTATTAATTTTATAATTTTACATAAATAAAATAAAAATGTAAGTATTAAGTAATAGTATCATTACATTTTAATTTGACCATTCAAGTAAAGCATTTATAATACTATATATATATAATATATATATATATATATATATATATTATATATATATATATATATATATATTTACTATAACATATAAGTTATGAAAACAAGAGGTTTGAAATTCAATCATATGTTAAATGGAATTAATTTGAATTAGAAGTTTTTTATTATGTTTGGATGCCTGTAATTAAAATATATTGGAATTCAAATTTTATTTTTGAATGGTTATAATTAGAAAGCATTAATCAATTAATTTTCATACTCCAGATTAATATATGTGAATTTGAACATGATAATTTTAATAAGCACAATAATATATATATATATATATATATATATATATCTATATATATATATAATATATATATATATATATATATATATATATTTTAGCAGCAAAAAAAAAAAAAAAAAAAACAAAACAAAAGTAGGTCTACATTTAAATTTTAACTGTCACAACTGATTTTTATTTATTTATTTATTATTATTATTATTTTAATGCTAGCTTGTTAGTACTACCCACTGTCAGTTCACACTTCACTATTAGCCACCCCACTGTGTTGAAACGAGGTATCTTCACTCAGTCTACCACTTGAGCTATGGATCTGGGTGTATTGCAACTGTTTATCATAAACCAAATGACCCCTAAAATGGTGTAAATTAGAACATGTAAATTGTGGAAGCCACCTTCACAAAGTTACAGTCCGAAAAGATTTTGTTATGCGATCCTAACCTTTGATTTGCATGCACTTGTTTGTTCAAACAAGATTATTAAATATCTTTCATTTTAACTGTCCAATAAATACCTACAGAATTGAGACTAGGATGATAAAAAAGGTGTGCATTTTAGTTTACCATATATCGCCAACTGTTTAATTTGAATTACATGTATCCTTCTTATGCAATTTCAAATTAATTTATAAATGCTTGTTTATTATGATAATAGAGTATCAAAGTTTTTTCCACGTTAATTTATATGGCTGAGTTTGTTAGAAAAAATGATGATTTTAAAAATAAAGAAAATTAAATTTTGACTTGTCTTATTCTCACTTGTTCATTAGTGGTTGGTTTAGTCCTACATTGGAAATGAGATGAAAAATTTTCAACTTTTAAAATCATTCCATTAATATTATATTGGAATCTAAGTGTATGCCATAGAACCAGGCTCGTGTGTATGGGTTGCGGTTGCGGTCGTAGATGTAGCACAATGTGGTGTGTCATTGACTTGGTTTAACTTGCCACCAGCATGCGCCTCAAGTTCCAACGACTACATCTTATCTCCATATATAGAGTTGGACACTAATCGAGCTAGCTTGATTAACTCGCTTAGCTCAGCTCGAATAAGCTTGGCCCGAGTTGACTCGACTAACTTGAAACTCAGCCTGAACTTGACTCGGTTCGGCTCGGCTTGAGTTATGACTTATTATATATATATATATATATTATATATAACTTAATTAATATATTATATATAATATAAAAAAATGGCACACCCATATAAAAATTAAAAAGAAAATGCTTGAACTCTAACTCGGCTCGAAAGCTCGAGCTCAAACTTGGCTCGAACTCGGCTTGAGTTGACCGAAGCTGCTGATCAAATAGAGTTGAATTGACCAGTTAAGCTCGAGGACTGAACCGAGCTAAACTTGAGTTGGGATGGGCGGATGGTTGAACCAAGCCAAGAGGTGCCAAGCTCAACTCTGTCCAATATCAAAGCCTCTATTTTCTCATCATAGAAGTATCTTTTTTCTTCTTCTTTTTTTTGTTAGCTTGTTAGCGCACCCATTGTCAGTTCACACTTCACTGTTAGCCACCCCCACTAGGGAATCGATACCAAGACCTCAGTGTTGAAATGAGGTATCTTTCACTCAATCTACCACTTGAGCCATGCATTTGGGTGTCATTATAGAAGTACCTAAGATTACATGTGCACTTCATCAAAGCCATTACAACAATCCTACACTCTCTAGCTTGTAATCCTGGTAGGTTAGGTTGAGCTAATAGTTAACTTAGGCCTTACCTAACTTTAAGAAAACCTAATCGACACCTAACTAGCCATGAATTCCAGCTCTCTCTCTCTCTCTCTCTCTCTCTCTCTCTCTCTCTCTCTCTCTCTCTTAATACATGAATTCTAACCTAAGATGCCTAAACAAATTGATGCCGATTACGTGTGATTATTCTAAACCTTGCTTAGCTAAATTTGTTTGACTTGGATTTAACTCGATTTCAAATATGGTTAGAGTTTTTTTTTCAAACTCAAGGCTCGTTTGGCATTTCTACTCTAATTTAATAAGAGCTAATTCAATAAGCTCTTTTTATTATAGCTATTGTTTAAATTAAGCTCATTTAATCAAAATCACTTTTTCAAATCTAAAAAAAGCTCTTATTTGAAATAAACAAGTTTGGTAAAACTTTTAAATAAAAACATTTTTTTGAAAGGTAGTTAATGTTATTTTTAAAGATTACAATAACTTCATTATAAGAATAATCCAAATACTTGTTTTGGTGAATCTCATCATACATGAACAATGCCCCAAATGACAAAACAATGGAAAACTACAATATAAATATTTTAAGATATTTAGGTCATCCATTATGTCATACATTAAAAGCGAATCAACCATCATATGGAGCCAACATTTGATGTGAATGGTTTATCATGTGAGTCAAACATTCAAAGTGGGTTGTCCATCATACAATGCCTATCTTGGATATGGGCCATTCATCATTAGGGGCTACCTTGATGTAGGTCTTCCATCATGTGAGGCCCACCATCATGCTAATTGTCCTTTATGTGTCCCTTCAATGTCCACTACCCCTCACCCATAATGTGGAGTCTACATTTGATGCGTCCATAGTATGGGCCCTATCTTCGAAGTGAATTGTCCATCATGTAGGACCCGCTTCTGATATCTAACATTTATCGTGTGGGCCGCACCTTCTATGTGGATCATCCATCAAGTGGTCCACTTTGGATATGGGTCATCCATCATGTGAGACCTTGGATGTGGATCGTCCATTAAGTGGGGCCCACTTGATGTGGATCATCCATTGTGAGGAGTCACACTTTTATGTAGGCCATCCATCATGTGAAGCCCACTCCATTAATTATGTGGGCTCACCTTGGTGTGGACCATTCATTGTCCAGGGCCTCACCTTCAATATGGGTTGGGCCCACTTTTGATTTCAACCGACCATCATGTGGGGTCCACTTTCAATGACCATAATTCATCGTGTGGGTCCCACCTTTGATGTGGATTGCCCATCTAAATGGGACCCACTTGATGTGCATGTTCTGTCAGTTGGGCCACACTTTGATGCGGGCCATCTTGCTCATCATGAGGGGCTCACATTTGATGTCCCATCCATCATGTGGGTCCCACCTTTGTTATGGACCATCTATCATGTGGGGCCCACTTGATGTGGATTGTCCATCATGTAGACCCACCTTTAATGTCCACTATCCATCGTGTAAGTTCTACCTTTGCATGGATAGTCTATCATGTGAGGCCCAACCTTCAACATGAGTCATTCATCATATGGGCCACCTTTAATGTCAACCTTCCACCATATGATCCCACATTCAATGTCCACCATCCATCATATGGGTCCCACCTTTGATGTGGACCATCTAGCAGGTGAGGCCTGCTTGATGTGAATTGTCCGTCATATGGAGTCACACTTTGATGCAGGTCATTCATCATGTGAGGTTTACCTTTAATGTGACTGTGCATTATGAAGGCCCATCCTTTATATGAACCATTTGTCATGTGAGCCCACCTTCGATATGAGTCGTTCATCACATGGGCCTACATTGAAGAAATAGTAAAGAGAAGAGAAGAGGGTAAGAAATGAATTACTTGAAAAATTTAAAGATAAACTTGTTTAAAAATTAGTCCAAAATTCCTATCAACTTAAGGTAAATAAATTCCGTTTCAAAAAATAATCCCTTTTCAATTTATAAAATTAGAGCTTATTTACTACTTTTTAAACAAGCAAACATTATAATTAAACTTTAAAAGTTTATTTTTATTTTTAGAAATAAGCTAATAAACTCTTATTTTTACATAAGCCAAACGCCCTAATATAACTCACTCGAGGGGAACTTCAGCCCGACGCAAGAGATGAAACTCGGGTAATGTCAGTCGAACCCGAGCGGCGGCCCCACATCCAGCAAGCCCATTGGAGGAGTATTATTTTCACGTGCTCCTGAGGGCCGTCTCTGTTTTCTTTTCTTTTCTATTTTTTAAAAGTATTAATTATTCTACTCTCTGTCTTCCTTCATCTGTATCAGTGTCTTGTTTGGCCTTTTGCATTGGCTTTTTTCGCGTGTTGGGCTGTATGTAACTTTGTGTGTGTTTGGGGATTTGAAGGGATGGGAGGAGAATCAAAGGAGTTGGAGGAGAATGACCAAACAGGGGATAAAAGCCAAGAGCAGCAACAGCACAACCACATGGAATTTGTGGGGGATTGGATGAAAATGTCTGTAAAAGATTACAAGAATCATTCCCGAATCTCTAGGATTTTACAATATCAAAGTGATTGGAGTACGTTCTCATGGAAAAGTCTGTTTTTTTAGTTTTCATTTTTTGGAGTGAGTGGGTGGGTGGGAGTTGGTGGTGTTAAATTGAAATGTGATGAAAAGAAGTGATTTTTCTTTTCTTGGTGGAGATTTTGTTGGTTTTAGGTAATTGGCTTTTGTTTTTGGGAGGATTTTGAGGGTGTTTGGATGATAAAAGTTGGATTTTTGTGATTTTCTGGGGTGGGATTTCAAGTTTCTGGTATCTGGGTTTTGTTATTGGGAGGATTTTGAATGGAAAAAAGGTGGGAGTTTTGATTGCTTGGAAAATTGAATTTGGCATTTTGGGTTTTGTTTTTGGGAGAATTTTGACTCTCTGAGGGTGCCTGTATGATAAAGGTGGGATTTTTGTCATTTTGTGGGTTGTGATTTCAGGTTTCTGGCATCTGGGTTTTGTACTCAAGAGGATTTTGAATGGAAAAAAGGTGGGAAATTTGAATCTCTGTTGCTTGGTGGATTGAATTTGGCATTTGGATTTTTATGGTGAAATGGGGGTCTAATGGGGGTGGAATTTCAGTTTCTTTGGCATCTGGGTTTTTGCTGTGAGTGGTTTTTGATTGAATTTTTTGAAAGAAGAAGCTAAAAAGTGATCTCTTTTGTTTTTGTTCTCATGAAAATGGTGGTTTTGGGGTGAGAATTTCAGGTGGAGGTTTTCGTGTTGTGTTGCTATTGTTTCTCATCTGGGTTTTTTACTTTTGTTCCAATAAGTTTTATTTATTTATTTATTTTAAGTGTTTATGTTGATTTTGGGTATGGAATTTCATGTGGAAAATGCTGGCTTTTGGGCTATGGTGGTTTTGGTATATTGTCTGTGACAGTGAGAAGAGGGTGCATTCGTTTTTGGAGTAGAAGAGAGGATGGAAAGGAGAGATTTCCTGTTTTGGGAAGTGAGTTTGCTGGTTTTGGTATGGATGGAGAGCTCCAATGCAAGCCTTTCTCCTTCTGGAATAAACTACGAAGGTCAGTTGGTTCTCTTGTTTTGTTTTCCATCCCTTTTTGAGTTATCTGTTTGCTTATTGAAGGAAATGTGATTTTTGTAACTCTAGAAGAATCATCACATGGTTATGCAGATACTCTCTCTCTCTCTCTCTCTCTCTCTCTCTCTCTCTTTTTTTTTTTTTTTTTTTTTTTTTGGGGGGGGGGGGTGGGGGGGGGGGGGGTGGGGTTGATTTCTGGAAATTCAATTTTTGTTTTTCTATGCTGTGTTTTGGTTGATCTTCAGAACTTATGAACCATTTGCTGTCTTTTTCTTCGATGACGAACTGTCGTTTTGATGCCTGTAAGTTCTGTAAGTAGGAAGTGACTACAGGTAAGTCACTTACAGATGGTTTTGGGGGGGGGGGGGGGGGGGGGGGGGGGGGGGGGGGGGGGGGGGTGGGTTTGGCTGTGATGTGAGTTTGTTGGGGGGGGGGGGGGGGGGGGGGGGGGGGGGGGAGGAAATTCACCTGTAAGTTCCTTATATGGAAAACTGCCAGGAAACTTCATGGGCTTTGGGTGAGAAGTTACTTCCCTGCAAGTGACTTACAGCTGAAAGTCACTTACAACTTAAAAGCTTACAGGCATCCAAACAATCCCTTATATTTCAATCCTCGTTTTTGGACAGTTCGACAATCATCATCACCGTCTTAGGGCTTGTATGGACCATCGAAATGAACGTTTGACACTTAAAAAAACAGCATTTTGAGCCAACCCCAGTCTACATTGTGTTTTTGGTTGTACTTTTGAAAACCCCATCTCATCTCCCAGATGAAAAAAATGGGCGTTAATGCCAACTTGATGAAAACCAATTGATTGGTTTTTGTCGAGTTGACTGAAAAAGCAGGTTAGGAAACCCTTTTGCAGAAGTGCATCCAAACAGGTCCTTAGTCTTTCTCCCCACAATGTGCTGTTCATTTCTAAATGTTAGATTGGCATAGAAGATCAGTCTTCTGGTACTCTCTTAGAGTGATATGCTCTTCCTTCTGTCCCTCTTGTACCACGGGCGCAAAAGTCCATTAAAGGGCAGGTTATTGCAGATCATCTCACCTCGCATCTGTTGCCCTTGTAAGCACCCGTAAGAACTGACTTCCCTGATGAAGATGTCCTTTTCGCTACGGAAGATGAGCATGAGGAATTGAGCATGTACTTGGATGGTGCTTTTAATGATAAAGGGAGTGGGTCTCGTGGGACGTAGTCTACTATCAGACCCTTCGACGTGACAGATTGAGGGGGCTGACCTAAGTTCTATGATCAGCTACCCACCTGCAATTAACCTTCCTCTTTTACCCCTTTCTCTTGGAACTGGTGATAGTGGAGGCTCGCATACTAACATCAACCCACACCTAAGGTCGACCCCTTGGATCAAAATATTACACGTACACCCCAAAGCATGAGCTGCCAAATTAGGCTGTGGAGCAGAAGTTTCCAAGCAAATTACTCTTGTTTGGATAGGAAGAACCCAAAATGTTAAAAATAAAAACCTGTGGAAAAATGTTGAATAGAAACCACAACCTACCTTTTGTTTTGCAATTAAATTTTCTATGGAAATCGATATGCTTTTCCTTTGCCATTGCTTGGGTAGGTTTTTAGTGCAGAAAAACCAAAAAGAGCCATTAGTAGTTGGTTGGTGTCCAATAAAAAGAGGAAATGCCCATCAATTAGGTTTTTTGAGAGACATCAATTCACTCATTTTCTGAGGAAAGTGTAATAACGACAATCGGTTTCCACTTGTACTCTTTAAAAAATAATAATATAAACAGTGGAAAACGCCATAACTGTTGAAACTGATTTCATTTCCAACCATTTTCCAGCTTCCCAAACAGCCCCCCAAGCATGAAACACCCACAGATATGAAATGTCATGCTTGAGTAGTTGAGCGGTCAAAATAGCAGCAAACCTACTGATACATTATTACCAACACAGATTCACATGCCAACATGGTCAGACCCCACATGGCACCGTTGCACAACCATTGCTGACCGCTCACCAAGGGGATTTTGTGGACAGTTGTTGCCTGGAGCATGCTGTCCGGGCAAGCCCGTGCAACGCAAACCATCTGAAACTCTGAATGAAATCTAGATTTAGATCTTGTATTGGTTTGATGATTAGTTTTAATGAGGAATGCTAATTGTACACACCAAGTACAGGCTATCCATATGTGCCAATGCTGAAGACAATTGTGACATCCAGTCCGTTCATCAGGTGGGCCTGGCAGTGAGTACTCGATGACCTTAAAATCAGGCCTGTCCTCTCATCATTCGAGCCCCACATGCATGTTGAATGTGGACTATTGGCTAACCTTTCCAGCATGTAATTTCTCATACTTGTAGGACACTTGATGAATGGATTGACCCTGTTTTCTGCACAACCCACATTCTCTGTGGGCCCACCTGGATATCCCACAGGTGTTTGGTGTGCGTTGATGATGACATTCCTAAATTGCTATTCACCTCTAACTCCTTTCTGGTTTTCTGCACAACGCCTAATGCAGTTGTAGCTTTGATGGCTATAAAAAGTAATCTGCATGACCCATACAATGTGTTGGAGAACTGGGATATTAACTCGGTGGATCCTTGTGGATGGAGGATGGTTACCTGCTCTGCTGATGGCTCTGTCTCTGCCTTGTAAGATACTGATACATCCTCCTCTCGTACTAGCCTTTTTAAATCTGATATATGGAGGGGGGAAATGTCATCATCCAACTTTTTCTGCTTTGAATTTTACTAATTTTCTTGATTTCTTTTGCAGAGGGCTGCCTAGCCAGAGCTTGTCTGGAACCTTATCTCCAGGGATTGGGAACCTCAGTAATCTACAATCTGTGTAAGTGGAAACAGCCCCTCTATCCTCATTTTCTTTTCAGTAGCGGAACTGGAACCCCGTCAGTTTCAAGGGCCTGTTTGGGTGTACCTCAGAATGAGAATGGAATGGACTCTGGTCTGGGCCAACACACATTTTGCTAAAGCGAAATGCTCCTTCTTCTCAACATGAGAATGCAATGATGAGTGGTCGGACTCATCATCGTCCTATTCTCATTTGGGCAGTGGTGGGTTCGTGCTCTCTCTGCATTTAGCTAACATACCAAACACGCCCTAATCTTTGCTATACAAATTCAAGGCCTTTTTTAATCAACCAACTTCAAGGCTTATAAATTGTACATTTACAAGTTAGAAGCCAAATAACCAGATTTAGCAATGTATGCCAATCGGAAAACCTTCTCTCATTTTCTTGTGATGAATGGAAATTTATAACTGCAACTCCAATCACGAATGTGGAATCTAGAATGATAAACAAGTGACTTATGGAGAAGATGGTATGCATTTTTTTTCCCTATAGGTTGCTGCAGAATAATGACATTTTGGTCCTATTCCTGCTGATATTGGAATGCTGGAGAAGCTTCAAACACTTGATCTCTCAAACAATCAGTTCAGTGGCGGAATACCCAGTTCATTGGGCAACCTGAAGAACCTGAATTATCTGTAAGATCGGATGACTTCAAAATGTTTTGAATTCCATAGACAAAGTCCGACAGGAATTGAATTTGCTACAAAAATGTTGCTCTTCAATGATGCATTTGTATGCACAAGTGAATTGAATTGCGAGTGTACTGTTCAATTGGGAGGAAATGATCTAATTGTATGAACGATTTCTCGAGTTCATAATGAGGAAGTAGCCTTCAAATTGCCAATAGGGTGTATTTGGATACATGGAATTGAGGCAGAAATGGAAATTGTTTTCCACTGACAAGACAGTTGGGCTGTTTGGATGTGGATTCCACATAATAATCATTACTCTTATCCATGGTCAGAATTCTCTCGCATGGGAAACAAGGTGACTCTTGTCTAATGAATTTGAAGATTCCACTTGCTATACAAAATGACACCCCATTTCTGGAATCCTATTTTCTACGGTGACCATGGAAATTATCATTGGGTAATCATTACATTATCCATGGAATCCAAACGGAATCCATACACCCAAACATGCCCCTTACATTCCTTTCAAGCGCAAATTGAAAGTAATCTGATTACAAGTTGGAGCCTGGCCTCTCGATATAACCATCAAGGAATGGAATTGCAGTTTGGTCATTTCCACTCACTTGGACTAGTTATTGCAGTTTATTTCAGTTGTGAATCCACTAATGGAAATCCAGTCGCTGTTTAAAGGAGCAATTTCTTTCTTTTTTCTTTGGTGTGTTTGGTTGCCCTGATATCACAAAACTAAACTTCATGATACTCTGCAGCAAATTAGACTGATTGCAGTTTGGTGCAACCAAATGCACCCATAGAGACTCTCTATTGGTTTGGTGTTTTTTTTTTTTTTTTCTGTTACTTTTGCTGGTATTAAAACTAACTGGCAGCGTTCTTTTTGCTTTTTCTTCTGAGCAAGTCAGGCGACTGAATAACAACAGCCTTTCTGGACCCTTGCCTGAATCTCTGTCTGACATCAAAGGTCTCACTCTCCTGTATGTCTTCATATCTTTAACCCATTCTTTTATGAAGAATTTTAGAGTCCACATGCATAAAGATGTGCATGTTGCTGTAGTGCATCTAGTCTATTCAACAGGGTCCATGGTCCAGTGATCCATACTGCTGATATGATGGGCCCCATCATAAATTGGAGTTGCTCCAGAGACATTGCAGAGTGAAAGATCAAAACTCTTCAATCAGTGGCCTATAAATGGAAAGTTAATCAAAGTCTACGGCCATAAGGGTCTGTTTGGCTGACATTTAAAAACCATTTTTTCCTGCTTTTTGCCTGACAGGTGCTGTTTAGTTGTCAGTGCCAGTCAGGAAACTCAACCTATGGTCCATATTTCTCCAACTGCATGGCCCACATGAAACGGATATGATTGATTATAAAGACTTGGGTAGTTTCATGACATGGCGCAACTAACGGACAGTCTAGATCCCGAGCGTGTGTGCGGATTGGCAGTCAAATACCCCCTCCCAAAATCATTTCCAGGGAAAATGATAGGAGCATCCTGCTTTTCAGGCCCTATTTTTCAGCGAAAGTGGAATCTAACAGTATGCCGTCTTTAATGAGAAGTCCCTATCACCCAAACAGTCCTAAAGATTGCATGGATAGGATCTTCCAGTCTGCAAGATTTTTGGGGCATCTCCTGCAACAGGATCCATCATTTCAACAATCTAAGACCGACAAACCATGGGCCCCAGTTTGTAAGGACTGGACTCATCCGATGCTATGCATGTTCTGATGCACATCAGATCCTGATAATCTCTCCTTTTATTTTCATCTTTTATCTAGGAAGATCCATGAATTTGATTGTTTCATCCAATTATCTAATAAACTTATGGGTTTTTTTTTATTATTTTTTTATTTTTAAATTTTATTTTAAATTTAACTGTTTACAGGGATCTTTCTTACAACAATCTGAGCGGTTCCTTGCCAAAAATTTCAGCTAGAACTTTCAAGTATCTTCTTCTTCGTTGTTTCTCCCTTTCAATGTTTGCAGGCGTTCTTTATACTGCTTGATTATTCAAGTTTCCTATTTCTTTTACAGCATTATTGGGAATCCTCTGATTTGTGGGCCAAGTTCTGAAAACAACTGTTCTGCCATGTCTTCGGAACAACTTTCGTACCCACCAGATGCTTTTAAAGGTGATTTTAAAATCTTTGAGGAATACTGTTATGACTCGCACCAGACTCATGGAGTTTCCTGAAATGCACCCCAAAACATCTATGAATCTACATGCCACACCTTTTATTGCGACTGTGATCGTTAATTTTGTGTTCATCACATGGATGGGCCATTGTCCAAAAAGCATGTGATTGGACTTGTCTCTCCTTAAATTCCCCGAAATCGGAAAGTAACAGTAACTGTGTGGTTTGAAATGTCAAATCAGTTAATTTCTTTAACTGTTCTTTTGCCTATAGCCAACCCACGTGGTGGTCCACCATATAAATGGTCCTGATCATTGTACATGTTTGAGACTTGTACTATGGGAAGGCAGTAATTCTCTTACTTTGACTTGTCTGTTCCATTGTTATTTCTAAGCATTTCCATCTTCGGTTTTGCAGCTCAGTCACAATCTGGAGGAATGAAAAGCCGCAGGGTAGCTATCGCATTTGGTGCAAGCCTCGGTTCTGCTTTTGTAGCGATTGTTGCTGTTGGGTTGCTTCTTTGGCGGCGGCACATACACAATCGACAGATTTTCTTCGATGTCAATGGTTGGTATTTGTATATCAAAGGAATTATAGACCTTGATCCAAGTAAGCACAGGATACTCAGGTTCCAGTTTCTACAAACAGGGTCCATGGTTTGAGCGATCCAGCCCATTGATCTGATGTGACCCTCCTCTGTGTAAGGATCATGCCCCAAAAATCTCCTCGACTGGGAAATCCAATGCACCAACCTTGGGATTTTTCAATTGAACTTGAATGTGGACTATTGTTGTATTTCTTTTCCGGTCACACATTGAAAGGAGGATTGTCCCATCAAGGAGATTTTTTAAGTCACGGGCTATGCATGGTGTGGTGGGGCCTAACATACCAATGGTTGAGATCACTCAACAATAAGCCACTTGTTAACTGAAATCCGTTGGAACATATCCTTGGGTAGAGGTAGCGACTGATTGGGTTGGCCTACTGGTCAAGTGGCCTAGCCTGCTTATGAGGCAGTTTGGGCCAAGTTAAATGGGTAGCTGATTGGGATCGGGTCAAGAAAAAATGTGGTCCATTTAGGTAATGGGTTGAGCTCATGTTAACCCTACCTATCTCAATGCACCCATATAGCTTATCAATGGGCTGAGCCAGACAATGCGACCCCAAGCCGACCCAAAATCCGAAACAGAGTAATAGACAACAAGTATATATGCATGTATATGATGATACATGGATTGTGTACGTATGGAATAATTGAGCAGGGCTGGGAAAATATCTTTGGCCCCATGTTCTGTTCTCAAACCCAAGTGTGGTTTTGCTGGGTCAGGTTGTTGGGGTAATGGGACATCTTGGGTTCAGGCTGGAATTCTTGGCCTGTTTAGTAAATGGGTCGGTCTCATGCTGACTTTGACCCGACCCACTGCCACCACCACACTTGCGCTGAGGACCCAGCAATTCCTCCTTTATATACTATACTTCATTTTACAATCGTTTGCCATTTTGTGCATTGAGCTTTGGTATTTATCTGAAGTTCCACTTTATGTATGACTGAGTTAAAATTTTTCCAAGACCACAGAACTCTACAATTTATGTGGTGTCGGTCAATCCGAGCCATGCACTGGGTGGGACCGACCATGTAGATTCCCTTGCTCTGCATGTGAATGTTAAACGCTGATTGAATATTGGCATTTCTTTTGTGAACAATCCATTGTTGGCATACATGTGTGGTCCCGCTGATGAGTTGACTGACTGGCCAGATTTTTTGGGGTGGGTGCATGGTTGGGCTACCTTATGGTCAGCTCAAATATGCATGCACGGGCCAAGTTGGCACATGTTCCCATGTCGTAGAAGTCTTTTCTCTTATGACACGTTGCATTTTCTGACTTCGCATGTTCTTGACAGATCAATATGATCCGGAGGTATGTTTGGGTCATCTGAAGAGGTTTTCATTCAAGGAACTTCGTGCAGCCACTGATCATTTCAATCCGAAAAATATATTGGGGACGGGAGGATTTGGGATAGTGTACAAGGGCTGCTTGCAAGATGGTACACTAGTGGCTGTTAAAAGGCTGAAAGATTATAACGCAGTAAGTGGCGAAGTTCAATTCCAGACGGAAGTCGAGCTGATTAGCCTGGCTGTTCATCGGAATCTCCTCCGGCTTTGCGGGTTCTGCATGACGGAGAGTGAGCGGCTCCTCGTCTACCCTTACATGCCAAACGGAAGTGTTGCTTCTCAGTTACGGGGTGAGCCAACTTGGTACCTTCCTATTTTGACATGACTTTGAACAGACGGGTACCAACATATAGAGCCTAAAGATTAGGGCGTGTTTGGATGCTCAACTGAATTGAATTGCAATACTTAAGGGTGTGTTTGGTGGCACAAAATTTTCATGACATATTATGAAAATTTGCACCAAATTAGACATTAATAATGAAATTTCATGATATTTGGTACAACCAAAGGCACCCAATTGTTTGGTGATTGTCCAAAATGGAGTTGGGACCGTTTAAATTCATGATGACGACCAACCCCTAATCGCATGTGCACGCATTTCTTGGAACAAGCAATTTCCATTATGAACTAAATCCGACTAGCCCCACTTCTGCCATTTCCCCTTTTTATTGGATTGACTTGAGATTATTGGAATTCAATCAAGCATCCTAATGCAGCCAAACTCCGAAATATGATATTTCTGTACACTTTTATCAAATGCTTGAAAATAGCGTACAATGCGCACCATGTCGCTGCTGTTTTGTAAGCTATTTCACCAGTGTGCGATGTTAGTTGTTCAACGCCTGTTGTGGATAATTACTCTAAGGGGCTGGGAGACTTGTCTTACACCATCTCTTAAGCGGTCGTTACTCATCTGTTATACATGTGGCATACATACATACCAATCCATACTGTCCAAATCGAGGGCCCCAGAGTGGCCGAAGCCTTGCTAAAAAATCAAACCGACCAGATAATCATAGTCATCATATGAGTGGTTGAATATAAATGCTCGACTATTTTCCTTTTAACTGTCCATTTGATGGTCACCAATCTGATGGTTAGGACCATCTAAATGACTGCCATTTTTTTGGTAAAAGCTGCTATCATTGGGGCCTGCAGTTGATGGTCTGGATTGATGCAGATATGTGGCATGTATGGTGGAGGGTCTCTGCCATTTAGAAATGAGCCATGATTTGGTGAGGGGACCCTCACATGAGGGGCAGAAAACATGTCAAAGATCCAGGCGTACAGCCTTTACAGGGTGCGTAACGGGTCATTTTTTCCCCGTAATGGCCGTTACAACCCCATAACGTGTAATAGGGCGCTGGCTCGTTTCGCGAAGCTCCGCTTGCTGCTCCAGCACGCCGTCACTGTTGACCAGGCCGGAACAACCTGTCATGCTTCGGCCCCCCTTTTAGGGGGGCCTATGTTTGCGCCTAGCACCCCTATTAGTAAGGGGAGCAAAGCTCATTTTCTTTCCAGGGTAAAGCAGCACATAAAAAAGGGCTGGCCCGTCAAAAGTCTCGAAGTTCAGAATCAACAAGGGTTTGTAGAACAAATGTGTAATGGTTGCCACTGTTACCTTTACGACCCCACAGTGGCCGTTATGACACACCATGCTGGATACAAACCAGTTTCAGCTTCGTGCAGGAATTATATGCCGAAAACAGCCCAATATGGGATGATATAACCCGGTTTTGGTGGTGACCGATATGGTAACACAAACCGATTTTCAATCCTTGTTTAAAAACTACAATTTATTAATTATTATTATATTTCTGGTTTCTTTGAGCAGATCATGTTCATGGCAAGGCGGCCTTAGACTGGCCAAAACGGAAGAGAATAGCACTGGGAACGGCCCGTGGGCTATTGTATTTGCACGAGCAGTGCGACCCAAAAATAATCCATCGCGACGTAAAAGCCGCCAACATTCTTCTCGACGAGGACTATGAGGCAGTCGTTGGAGATTTCGGATTGGCGAAGCTGTTGGATCACCAAGATTCACATGTGACCACGGCCGTGCGTGGGACCGTTGGGCATATTGCTCCGGAGTATTTACAGACTGGCCAGTCGTCGGAGAAAACCGACGTCTTTGGCTTTGGCATCTTACTCCTTGAGCTGATTACAGGTCAGAAGGCATTTGATTTCGGACGGGCAGCTAACCAGAAAGGCGCAATGCTCGATGCGGTAAGTTTTTTATTTTTGGATTTCTTGTGAGTAGCTGTATGTATATCTAGTGGGCCACTATAGTTTGCTTCAATCACATTAGTTTATCCAGCGGCTCCCACATGGCAAAAGGCTGTCTGTGTGTGTTTAAATACCCAGTAGACCAGTTCTAGAATCCGTTCATTTTCTCCCTTCAGATCTTCAGTGTGCTGCTTTTCGAACGAGTGCTACAATGCTGCCGATGGGTTCCAGACATCTCTACTGTCTGTCTGCAATATGGACAGTTGAATTTTTGTTAAACCACGTCAATGTAACACGCTCTATAAATCAGGGGGCCCGGACTTTGATAGCCGTCCGATCACTCAAAACAGCAAGAAAGTCGACATACAATAGGCAAAGCTTGCAAGTTGTTTAATAACTGTGGTTCTGTCCGTAGCCTATCCTTGTGGTGACCCACTAGATCAACGGTGCATATTGCGGCTAGGTCTGTATGGAAGTTCTAAAACATGGGTGTCATAATAGCGCATTCAGCTTTACACCTTTTGAGCACAACAGCAATGGTCTGCTCATAAGTAGGCCCCACCCTGGATGAGAGATGGGCCAAAATATTCTTTCTGAACAATCATGCTGCTCTTTTGTGCACTTCTTTCTGTTACATATGGGTCATTTGGTAAACGTTATTTTCTACTGTCATCTGCAGACCAACAAATAGACTGCTACGATTGTTCACTGCACGCGTGTGTGTGGTATGGGTGTTCACTGGATGAATGTCTTAGATCACTAAAAGGTGGGGTCCCACCTGTAGGGAATGGTCTGTATTAGAATGTCACCACTACAAGCCTCCAGCATTGGTCAATTCTCCTGTCTGTGTGTGTGTGTCACTGGATGAATGTTTTAGAACACTAAAATGTGGGCCCCACCTGCACAGGATTCTGGTCTGTACTGGATTGTGCATGGTGGGTTTCACTGGATGAATGTTTTAGATTGCTAATAGGTGGGCCCCACCTGCAGCATTGATTGATTTTCATGCTGAAGAAATTTCATCATGGAGTGTTTCTGACTGCTCTCCTCAACAGGTGAAAAAGCTCCATCAGGAGAACAAGCTGAATGTATTGGTGGACAAAGATCTAAAGAACGATTTCGACCAGATGAATTGGAGGAGATGGTCCAGGTTGCGTTGCTATGCACACGGTTCCACCCTTGCCACCGCCCAAAGATGTCTGAGGTGGTAAGAATGCTGGAAGGCGATGGCCTCGCTGAGAGATGGGAGGCCTCACAGAAGATCGAGACACCCAGGTTCCGGTCATCAGAGAAGCTGCCTCAGAAGTACATGGACTTCGTCGACGAATCTTCGCTTGTAGTCGAACCAATGGAGCTTTCCGGCCCGAGATGACATGAACGTGCATGCTGTGGGCACACCCATCAGGTACGTGTTGCTATGTGGGGCCCCATATGGATGCTTGGTCAGGTGATTGTAATCGTCCAATCTGGGGTGCATATTAAGATTAAGATATGGCCAATTGTTGTAAGTTTTGGCCCTCCGTCGATCTGGTGGCAGTTGAATGTGAACCATCCGTACCATGGAAGTACATCATCCATGAGCTATGTGGATCGACAGTCGTTATAATCCGATTACAGCACCAGAAATGAAGCTGGTAAGTGGTTCACATTCAATTGAAATGAATAGTGTGTACTAAGATATTGGATCATCGCGATTTTTTCGCTCATGTTCCCATCCAAATGGGCCAAGTGGGCGGGCCATTTGGATAGTAATCGTTCGTGCATGGACCGCCTGATGTAGCCCGCGTCGTAATTTACTGTAAGTGTGGAGAGATTGGAAATGGAAAATATATGGTTTTTAATGGAAATTTTGTGTTCATGGCAGTTGCATGCATGTAGTAATATGAGGGAAATGGGTTAGGCTGATGGAGATTTTGGTGAATTTTTTACAGTTATGTCTGGTAATCTGAGCTGTTTATGAGGTGGGTCCTGCTGCCTGTCTGCTCATCAGGTGGGCCAGTGTTTGGAAATGAATGGATTGCCGAGTCGAACCTCACAATGCTTTTTCAGCAGTTTCAAATGATGGCCTGCCTGATGGGTGGAATGCATCTGAGACCATATGGACCGTTTAAATTGTGGGGCACACGATTTGATGGTGCATGGTTCAAAAATCATAGGATTTGAGAAATCATCACCATCGAATTGGTGGTTAAAGGTAAAATACTGATTATACGGTTACGATCCATCCACAATTGGGTCAGAGATTTGGATGTACGGTCTGGATTGCCATGCAACTACAGGCAATGAAATGGTGGTCCACTACGGTATGATGGGAGTCTGGCCTGATATGTAATTTGTCAAAATTACACAGTAAATAAATAGGAATTTTGCCGATCGCTTATAACCATCCACTTGAAGGCCACAGAATGAACGGTCAAATGATATCTGATTGTGACAATTTTTCCTCATCATGCACCATCCACGGTGGTGTCCAAGATGGACGTTCCGGATCCTCTTAGACTAAAATGAACACCCTTGTGGACGGTAGACTCCCAAGGGGACTGGTTGTGAATAGACACTGAAAACACAACTAGGTGTGTGCTTTTTCTATCAGTTCCGTTGGTTCGTGGCCAATGGCTATGATCTTTTGTAGGGTGGTCAGTACCATCGTGGGGCCCACCGGTTGACAAGTCCTGATCATTGAAAACTATACCTCTCTCGATCATACGGTTGTGATATGTGGGTAGCACTGCAGGAAAGGGGCGCGAATATCCTACTACTGTTGTAGGGAGCCCGTGAAGCATAAAGCTCTGTGGGGCCCACTTTGATCTGTGTACGTGGTATCCATTCCATTCATCTTTTGTGACAGTTCTTGTTAGGATGTGACAAATCAGATTATTCAAAACCCGAATGGGCCATACCACAGGAAACAGTGGGACATGGATTGGGTAGATGTCACCACGAAAGCAGATTAGATCTGTGTGGGCCCACCGTGATGTATCTCTTTATCCACCCGTTCATTCCTTTCCTCATATGATGTTAAGGTATGGGCCTAAAAATGAGGTAGATCCAACGCTTAAGTGGACCGCACTAAATACTGAGCTTGGGCTGCATTAATTAAATGTAAGAGTCATTTTTGGTGTCGTCCACTAGTCTCATTTTTCGGCCTATACTTAACATAATATGAGAAAAGAAATTAACAACTTAGATAAACAGATACATCATGTTGGATATATGCAATCCGCTTCCTATATTTATGCCATCCATATGTTTTTATAGCATACTCCAAAAAATGAAGTTGATGCAAATATCAGGTGGTCTATATTAGAAGTAACAGTGGTCATTTAAGACCCCTCATTAAAACTTTTTTAGCTCCTAACAAGCTTTTTATGGTGTGAATTTAATCCATATTCTAAAATGAAATGAAAAAAAATTAATGGATGACATGGATATACAATGCAATGCATACATTGAGATGCCACTGCGGGGAAACGGATTGGCTACTCCCCCTGACACCAGCCCCGTGGCTGATGGTTGGTGCTCTGTGGGCCCCACCATGATGTATTTGTTTCATCCATTTTTACGGATCATTTTATGGCTTGATATAAAAAATGAAATGGATATAAATATCATGTGGACCACACCACATGAAAACAATAGAGATTAGATATCCACCATTAAAATCCTTCTAAGGCCCACTGTACTGTTTATTTAACATCCAATCTATTGATTAGGTCATACAGGCCCAGATGAAGGGAACGAACAAAAATCAGCTTGATCCAAAACTTTTATGGCTCCCAAAATGTTTTTAATGGTCGACACTCATTCAACACTGTTTCCTGCAATGTGGTCCACTTGAGATTGGGACATAACTCATTTTTGTTTTCACACTGTAAAATGATCTATAAAAATAGATGGAAGGCATGGATGAAACACACACATCATGGTGGGGCCCACAGAGCACCTACCACCAGCCATTGGAGGGGGAGTAGCCAATCCGTTTCCCCGAGCTCACCACGATATAACGGGTTGTAGATAAGGTCACACGGATATGGAGGAAGAGAAAATACAAATATAAGCTTATCTCTCAAAAAATTTTCAACGGTAGGCATTCAATTTCCATTGTTTTCTGTGGTGTAATTCACTTGAGCTTTGACTATTTTTTAATTTTGGATTCATGTTCTAAAATGATATGGAAAAACGGATGGAAGGAATGGATAAAACATATGGATCACTGTGGGCCCCACAGAGAATTCAGACTACGCTATAGCGTGGTGAGTTCCTCAACACACAATCCGCGTCCTCAAAAGTCACGTCGACAGAAAGTAGAGTTGCCTACATGTGATGGTCGTCCAATCAAGGGCGGACAACCTTCAAACGTATGGAAACCGTCTGATCAAGATCGGACGGGCTAGAAAGCCTCCGAACGTTGAAAAGTGAAAAAGTATTCAGTCTAATCACTACTCTTGGTCAGATCGATTTAAAGCTTTCCAATCTTGATTCGACGGTGGGGGGCACGGCTGGGATCACCACGTGTGGGAACCACAAACAAGTAGATTTGGCTACTGAAGCGTAGGTGCTCGGTGGGCCCTACCATGATGTATTTGTTTCATCCGTGCGGTCCATCCATTTTTCTAAATCATTTTATGGCATGAGCCAAAAAATAAGATAAATCTAAATCTCAATTGGACCACATCATAAGAAACAGTGTTAATTGAACGCCCAAAACTTTCTGGAGAAGCTGATATTTGTTTTTTTTTTTTTTTTTTTTTTTTCCTTCATCCAGGTCTGTATGATTCAATCAACAAGTTGGATGTCAAAAAAACAGTAGGCCCGAGGTTTTTAACGGTGGACATTCAATCCACCAATTTAGTATTGAGAGGCACTAATGAGGCATTCTACGAGGCTTTTGGTTTCTTACAAGTGGACCGCTGGTTCAGTAATCCAGAACGTTGATTTCATGGAAATCAACGTGGATGCGCTGCGACGTTAAACCATCCTCCAGATTATAAGATCCCGGCCATAGAAATTTTGGCCTTTTATTGGTTGGATGGGATGGATGCCGGGCTTTTTCGGCACATGTCATAGCCGTTTTTAGTAAAATGTTGTGGGCCACTTTAATCAGTTAACACTTTTCCTTTGGTCATGAACCATCTAATTTAATTATTATATTGTGGGCCACTGATAGGATCCTACAATCTTGAATATTTTATAGATATGATCCATCCATGTAGAGGTCCATCAAATAAATGGCTTGGATCATTGACTCATGAACCCTAGATACAGTAGTATAATAAACCATGAAAAATCATTTTACTTTTTTAAGTATTGAATGAGAAATAAACATCACTGGCCCTGAAAAGGTTTCAACGGTGGACATTGTTATCCCACTGTTTCCTGCAGTGTGGTCCACTTAAGCTTTGGATATACTTTCAATTTTTGGTTTATACTTAAAATGAGCTGACAAAAAGAATGGACGGTGTGGATAAAACAAAAACATCATGGTGGGACCTATAGAGTACTACCTCCATGGAAGTCGGTGGGCCGCTGTTTTCATTTTTTGGATCGTCTTACATTCATGGGCGGGAGATATTTGTAGATGAGTTGGATGCCATTCGTGATTCGACCGACCACCAACTTAAGAGATAGTGAAGTAATATTGTCTTTCAAGGAAGGGTAATTTGGTCATGCAAAAGTTCTAAATAATAATTTGAATGAGCTTTCACGTGGTCGTATAGATTTTCACGTGGGGATTTTTGTCCATGGATGGACTACTCACTCAACGGTTTGGATCAATTATCAATGAGACCCTATTTGATATTTTACAATCCTTGTATCTGAGCAATGTATTACTCAATACCAAATCCGGCCGTTGAAAAACTCATGTTGGTCACAGCAAACGATCTTAGACGTTTCAGGTATGATATTACATGATTTGGCCCACCTAGCTTTCGGATCAGCTAAAGTTTTGGGGTCTTAAAGAAATATGAGGGGCACACAAGATGGACGGAGTGGATGTTGTTGAAACAATAAGATGGGGCCCACAAATAGTGTTGTAGTAAGCTTGTCCCATCAGGACTCGGATACGGCAGTGACCCTTCAGTACCGTCGGTGCTGGAAAAACCGTGTGGGCCCACAGCTATCTATATGTATTATGCATGCCAGGACGCGGATTAGCTACTGACAGGCTGAGTAGCGATACCCCTACTGAAGTGACGTCACCAAGTTCTGTGGGCCCCACCATGATGTATATGTTGTATCCGCACCGTCCATCCATTTGCAGAGATCATTTTAGGGCATGAGCCAAAGATTAAGGCAGATAAAAATTTGTAGTGAAACCCACCACAGAAAACAGCTGAGAGAGTGACGCCCACCATTGAAACCTTCGTCCATGGCGATGTTTATTTAAGATCCAACCTGTTCATGAGTTAAAGAAGACATTAAATAACGTTAAATAAAGGAAAGAACAAATATTACCTTGATCTAAATCTTTTGCGGCCCTTAGATGTTTTTAATGGTGGGCAATCACTCTCTCCACTGTTTTCTGTGGTGGGGTCTATTCAAGATTTGGATATTAACCATTCTTCTGATAATGCCCTAAAATTATCTCTCCAAATGGATGGACAGTGCAGATACAACACATGCATCATGGTGGGACCCACATAACTTGGTGACGTCACTTCAATAGCCAGCTACTCAACCTGTCAGTAGCTAATCCGCATCCTGCCATCTAGACATTTTGCCAATTCGAAAATGATGTGGACCTAAAATTCAAGTGGGGGTTTGGAAAGATAATTTCATGACATGACACTAAGAATGAAATAAGACATAACACTAAAAAGGAGAGAAGAAATGCCACCGTTATCTCTATTTCACGTGGGCCTCAGATGAAAATGAAATAAATAACTTAAATACCTACTGATGTCCTAACATGCCACAAAAATAAATGAACGTATCAAATATTTTAATGAGTGTCTATTTATGGCTTCGTACACCCACCACAATCCTCTCTTTAAAAGGAACTTCTTCAACTTCCGAAGTGTGAAGAAGAAAAGAGGAAATGAACGAATGACTTTTTGTGGTAAGGGACGTAATTTTTTAATATATCTCAAATCTTATGTGGGCTCGTTGAATCGCCGTGAAGTAAAATTAATATATCCATATGAAATAAGTTTTATTTTCATGTATTTCAAACTTATAAACTTGAGGGCAAAAATCATTAAGAATTGACCACGTAAGAGGAAATAGATTAAAATTAATTAATAACGTTTATACAATTGTGAGCCACTATGAACTTTAATAGAAAACTGTAAAACTCCCTTCGATGAATTTATAGTTGCCCAATTAATATGAGCATGTTACATTGGCCAAGTGATTGTCCTAATTATTAATTTATATGGGCCCACAATCCATTTTGAGAAGGATCTTTCAAACTTTTGAAGCAAACTAGTGCAGTATGATAGAGTAGGTGGCAAAGGGACATTTTTATCTAAAAAGTATAGCAACAAGTCATATTTAGCCTAAAAAAGATGTGTTTCGAGGAAGAGTTATACCTAGGGGTGTACACGAACCGAGCTAACTCGGTTAGCTCGCTCGACTCGACTTGAAAAAGCTCGCTTCGAAGCTGAGTTCGAGCCGAGCCGAGTTGATTTTTTGAGCTCGAAAATGAGTTCGAGCAAGCCTGGCTCGACTTGACTTGGATCAAATTTAGCTCAAATCGAACTTGGATTGAACCAATCTAGTGACTCGACTACTTTACCATTGATGTTGCTCTCCAACTCTTTGATAAAATGACTCAACAAATTATGGCTGGTGGCAAGGAAGGTATATACATGAAATAAATACCATTTTTTTTCTTTTTTCTCTTTGTTTTTCTTAGTTTTTATGTTACTTAGAAGGTGTTTGATAAAACACTTGTAAAACCATTGCCTCTGTTTGTAAAACAGTGAGATTTTAAAGTCATAGTTCAAGTGTTTGTGGAAATGTCTCAATGGCGAACTCGGCTCAATCTTGGCTCGAGCTGTTGACCGAACTGAGCCGAGTTGGCCAATCAGGCTCGAGGACCGAGCCAAGCTGAATTTGAGCTGAGGTCAGCTAGTGATCAAGCCAAGTTGAGCTGAGGCCAACTCGACTCGATGTACAACCCTAGTCACACTTGAATGCCACTGTCCTAAAAATCTCGCAGCAAGTTCGCATTTATGCAAGGTTGGGATCCCCTGGGTTGGCAGGACCGTTGACTTTGGCGCTCAAAGTGATGTATATGCGTTAAATCCACACTGTCCAGCCATTTTATAATCTCATTTTAGAACATGATCCAAAAAATAATCAGATCTAAATCTTATGTAGTCCATACCACAGGAAACTATAGTGATTTAATCCCCACCATTAAAAACTTCACGTGGGCCACCGGAATGTTTATTTTCCATCCAAACTGTTGACAGGGTAACAAAAATCCTGATGAAGAGACCACACAAATATCAACTTGATCCAAAACTTTTGTAGCCCAAGAGAAGTTTTTAATGGTCAATTACCACTATTTCCTGTATTATGGTCCACCTGAGATTTGATCTCCTCCTCATTTTTGATCATTTTCTTTTTTAAAATGAGCTTTCAACATGGATGAACGGCGTAGATGTAGTCACATATATCAGTGGAGCCCACAGTCAGGGTCTCACCCACCTATGTGGATCCGGGGTCTCACCAATCCGCTCTCCCAGCAGTTCTAGGGTCTCACCCACCTAGAACTTAGAATAGGGGTTATTCGATACTCTGCTCGCGTGTGAATCTTGATACACAGGTACTTAGAAATGGTAGATGCATAAAATATTAGCTCAATCTAAACCGACTAAACTGTGGAATCCATTATAAGATAAAATATAAGATAGGTATAATAATCCTATCCTCTGATTTGTGGACATTTGTTATTCACTTTAACCGTCTAATAAATCTCAATAAATCTCATATTCAAAATAAGAGTAACCTTTTGCGTGTATGATACATATATACATAAATTTAACGGTTTATTTTGAATTAATTACATTCTAAGTATGCGATTTCTCAGTAATTTCTAACTGTGCATGCGTATCACCCATCACACTCTACAGAGTATCAAATTATTTCTCATTTTTAAATTCTCGCGAGTTTCGAGATGACATTCGCAGAAGAAATTCTTGAGAAATCTGTCCGCGGTTTCGAGTCGTGGCTTCCTTTTGATACATACGAGAAATACTACCGGATTCGCTCGCTTGAAATGGAGATTTTTCCTTGAGATATACACGCCAACTTAAAAAAGATCTGTGAGAGATCCATTGCATTCATCATGTGGGGTCATCTTATGTATTTATTTTATATCCATTCCGCCCATCCGATTGGTAAGATCATTTTAGTAATTATAACAAAAAAATGAAGTCTATATAAATCTATGGTGGACCGCGCCATGAGAAACAGTGGTGATTGAATGCTTACCATTAAAAAAGTTTTAGATCAAGCTAATACTTGTGTTTTCCAAAAAATAAAATAAAAAAAAAACAGATCTAAAGCTCAAGTAGACCACACTACATAATTGAATGTCCACCATTAAAAACTTCTTAACAAAAGTTTTGGACCTGTCTTATATTTGTGTTTTCCTTTCATCCAGGTAGGGGTGATCTTATCAACAGGTTAGATGACAAATAAAAATTATAGTGGGCCCTAAAAAGGTTTTGACAATGGGTGTCATTGTCACATGCTTTGTGTGGTATGGTCCACTTTACCTTGGGTATGTTTCATTTTTGGGTTCATGTCATAACATGAGCTGAAAAATTAGATCGATAGTATGGATATAAAACACATGTATCACGTTGGTCCCATAATGTCCTGCAAATCAACACACCACCGCTGCAAATAAATACTACAATGAGATCTGGGTCTACTTTATTTTTGAGATCATACCATGAATTGAGCTGGTAAAACAGATGGACGGTGTAGATATATAACACATCTATCAAGGTGGCCACGGTCAATCCCCTCTCAATTGATGAAAAGTAAATATCGTCAGCACGAAATGACATTTTTGTCCTTTTAACTGTGGGCCCATGCCACTATTTGGATGCATGTAATTCACATCAAACCATTTTAAAATGTGGGCGAATTTTAGATGTCTGGTGAACAAATATTAAGCTTGCTTATTGTCATAGGACATTCATATAAATTATTAAAAATGAAAAAAATTAAATCCAATGGTCCTATTTCAACCAACAAGCGTCCACAAATCAAGAGTTAGGTTTACTCAACAAATCTATTTTAATGGACACGATGATCATTTTTTAAATTTAGGTGAACCCAATTAGTTTATATAAGGCTTAATAATTTCCTCGTCAGTTTAATTTAAATTGGCGTGGGTCACGAGTACAGTTTTCAGAGTCTGTATATCAAGCATCTTTTTCTACAGAGTATCAAAGGATCATAATCCTTTTGCAACCCATCATTGTAGACGTTAAAATTCACTTCATCCTTCAAGTTTTATCCTTGATTTTAGGACTTTCGGAAAACTCAGCCAAATCAACAACTCAAGTGGACCACAAGACAAGTGGGGATGGAATCCCAACCATAGGTTTGTATGTGGGGCCAGCATTGTGTATGTATTTCATCAAATGAGTGAATCAGGCATAACTCCCGGGGATGAAGTGAAGTCACAAAAATCAGACTGATACAAAACTTAGGCGGGCCACACCTTAATAACTCAAGCCCAACTTTCGCATACACCCTACTAATAAAGCCTTCTTTGGCATGTGGATTTGGAATCCTCCCGATTGTGTTTGATACTGTAGATCCAAAATCTCCTGCAAATCAACAATAGCCATGCATAATATATTTATATAGGTTTGAAATTAATTACTAAATCAACTTTAATATCCCTAATTAATATACGCATGTAATGCTTGACACAATAATCCTGTTAAAATATATGCTTTGGCTGAAAAATGATGAAATTCCAAGTCTCAAACGGGCCACAAGTATAAGATTACATCTAAGAAACTAATTAACGATTTTTAACCATTGATTTATATGGACAATGTTCAAACTACACAAATCATCCGATTAAAGTAATTTTAATAATGCAGCTGACAATTTGATTATTTTAGAATATCATCAGTGGTCAACGTGTATAATAAATTACTAGCTTAGTGATACACATGTTACACATGCTACTCGTGAAAAGATTTTAGATGCAACCCTACCTTTCACTTTGGATTTCAAACATTCTCTCCCATGGGATTTAAAACCCCGATTACCTTATAGTGCCAAACAGGTAAAAACAAGGGTTGTAAAGGATTCTAGCCCATTATCAAACTACTCTCCAAAATTGCTTGCAGTTGTATCATGTTTGTACCGTAGAGATTGTCTCGAAACATGTAATTAGTGGTAATTGGTATGAATTAGTAGTAATGATGAATATATTTCAATTCACATCAAACACACCAAAATGTCAATTTTTTAAAATCACAACGTAATCATGTGATTTCATTTCACATGAATTTTAATTACCTTAAATTACTATCAATTCCTAAGTCACAATCATTTTTCTTACATTCTCTCAACCGTTACATTTCAAATGCAGGCAGCTGTGTGATTCAAATTCACATGATTCAAGTGAATTCCAATCTAAGTTTTCGATTGATCATACACAATCAACTTAACATCTCACACGTCATTTTCAATACCATCCAATCCATTAAAATGTTAGACCACATCATAAAGATCATTTGGGACAAAAATAAAAATGGTCTATTCATCAGGCGGTTTACACCGTTGAAATCAATGTACAACCAATGGTCTGAGTCAATATATGTTTGTGGTCCACATGAAGACTCGATTGGTCCAGGTGATCTTCATGGTACGATGCACCCCTTTCACTGCTCCGATTCGGATCACTCATCAGTGGGCCCCAATTGTGACAAACTGAGAAACCGAATGGTAGTGTACAATCTCCCTCGCCAAGCATGCAAAGCATGCGAGCTCTCAGTTTCAATGGTCAAGATTGTTTTGTCAGTGTCATACGTTTGCCCAAGTTTCAACTCGATGATCTAGGCCATCCACCTGTTTTGAACTTTATGGCCCACCTTCAAAAATGATTTACACTTGGATCCACCTGATGGACGGCTTAGATATTGCGTGTTCTCCACTCTGCACGCCTAGTAGCGTGTAGATTGTATAACTTACACGCGCGGGCTCAGCAAACTCTTTTTTTCTTAGCCATGTATTCACGGCGAGTATGATCGTACAATCTCAAAGGCCTTTAAAGCATTCTTCTACCCTTTGCAGCGCCCATCGAATCAATGGTCAGGATCATCAATCCATGGCCCACTTAAACCATGATGCATCAGTACAATGTAATTACTCTTCACATGCAAAAAGTCACCCGTCCTAAAAGCAGCTCTATTATTGGAATATATCGCAGCAATGGACAGAGAACTGATCGGATACAGCCAATGTACCGCAACTTGTAGTACGGTACTAACTTCTCCGCTGACATGGCACTTGTGTAGGACATCAGTACCTTTGAAACGGTAGGCCCTACCATGAATATCACCTAAAAAAATTCAAGCCGTTACACAGTTGGAATTAATGGACAAAAACCAACAATCTAAATAAACATTAAAGTGTGGCCCATAAATTAATTGGATCAGAATGAATTTTTTATAATAGTAATATTCCAAGTTTCTAAAACCGGTTTGACGGTAATGATTTCCTGCATCAGTTTCATATTAGTGGGAATGATCATACGGTAC
The DNA here is from genome assembly GCA_021015155.1 of Magnolia officinalis. Taxonomy (NCBI): domain Eukaryota; kingdom Viridiplantae; phylum Streptophyta; class Magnoliopsida; order Magnoliales; family Magnoliaceae; genus Magnolia; species Magnolia officinalis. Next base: position 110,299,879 of record JAJHSJ010000004.1, read on the forward strand.
AGCTAATTACGGTACAGTTGTTTGTGCTGTATCAGTTCTCTAATAACATCAGCAGTGATTTCTGTTTTAATTAGCATGCAATGCAGAATTTTCTGTTTTGTTACGGAAATAGTACGAGTCATTTGATACTCTGCAAGAGTATGGTGGATGATACGCAGGCACTTTGGAAATTGTACAACTGGCATATATCTAACTCACCTTAATCCATCCAAATCATGGAGCTTGTAGTAGGAAATTATAAACCTAAAATGATATTATTTCAATGATTGTAGTGTTAAATCTACGAGAAATTGATTTGTCGAGTCCCAACCGTTGATTATTTTTCATGTCGGCCGTGTATCAAGCAATCGACTTAAGTCATAGATTGGGTGTAAATTTCTTGTAATAAATAATCTCAAGTGGGTCCCACTATCTGGGCGGTTTAAATCGAGCTATCCACCACGTGCTTGATTTCTGTAGGCCCGCGTAGCATCCATCAGATCCCTGCGAGTATCACTATCAAATTTATGGGTGCGCTCTGGTGGCACCGTCACTGCCGTAAGATACGGTGGTACCGGGAAGAAGTAGGGTCCACTTGATGTATTCACGAAATCTAAACCGTCCATCGGATTCTTCACCTCATTTTATAAACAGGATCCAAAAATCATCCTATAAAAAATTTCAAGGAAGTCACAGAAGAACAGGTGAAAGTTTGTGAGGCGACGTGCACCCTTGATATTCATGGAGTCCAACCATGTTGTTTATACGTAATCTATACCGTCCATACCCTTCATCTGCCATGGATGAAGGTCCAGGAAAAAAAGGATCATGATTTGTGAAAATTATGTGGGTCCAGGCTCGATTCAAGGTGGAAATCCCCTTTCTTCTTGTTGAATGTGCTATGGCCCACTAGAGATTTCGATCGAAAATATTATCAGGACCTAAAATTAAAATGAGGGAAATCATCCTATGGACGGATTGGATGTGAAACATACACTACGTGGACCCCACATCTCCTCGGAGTAGGGGTATCAATGGGCCCGGCTCGGGCTTCAAATTAGAATGTCGGCCTGACAGACCGGCCCGAAACAGTGCAAATCCGGGCCGGCCGATGACAGTACTGCCAGTATCATACAACAATCCGCGGCAGACACACCATATGTACAAACGGGGGCATGGTCCACTGATCCAAGCCGTTAAAATGATGGAGTCACCATTACATAAATTTGGAAGATCCTATGCATGGATTTTTGTTCCTTATCTCAAATGATGGTGGACCACTTCTATATTTTCTTTCTTAACCGTCCATTTGTTTTTCACCAATTTAACGGTTTTTATCTTCTCATATGATATATATTTTTTTATAGGTTCCATCTAGAGTGAGTACAACCATATCAAAAGTTTTGATACCATAAAAATCGGTAGGAAATATGAGGAGAATGGGTGGCTTAGATTTAAATTAGTGGGTGTGTATTTCATATTCCCAAAACAGATCATAACGGCGACTGTAAAAATCCGTTATCTTCGTCATTTCAAACAATGGGTATTTCTGTAATTTCACACTCGCCCCCTCCACCTCTGCTTTCACCGCTCTGTGTGTGTTTGTTTTTCCCGAATCCCAACACTCATCTTTTCATTTCTGGCATTGGAAACTCCGAAAAAAAACTCAATTTTCTTCTTGAAAATTCCATCTTCCTCTTCTCCTCTCAGCAATTCCATCCGGGCAATCTTTTTTTTTTTTGAAAATTTCAACCATGGATTTGAGAAAGATTGCAATTCCAGAGCAGTTTTCTTCAAAACGGAGGGTGATTTCTGGTTTTGGCGTCGGTGTTTTAGCTTCTCTCCTTGTTTTTACACTAGTTTTGATGAATAACCCATTCAAAATCTCCTTCTTGAATGTTACTTCTGGTACTTCTTCTCCATTCCCATGGTTTTTTCCACAGCAAGCTGCTGTGATTTCTGCAAATTCTTCTTCAGATTCTTTGGAGTTTTCGAAGAGGAAGAAAGAAGAGGGAATGGTGGAAAAAACCCATGAAGGGAATTTGGGAAATGAGGATAAAAATTCAAGCTTTTTGAGTTTTGGTGGAGGAGAGAAGGGTATGGAGAAGTCCCATGAAGATAATTCCTCAGAAAATTTTGACAAAGGAAGCACTTTTAATAAAGAAGATAGGGTGATAGAAAAAATCCATGTAGGGAATCTGTCGGAGAAGGCTAAAAATGGAGGAAATTTCTCGGAAGATGTTGAAAAAGGAAGTTCTTTTAGTAGAGAAGAGAGGGTGATAGGAAAAACCCATGAAGGAAATTCTTCAGGGAATGATAAAAATCTAAACGTTTTGAATTCTGGAGAAGGAGAGGGGGTTAGAGAGAAGACTCGCAGAGGGAATTTCTCTATCAATGAAAGAATCCATGAAGCAGTGCAGGGAGAAGCAAAAAATTCAAGCTTTTCTAATGGAGGACTAAGTATTTCTGAGAAACCCCATGAAAGTGGTGTGTCTGAGAATGATAAAAATTCAACCTCTGAGAGAAAAACCCATCAAGGGGATCCATCTGAGAAAGAGAAGGAGAAAATTGCAAGGTCTTACAATGGTTTCCCTTCTGCAAAAACAGTTGGAGATGTTTCTGGAAAGTGTAATATTTTCAATGGGAGATGGGTAAGAGATGAAGGAAAACCGTATTATCCCGCTGGTTCTTGTCCTCATATTGATAAGGATTTTGACTGCCATGGAAACGGAAGGCCAGACGATGATTTTCTAAAATGGAGGTGGCAGCCGAACGAGTGCAACATCCCAAGGTAACAGGTCATTTTGCAGTTTTTTTTTTTCTTTCAATTTCCAGAGTGTGGAAATCTCTGAAGAACACCCGACTAGTACTGAAATGCAATTTACAATGTTCTTGTGAATTGCAATTGCTGAAGAAAAACAGTCGTGTTTATGACAATACGGAACTGTGTTGAGCTTGGGTTGCAAGGAAATTAAGTTGCAGTTCTTGGGATTTCTACTCTTAAAGAATTTCCAAAGAGAATCATAAACGATACTCATGTGGATGCGAAGGAGATTTTCCTTCCAATACAATGGAAAGAGCCTCATTTTATGATTTTTGGGAATTCTACTTGCGGGTAAAAATTCTAAAATTCCAAAATATTTTTCTCTGCTCTTGAAAAGACTGAGCCAAATGATCAAAATAGCTGTGGAATGCTGATTGAGTTATTGAATATAAATCAGTGGAAATAGTTTAGTTTATGGCATGTATTAAAATAGTGTAGGAACAACGACAACAACAAAGTTTCTGTAAAATACAGAATAACACAACAACACTAGTTGTGTTTTGATGGAAGAGCACTCCTTGAGTTTTTCTAAACAGAGAAGTTATTAAAGATAAAGGCATTGAAATTCTGTAGAGTCTTGGGATGGCTGAGGAATACCCATTTATTTGTATTATTTAGTCCAAAGAGCTGCCACCTTGCATTTCAATGCTCTTCCTTACAATGTGTTTGGATGCTCAATAGAACTGAATTGCAATAATCCAATCCAAAGTTGGGGTGGCATTGCTCTTATTCGTAATGCTGACCAAACCAATATTGAAATTCCATGTGTTTTAAACTTGGACTTTGGATAATCTTAATTACAAGTTGGGGGGTCGATACCTCATTTTGAGTGCAGCTGGTGTAGCCGTACTTTTGCTAATTTCTTTTATTCCCATAACTTGCAATTCAACTCGACAGAAATTCACTAAGAATAAACTGGGCAGCTCAGGTTTGGAACCAAGTAATTGAGTTTGCAAATGGCTTTATAAAATTGATTTGTTATATTAACATTATGAATTCATATTCGTTTCCATTGATTTGTTATATTAACATTATGAATTCATATTCATTTCCATTGATTTGTTATATTAACATTATGAATTCATATTCGTTTCCATTGATTTGTTATATTAACATTATGAATTCATATTCGTTTCCATTTGATTTGTTTCTCTGATTTAATAATTTCTTCAATGTCAGGCTGAATTATTTTCTCCTCTCTCTCTCTCTCTCTCTCTCTCTCTCTCTCTCTCTCTCTCTCTCTCTCTCTCTCTCTCTCTGTACAGCTTGAATGCGTCTGATTTTTTGGAGAGGTTGAGAGGCAAAAGGCTTCTTTTGTGGGAGATTCATTGAATAGGAATATGTGGGAGTCGCTGGTGTGCATTCTTCGCCACAGCGTTGCAAACAAAAAAAATGTTCATGAGATATCTGGAAGAAAAGAATTCAAAACAAAAGGCTATTACAGTTTCAGATACGAGGTAAGTTCTGTATTGAGAAATTAACTGATAAATACATCAAAAGTTTCTTTATTAAGACTACATTTTTAAGGGCATTTTCCACTGTTTCTCACATGTTGGTGACACATCCACCATATGCATGGCAAACATATAAGTCATTCTAGACCATCCAATTCCTGGATCCCATAATCCTTTGTGGGTGCAGCATATCATGAGAATCTTTCTGATTGTATGATTTCAACTATCCGATATTTAGCCATTGAATTTTGCCCACTGACCATCTTCCTTTTAATCATCCATTTGAGGCCACCAATTGGATGGATAGGGTCACCCAAGGTGCAATTTTTAGGCAATGTTTCATCTGTGTTCCACAAGGGGCCTAATGATCTCGGCAGTCTGCACCTATGTACCGTGAATGCCATGTGTATGGTGAATAAGTCATCACCATTTTAGAATGGCGGAAGTGCATGTGGTAGTCTAGCCTTCCTTTTCTGAGTACTGGTTTTTTCATGGGCTGTGTTGTAGGACTATGACTGTTCTATAGATTTTGTTAGATCTCCCTTTCTGGTGAGGCCATCATCCGTTAATGGCCAAAAGGGAGAAGAGGAGACTTTAAGATTGGATCTGATGGACGAAACAACTCCAGTGTATCGGGAAGCTGATGTTTTAGTTTTCAACACTGGCCATTGGTGGACTCACGAGAAAACCTCCAAAGGGTCAGTAACTTAGTCCTGCTACTTGAAACAATGCTTCTTTTGTATCAGGAAGCCCACTCGCAGCTGTACATCTGGTCATTCATGTGATTAGAGCCGTACAGTAGGGGGGGGCCCCACAGTGTAGATTACCAGACATGGCTTAAAAATCCACAATGGATGATTGGATCAGGCTGGCCCACTCATTCACAGAACAGATGTGTGGATCGTTTGCCACTTCTTTTGAACTGCCTTATTGTTTTTTGTCTGTTTACGGCCTGCTTGATGAGTGGTATGGCCTCATCTACACGGTGGGACCCACCTAATGCATAGCTCGGATGCCATGCATACATGTCATGTTGGTTCCCTTGTTCTGCACCTGTAGGTTTGTTGAATGTTTTGAATGAAGAAGGCAGGTCCGGCGACTAAAACGTTTTCAAATAATGACCTTTATTCATAAATTAGACATTCTAGTCCAAAAGTACCTCTACAAATGGACATGTTTGCCAGAATAGGACATCAGTGTCTTGTGTGGTGCCCATGTGTAAACCATCTGGCCAAAAATGTTCAGCTATTAGTAGGCCAGACATGTATGGAAACCCTGGATGGTGTAACAAAGTTCTCAAGCTTTTCATACCAGCCATCTTTTGAGCACATGCAAGTTTCTTTCACATTGTGCAGGGTCATACATATCTCGGCTGCATTGTTTTTTTGATAGGGCATTCACTATGGTTAAAAAGACTCGGCAACTCAGACTGACTCGTCCAAATCTCGAATCGAGTCATGACTTGCCGAATCGGGGGTGAATCAGCCCGAGTCCTGACTTGGCTGAGACAGGGGTGACTTACGGTTTTGAACTGGATTGGGTCTGAGTGAGTCTGAGTCTTGAAACCATGGCATTCACCAGATGTCTGAGGTAAGACTCAATCCTGGGCATAGTGACAAATCTCGTTGTTGCCAATTTGTCAGCCCAGAAATTTCTCTCAAGATTTTCAAATGTTGATATTTTTCTCAGAATATTATTAGGGAAATATTGCTGAAAATAAAAAATCTTTAAAGATATTTATTGTAATTTAATAAATAATTTTAAAACATAAGCATTTTTATGTAACGAAATTAAGGTTTTAACTATTTTTCAGGTTAATATCGCAATAAAAAATGCAATATTTTTAAATCTGCTGATATTTTGTTCTCGTGATAATATAGTTAGTGCATTTTTCACAATAGTATTGAGATATTTTCAATATCTTGGCAATATTTGTCACATTGATACCGGCCTACAACGAGGAGAGTGACACAACCAGCTGGTATACTGAACTGGTTGTTGGGCTGGATCATTAGTTACCAGCCTTCCTTTTGGCCAAATGATTTACTGGTGGGTCCCACCTGATACATGGACTGGATGTCCTGCATATGTCCATCTGGGGAGGTGTGCAAGCTAGCAAATCTCTTGTAACTTGTAACAATTCCTAAATTTGTGGGTCCTTATTTAAAAAAAAAAAAATCTTTTTGTCTTTTGTGGAATTAACAGAAAAGACTATTATCAAGAAGGTAATTATGTGCACCCAATGCTCAATGTCATTGAAGCTTATGAGAAGGCTCTCACCACGTGGGGCAGATGGATTGACAAGAACATCGATGCCCACAAAACACGGGTTTTCTTCAGAGGATATTCCCTCACCCATTTCAGGTAACACCCTGATTATGAATTCATCCTTCTTTCTTGATCTAGTTCATGAATGTAAACTTGCAGTGTAGTATAGAATTGCCGTACTCATGTGTGTAAGTATAGAATTGTAGTACTCAATGTGTGTCAATATCCAATCTATTCTAATGTACCAAGTTTGAGATGAATTCAGTATCACACCGGAGAATACTTGTCAGAGCATTTGGATGCACTCATAATCATCATCATCTAAGCCTTACCCAACTAATTGGGGTTGGCTACATGAATCCTTTTCCGCCACTCCACTGTATACAGGGCCATAATTTCAATTAGACCATAGGTCATCAAGTCTTTCTTACTATCTCCACCTATGTCCTTTTGGGCCTTTGCCTTGCCCTTTTAGAGCCTTCAACTTGTATGTATGAACTCACTCTTATTGGCATAGTTCATGGTCTCCATTGCGTATGAGCTAATGACCAAACCATCTAAGTCTACTTTCCCCCATCTTGTTACAGATATTGGTGCTACGCCTACATTCCATCAATTGCATTCATTGCTAATTCTGTCCTTGTCTTGCCACTCATCCATCTCAACTGATTCAGGACAATTAACCACTTACTCTAAAAGCTCGAACTGTTAGAGTATGGCGAATTAATCCCTTTATCTCATAGCCCAAGCCCCACATCTCATGGTTAGGACCTCGACTGAACCCCCCTCGTGGGCTCGTGAGCCCCAATCACATGGGCCGCCCACCCCAAGTGTGTCCCCGCATCCCACGGGCTACCCCACTCGAGCCCGGTGTGAAATGCCCCTGCATTAATCACCCCCGATGAGGAGTGTCGAACACAAGACCTCCCCCATAGGCCCCAAATCACATGGGTCATCCACCCTGAGTGTGTCCCCGCATCCCACGAGCTACTCCACTCGAGCCCGGTGTAAAAGTGCCCCTGCATTATCAACATCCTCATTTCAGCTACACTCAGCCTATGGACATGTTGTTCCTTAACTACCCAACATTCTGTCCCATAAAGCATGGCTGGTTGTATAGCGTTTGGATGCACTATCGGAACAAATTGCAGTTACCAGTCTAAGAAAGTGTAAACAACCAAATTGTAATTTACCCCATTGTCAACGTAGCAACAAAGGTCCACTGGTTATGGTAGAGCCTATGAGGTCAATGTGGGAGTCGCCGCTAACCCATTTCTTTGTATATTTCAAGGATGGCTAGAATCCTTGTTGACTTTTCAAAACCCAAGAGTAGTCTCCTAGATTTTGAAGAGCTGACTCCAACTAGCTTTCTGAACCACTCTTTTTGGGTAAGGACCACGGTTATGGAGTAGGAAGGGGTAAAGTGCCCTACTCCACCTGCAAAGATAAGGTCACTACTTGAGTAGAAGGAAATTCCACCAATTGGAATTTCTACAAACGGTCGGCTTGCACCCCATGGTAAAAGAAAGAAACGAAGAAATAATTTGAATAGAGAAAAGGAAAGAAGAGGGAGGCTTGGGGATGTGATGAGTTGATTGCTCGCTTGTCTTCTTGTGTTTGGATGAGGCTTTGATCTTCAATTCTTGTGATTATGGCTACAGCTGGGTACGAAACGACTCGACTCACCTGACTCGACTTGTTCGACTCATTCAAACCCGACTCAACTTGAACCGAATGGGTGAGTTGGTATGAATTGAGTAGGCTTCGCCCAATCCGAACTCAAACCGAGTCGAGCCCGAGTTACCCAGTAACTCGATCCAACTCGACCCAAAACTCGATCCGGTTAGACTCGACTCGGATTCGGGTATATATAATAATAATAATTATTATTATTAAAAAAAAAAACCCTGATTACTAAGTATCTCTAACCCTACTTGCCGCACCCGACCCTGACCCGATGCGATCCCAAACTCTTTCCCTCCCTCATCCTCCTCCTCTTCCAAGCCCGGCCGCCACCCACCACCATCACCACCCTCCTCTCTCTCTCTCCTCTCCACTCCCTCCTCATCTCTTGATCCGACTCGGTGCCCAACTCGACTCGACTCGGTACTTTTGACGGGTCGTACTCGGTCCGGATTAGTCCAGGCCAAAACCCGGACTCAAATCGGGTCAGGCATGCTGGACTCGGTACCGAGTCGGGTCGAGTTCGGGTCAGGCCTATTTCAAAACCAGATCGAGTCGGATCAGCCCTAACTCGTCCGACTCGACTCGATGCCTGACTCTAATTATGGCTTGAATTTTTACTCCTTTGATTGAAATTGCACTTCTTGTTGAAGGAGGATCTTGCCTTGTATGGTTAAGTGAGTAGGGTGAAGAACAAGTGAATTCCTCTACCCCTCAAGGTTGCCGAAGCCCTTGGCTCGCCACTCGATGTGTATTCCATGGTCTTGGGGAAGATGGAATTCCAAGCTCTTAACCTTTGCCTCTCAAGGTTGCTGAAGCCTTTGCTCCCACTCGACCTGTACTCCATGGTCTTGGAGAATGGAATTCCCAAGCTCTTACTTTTGCCCCTCAAGGTTGTCGAAGCCTTGTTTCACTACTCGACCGTTGCTCCATGGTCTTGGGGAAGATGGAATTTCTCTTGACTCTCCATTGGATTTGCAGAATTTCTCTTAAGTGTTGGGATTGAACTCCTAGAGAAAGGCTACGGCGAGCACAACTTGGTTATGCCTCGGCTGGATTCGTTGGTTGGCCCACTGACTCGTTCTACTTGACAAAACTTGGCATGACTTGAGCCGAGTAACTCACTGGGTGATTGCTCTTTAGAATAAAAATTAAAGGGCAGACAATGAGTTTTGAATCCATGACCTCAACTTCAAGAGCTAAGTGCTTCTACTGACATGCCATTTTCTTCTTTTGTAACCACACATATCAATTTTTATACTCATAATGTATCAATATCTTATGTACTCAAATATTCGTATTAATTTAATTACTAAATATCGAGTCGTTGAGTCAAGTCTTTGAGCTGACCCGACCTGGTTGGACATCGAGTCCAAAATCAACTGAAAAGGACCCAAGATTGGTGGCCAGCATCTTCCAATCTAGGACATTAGTATTCTTTCTTATATATTTGTTCTGAGATTGTTTCTGATAATTCTAATGCTTTTTGTTCTGATTTTGTAATTGATTTGATCCAGACCTCCTACAATTCCATGACCCATTCATTTTCAGACATTGCATGCACATATATCAATGCTCGATGGTCCCAAGAAGTGCCTATGGCCTTTTCCTTTATTCACATCTTGCCCGATTCTTGACTCAGCAAAAAGAAGAAGTGATACGCTACCAAACCTATGACCTCACTTACTGATATCAATACACAAAGTACCCAAATCCTCCTCAATTAACAGCCCATTTTGTTAGGAGATCCCCATGGGCCCCTTGCCCTCTGCAACAATTCATAGCAGCAGAGCTGCATTTTCTATGTTAATCATAATTTTGAGCTTTGAAACACTTAAAGGGTAAAAATTGTGATTGAGCAGGGTAAAGAACTCCACCCATATGAATCTGACATGAGAGCACTAGACCTGCCAAGATTGGATTAATGCTGGGGTCCCCTACCCAAACAGGCTGCGATTCCCATTGGTTTATCATCCAATCTCTCTCTTCTTGTGAATGAAATTTGAGGGAAACTTTGATACATTAGTACAGTGTGATGGATGATACACAGGCACTTAGAAATTACTTAGAAACTGCAAAGGCAGCATTCGAGAAATTTAAATTGAACTGTCCAAAATATGGTACTAGATCGGATGCATCATGAACCAAAAATCAAGATGATTAATTAGCTTATTATAGGATTGGTGGACATTTATTGGACAGTTAAATGGTCGTATTTCAACATTCAAGTGTCCATGACTCAGAGGTTAGTAATGTTTAACAATCTGCTTTCGGGACTCTGTCTTAGCAACAATGGGTTCCACATATTAGCTGGTTTAATTTGATTTAATGTATGCCACATGTAAAATTCTGAGTGCCTGCGTATCAAGCGCCATATGCTTCTAGAGTATCAAATAACTTGCTGCAATGGTCTAACTTTAGTCGTAGTATACTTGTATAATATTTTTGAATGACAGAAAGGTACTTCATCATGTCAACGACCATCCTTTGTCTAGTTCATCCACTTTCAGTACTACGCATGTTCCAACCACTAACAGAGAATTGTATTCTGCTATTTCCATGACTTCCAAAAAATTCGTTAGTATCATGATTATAGTATTCTAATGAGAGTATTGCTAAGCCCAAATGCATGTGCAATATACTAATGCACATGCCACCGCATGCGCCAACATGGCACACTAGCATGAGATCTAATCCACTCATTAGAGCATACATACCACTACTTAGATGCTTTCACCCAAAGAATTAGGTCAGTTCAATCGTCAGATGGGCCACAGTTTACAAAATAAATTATGGCTTGGCTGAAGTTTTATTGCTGTCCAAATGTTTCTGATATTGTGGCCCCACTTGCTTAATGGACCAGATTAATTTCTGGAGAGAACATAGACATGGCTGGATATTGGACCCATTAGCCACACTAAGCACATGTGCTGCCGCGTGCATGAACATTATTGCACGCGCATGTGGTTTAGCAAGTCTCTTCTAATGAATGGTAGATATGACAGTTAATTACAGTTTTATAGGCTAGATTCCAATGTGCTTTTGCCACAACATAATATATTGTGTATCAAATCCGGTTTGCTAGTTGCACGGACATCCTACCAAGATCCTTCTCGTTCTTCCGACTCACACTTCAGACCTGGAAGAGTTTGAAATAGATGCTTCCCCACTCCCTCACCGGAATCTCCTCCTGCTTTCTGTAGCACATTTTCTGACTATGAACCACACCATCAAGCCTGAAAATGGCACTGACCTGATGGTATGGTCATGACCATCTAATGTCGCCTATTGAATTTGGACCATCGATCATTTTCCTCATGGCCTTTGTTCTATCACAACTGATCCAACTATTAGGATTGTCTAGTCAATGTAATTTTCTTGATATGCTCTGTCGACAATGATGGCCATGATGATTGATGCTCTGGATTGGCATGCATGTCTGTCATGCATGGCAAACTAACATTGGGGTATGCTATTTTGTTAAAGAGAGATGCTACAGTGCTCTCCAAGCACTATAAGTTATAGTGCTCCTAGTTGCATTGGGACACTTAAAAAATCCATTAGATTGATCTAGTCTATCATTAGGTCCAGCAGACATTGCATGGGCTACCATGCAAAATCACACCACTCTGGTGATCTTAACCATTTGATCAATGGGCTCTTCTAATATGGATGGTCTAGATAATTTATACAGAATAAGGTCTAACCAACAATTCTGTCAGTTTATTTGATAGCTCCCATCATAGATACTTATGATTCTAAATATTGGCTTCTGTTAGGTAATCCTAACCATCCCAGCCATGGGTTGGAGAAAGGACAGCCACGAAAATAAGGCGGATCTGGATGGATTTGATCCCTTGATCGTCTTATTTTTGCATGGTGGCCCTTGAAATGTGTTCTAGACTAAATGGACAGTGTAGATTGATCTATTGGACTGTCAAAGTTACCTGATGCAACTAGGAGCACTATATTTTTACAGTGTTCTGAGAGCATTGGAGCATCTCTTTGTTAAATAGTCTACTCATATCTTAATTATCAAAGCCCAAGATCTCAATGCATGTGTCAAATATGAAAAAGATCTGAACCATTCATTTGTTGGTTCAATGTGTGGATGGTCTATACCTCAAAAGATCACAGTCATTTGCATGATCGTAGCTGCGAATTGGACATTTTTGAAGCCTTTCACTTCCAATGTCAGAAGTCCTCCAATTGGTGGCTAGGATCACCTGGTTGGTGTGATTTTAAGGTCATGGTCCATCAATGGCAAGACCCAGCAGGTGAACAGCCTGGATGCTCTCCAATTGGTGGCTAGGATCACTGGTTGGTGTGATTTTAAGGTCATGGTCCATCAATGGCAAGACCCAGCAGGTGAACAGCCTGGATGCTCTACATGTGTGGCACGTGTGAAGAGATAAGTGTACTGATAACTTGGATATTTGTCATATAACCGATACTTGAAAGAAATAGCTCGTTGAGCCCAAAAATCTGAAGCACTTGATTGGGTGCAGTGGAGGCCGTGGAATTCAGGCGGGCAATGTCACAACGAAACGGAGCCGATTTTCAACGAATCCTACGTGGGAAGTTACCCTTCGAAGATGAGAGCACTCGAGCACGTGTTGCAACGGATGAAAACTCCAGTAGTGTATCTGAACATCAGTAGGCTTACTGATTACAGAAAAGATGGGCACCCGTCGATATACCGCAAGGAATAAAACGGACCGGCAGTCTCAGGACTGCAGCCACTGGTGTTTGCCTGGAGTGCCTGATACATGGAATGAATTGCTATACGCTTCTTTGGTGATGGACAGCTGAGGATCATGGAGGGACAGAATACGGAACCAAGTGCACATTATGATGTGTATACAGGATTATTCATGAAAATTACAACATGGGTGCTGAAGTTCTTTTATTGATTAATCTTGTGTTAGGAAATGTCAATGGGAAATGTCAATGGCAAGTTCTATCAGAGATTGACAATGTTAAGAATTTTTTTGTTTTCAATCTTTTTCCACTGTAAGTAGACTAGAAATGTGACAGATTTCTTCAGTGTATGCAAGAAGTTCTATACAGTAAATATCAAAATGGGCGCGCATTTTTGCTATTGTTGGTGCACAAAATTCTGAAATCTTGTTTGAACAGATTGTGTTTGAATGTATACTATTGCAGCTTGAATTCATTCTCTGATGTTATCACCCTGGTATGATATGGATCGTTGAATTCTGATAAAATGACCTCAAATTCCATTAGAAATTTACATGGATAGGAACAATGCATCAAGGATTCATTCCAATGCCTTGTGTTTGTAGTGGAAATGTATCAAGGATGCATTACAATGCCTTGTGGTTGTATTGGAAGGTGATCAAGGATGCATTACAATGCCTTGTGGTTGTATTGGAAGGTGATCAAGGATGCATTACAATGCCTTGTGTTTGTATTGGAATGTACCAAGGATGCATTACAATTTCTTGTTTGCATTGGAATGTGCTGCTTTAAGATAATATTATAAGTTTGTATTGGAATGCATTGCCGTCGCATTCTTTATGGAGTGAATAATCTCGTGGGCTAAGACCCTGCAATCTACAATCTGCCTTGTTGGCTCGAAAGAACCAGCAAAGGGAGCAAGAAAGGCTTTTGCATTCCCTTAATGTGAATTGGACTATTGCTCGCTTGCTCGCCCTTCCCACCCATCACCCCCCAAAAGGGGATTCATTAAAGGGATCGACTCATTCCATTCCAAGCTTCACTTTTCGGTATAGATTTCGTTGCAGAGCAGTACATATCTGTTTGAAAATATGTTCTCTCTCTCTCTCTCTCTCTCCTCTCTCTCTCTCTCTCTCTCTCTCGTCTCTCTCTCTCTCTCTCTCTCTCTCCTCTCTCTCTCTTCTCTTGGTGTTCACTTAAAAATGGGTTCAACTCATTTTTGTTAATTGCAATTATGCACTAGAGATTATATTATTTTGGTAAGGATTACAAACAATCTTGATACCAGTAGTCATGATCTCTCATACATAATTACAATTAACTAAAATGAGATGAACTCATTTTTTTAAGTCACCCAAACAGGCCTTAGTCTTTTGAGAAGAATGAGAGATGGAAAAGGTGATATGACTGAGCTATGATTTTCATATTTTCATATCTTCATTTCCTTTGTATTAATACACAAGGAATGGGTGTATTAATCCCTCCTCTCTCTCTCTCTCTCTCTCTCTCTCTCTCTCTCTGAAATGGAAACAAGCCAACTCGACTCGGCACTCTCTCTCTGAATGGTAACAAGCCACTCGACTCGGCAAAATTTCAATCCGAGTCACTGCGCAACCCACTGGTGAGTCAACTAAAACCCGATCGAGTCAACCCACCTGGTTGAACATTGAACTGAGGCATGTTTCAGGTTTTCAAACTATGCATTGAAACATTAGTGAAATGTTAGAGAGAGAGAGAGAGAGAGAGAGAGAGAGAGAGAGAGACACCATGCAAAAGAAACATTAGTGAAACTGAGTAGAAAATGGCTTACAACACATGGACAAAAGAGAGGCTTTACGATCAGCAAACTCGGGTTTTATTACATTAAGCTAATCAATTCAAACGACCGCTTACCGAATTATTAACTTGAAAAATGTACTAACCAAGCCGAAAAAAGGATACTAGATAGACCCAAAAACAGGTCCCCAAATGCCATATGTGACTTGCCGGTTCGCTATGCATTAGCCAAAAGCTCCACTAAATATAGCTGAAGTAGGCGATCTTCGATAAGAAATTAGCGATAGCTAATGGCTAATTAAGCATAGATAAACAGATGAACTTGGAGTGGATATTTGGCTCCTCCCATCACTCCAAATTCAGTGCTTTCTGCCTCAAGACCCATGGATGGATCCTTCCAAGCATCTTCCATTTCTCTGAGAGGGGAAGAGAATGCAAAAGATAGATTATATCCAATGGGATTTGATGAAAGCAAGGGAAGAAGTTTGAATCTGATTGTTGGTATAATAATGAGTGAGGGAAAAGTGGGTGATGGGAAATTACTAAAATACCCTTATGTTCCAACTAATTTCTAAGTCATGCTTTATATTTCAAATCAAAGTATAGAAATTAAAAATAAGTTGGAAAATTTTTTTAAAAAAAAAAAGAAAAGAAAAGAAAAGAAGAAGTATGGGTGTGTTTGGATGCCACTGAGAATGAGTTTTAATGCATTTTTCTCCTGAGTAGGCATCTGTTGGAAGTGAACCATAGTTGGAATTGAGCTTATGATTGTGGCCCATTTAAGTGTCCAATAGGCTTGGAATTTTAGTAGAACGCTTTCTGTAATGCTGAGTTTGATGACGGTTCTGATTTTACGATCATGTGGGCACCACAAATAGGGAACAATGTGAGAGAGGACACCCACCATGGGTTTGCACATTGGCCTACCTGAATCGAAAAACAACCTGAGTTTGGTCTGACCGTTCATCTAGGCCAGATGAAGGGTCAGAACAGCGTAGATTCCATATACAACAACATAGTGGGCCCTCTCACAATACAAGGTTGGGGGTTCCTTACTAACTTTAGTCCCATGTTGTGTCCACCTGATTCTCAAATCGACCTGATTTTTGTTAACTAGAGGTAATATGCGCTGACGCATCTGATGGACGGTGTGGATTTCATACACGCATCACGTGGGCCCCACATCGGTACGAATGGAATGGCCCCCCCCACCCCGCCAGGCCCGCCGGTGTGGAAGATTACATGCAATCAATCAATTAGTCAACCGCCGGCTGAAAAATCCGGCGGCTGTCGAAAGATCATCGGAGGGCAATTTGGTAATTTCCTAATCACGCGAGAAAATAATCTAAATTCAAAAAATAGGTGGCCTTTTGGGAATTTCTGGGCCACTCAGAGGGCATTTAGTCAATTGAATGTGCAAGTGAAAAGCAGGACAGATGCCTGTATATGGGTGACTTCTTTTTTGTGTATCATTGGATCCACTAACTAATGCTTATCTACAACTTTTCTACACCTTCAAACCTTCCTAATTCTCCACTAATTCCTTCTCCACCACACACCTTGGCTCCTTTTCTCACCCAGCTCGACCTCTATGGTGGGTCCCACATGTACGGCTCCACCCATATAAGGGTGGCAATGGGCCGGCCGCCCACCTTGATGATCTTGACTGGCTTTGAGTTGTGCTTGGACCTACTAGCTAATCTCGAGGCTATGACTAGACTTGCCGATTTTTAGTTGGGCTCGGGCTTAGGTCATTTTAGCCTAACCCGACTCATGGGTATCGTGTTTCGCCTAAAAAAATAATAAATAAAAAATATGTGTTTGGCCCCTAATTAACAATGAGTTGAAAACATTCAAGTAGAAAATAAGGATTTTATTAATTTTCGGGCTCGGGCTTGGGCCAACTACAGGCCTAGCCCACCAGCCCAAACCATTGATTAAGTTGATTATGTCCAATTGCCCTCTATACATTGGATGTGAAGGGATAAATTATCTTTTCTCTTATAGGGGCTGTATTATTAGGGGTGTCAATGAGCTGGCTCAAGTCTAAAAATTTAGATTTTAATACGACAGCCTGATAGCCCAGCTCGAATAGTTCAAAATTTGGGCCGAGACCTACCCAAACCTAACCCATTGACAACATTCCTATGGTACACAAATCATAAGTATCTAGATGCATTCGCTCGAAAAACTATTATCTGGTCGCTTTGCTTTTATGGTCTCATTGAGGCAAGATTCACTTGATTGATACATGCACCATCCATCATAGATTCAAAATTTTCATCGAATCATGTGATGAAGGGATTCGACTCGTACCTTGAACCAAATTCTTATATAAAGAAAATCTTTTCAATTACTTTACCAATCCTTCTCAGATTTATGAGTCCTACATTACCTTTTGAATCAACAAATTTATTTATTTTCTATCATTTCTGATCTATGGTTGTGATAGAAAATGCTTGTTATGGACACCTGGCGAAATCAATTTGCGCCGAGCCAAGCCGAGCCGAGCTGAAATTAAGCTGACGGCTCAGAGAGAGCCGAGCCTATCCCATCATGAACAATCAAGCGAGCGTGGCACCAACTATATGGCTGCATGCCTAAAGTGGGCGTTTATGGTCTGATCTTGAAAAGAAAGGCCTAGATTTTCTCTCTTTCTTTGTCAAAGACCAGTGGATCTATGCAATAGGAAGCACGGTGATCTACGTACATGCACAAAGTACCGTACATAAAGCATCCACGTAACTCAATCCGAACCGTCAAGTCTACGCGTTTGTAGTTGGATCGGTCATAACCTGAAAAGCATTCCAATTCGACGCTAAAAATGTGATTAATAGACTTTAAGTGGATGACTCAGAAAAATAGTTAAAATTTCCACTAATTGGATTATGGGTTTTTGATTAGGTTCCGGGTTGTGGCAATTGGACGGCTTGGATCGGCAGCCAAGTGTATATGGTTGTATGCATGTGTACAGAAGGGCGGTAGGCTACCAAAGCATGATTGGTTCCTGAAAGGTGAGCAGTGACCTCCTGATCAGAAATGCACCAACTAGAACAGTTAGACTATCCACTCATGTCTTCTTTTTTCATATGGGCTGCCCTTTTTTAAAGGAAGCAAACAAGAACCCATCACTTCCACGTTTTCTCATGGAATATAATGTCACTTTGACATTTTACTTAGGGGATGAGGAAAACTTTGATACTCTGGCTGGTTTGATGGGTGATAACGTCCACGTGTCATGCAAGTATCCACCAATCTAGATTGATAAAGAAAAGAACCAACAGTCTTAACTATAGCAAGAAAATGTCCACTTTAAATATTAGATATGTTGAAAAACATGATTATGTAATGATGGTTTGTCTAAAGTTGTTTCTCAATCATGCTAGTGATCATAGATTTCCACTCCATCTAAGTCGAGTCGAGTCTAGTCCCTTACCAACTAATATCATTGGCCTAGATGAGTCATCTTGGAAATTTTTAGATATGAGAATTTCTTGAGAGATTTTTCGATTTTCGATTTTGATGTTTTCTGTATTGTTATTGGAAGAATTTTGCTGAAAATAAAATATTAAAAAGTATTTATTATAAATGAACACATAGCTGCATTTGGACTTGTT